>JADRCH010000130.1:491538-542345 GCA_019843965.1 Rhynchomys soricoides | reverse complement strand
CATGCTTAGGTAACCATGGACAATGCCCAGGAGTACATGCTTAGGTACCAGGAATAATGCAACACTTCTCCCCATCCCCTTTTAGTTTACCAACAAGCTTTCACCATGATGGTCCACATTGTTTTGTGAGTGAACAGAGTGGGGATACAATCTAGAAAGATGTTGCAGGAAATATTTTAAACGGTGGACCGGCACGTTCCCATGATAGATTCTAAAAACAGTGTCTAAGAGGAATGAATAAAATAAATCTAGCCTGCTTCCCAGTCATCCTTAACAAACATAATCCCTGTTTTCTGGTTTCAAATGAAGATGAAAGGTCATTGCATACAACTATACTCAAAGAAAACAAAAGGTACTGTGAAGGGATGCTCAAGAGATCAGAAGGGAAAGATGCAGGCAAGGATAATGGCTTATGAGACCCTTGCTGCATGTGTTATAGAGATACAATTCAACTCAAGCCATGTGCACTCCTCCTTTGGATCACCAGCCTAAAAGGTGCCCCAGTGACAAGTATAATAATAGGAAGGGATGCTGGAGAAGCTATGGTGTGGGCAATCTGTCACATAACACCTGTGGGGGTTTCCATGTCAGACAGACAAGGATCGTATTGTGCATAGACTCCAAGGAACATTCTAAACTGTGGCAGCAAGTCCCAGATCTCATGGTTTGCCTCTTATGGTGCTGACTTCCTTCAACAGCAGCAGGGATTGCCATATGTTTCACATGTCAGGTGTTCCTGTCTGCAGCCTCAGAGAGCACAGACTCTGCTCAGCTCCGTAAAGGTTCCTGGTTAGATAACACTTGAACTGAGCAGGAAGCCATGTGCAGAAATTGACAACAGAAGAGTCTAACCCAGAGGGCTGGGAGGGATGGCTGGCAGTAGAGCAGTCTGGCAAGACTTGAACATGCTGACTAGGAACTGGGAATTCTGGAAAGTATGTTCAGAGTGGTTTCTTACCTCAGCCCAGCATGTGGAGGTCTTGGGAACTGTCTGTCACTCTCTTCCTTATAGAAAGAAGCTGAACAAAGTTCGAAGTTTTGCAAGAGACCCTGGGGCAGTAAGTCAAATGGAAAAAAAACGATCTAGGAAGATACCTAATATCAACTTTGACCCTGCAGATGCAGATCTACACACATGCATGTGCACTGGAAAGCACACACATCTGAGCCCAAACATATGAACACTCATACATACCACATACACATACACATGCAAGAAAAAAACCCAAAGCCTAATTTTCTTGCTATAGTAACATAAATTATCACTCTAAACACCTCACCATGTCATTTCGTATTACCTAATACATCCCAAAGAAGTTAGAGATGTGCCTCCTCTTACCCTAAAAAGAGGGGTGAGGTGGGACAGCCTACAGAAACAAGACAACCATCAGGATCAGGGCTCTGGTTTCTCTTTAGATTGTGTAAATCATTGCCTTTTACCAGAATGACATGGAGAGAGAACTTGTCAGATTGGAAAGTAGTGACTGTGCTTAAAATGTTGTAGGTTACAATAGAAAAAGTCAACATTATACAAGAAGTGTTCAAAGGAATTGGTTCTGACAGAATAGACGTGATAATTGACTAGAAACTTAGATCAAAGTAGAAGCAAAAGTAGTAACAGAGAAAGCAAAGGGGAAGCTAAAATAAAAATATTGGTTTTTTTAAGGCAGCCATGCAAAAGCCATGCCACGTGTTACTTAAGATCACAGTAGGAAGAGCGCATTGCAGTGTGACAGAGACTGGATAAGCAGAGCAAATGGCAGCTGAATTAAAGAGATAGGGAGGAGCAATCACCACACGCACATTAAAAAGGAAGGCGAAAGGGAAGGGAAAGAAGAAATAGATTGTGTTATCAACATGCTCACTGATTACATTCATTGTAAACAGTAAGTACATTAAGAGAACAATTTTCAAACTGATTTTTATTAAAAAAAATGATCAAAGTGTTTTTATTTAGTATACATTGTAAAGGGTTGAGTAAACTTAATTTTTAAAAAAAAAGAAAATAAAAATATCACCACAGCTCAAGAAACAGAGACCTGTACATAAATAAAGGATAGACCATCTCAGGAGTAATAATGATGACACAGGAGTGAGGCCGGACAGATGGGGTCAGGGATTTTCTACAGCTCAGCAGTATGTGTGTTCAAAGCGCTGTGTTGGGTTTTCCTAGCAGGTTCTTGATAGAGAGTAAAATGCTCCTGACCTCATACAGAGCAGACCACTTACCCTTGGGGATGTCCAGACAGATGTTTCCTGGATGTCCACACTGGGGTGGTATCAGGGTCTGGGGAACATTGGATAGCTAGAAAGGTAGCAACTGGGGAGTTGTAAAGAGTTTATACCTCAGATCTTCACAGCTCTACGAATGTCCTATCCATTTGGAAAAGTTGTTTGATTCAAGGAGCACAGATATTTGTCCATCACCAGACATTCTGGGGCTCATCAGCTCTTGCTCCAGCCTCTTGCCCATAGGGCCCCAGGTGGAAGTGGCTGGATAGTGATTTGGTAAAGCTGTTCCTGAGCTGCTGGCCTGGTAACAGGAAAATGGAGAAGGCACAACATCTACAAACTGATTTTCATTAAATTAAGAACTATGTGCTGTCTGTAAGAAACCTACTTCCAGTATAGCATGAAACTATTGGATGGGAAAGGCACACCATACTGATTCTAATGAAAAGAAAGCTGAGCTATCTCTATCAACCTTATACAAATCAGACCTCAGAAGAGAGAAAATTATCAAGGAGCTATTTTTTCCAAAAGACACAATAACCTTATCTTACACACATATAAACTTAACAAGAAGCATCAAAATACACGAATCCAGATACTGACAGAGCAAAAGGGAACTCAGCATCCCTGCCTCAGTAACCAATAATGATCAAGCAGAGGCCAACCAAATGGATACTGGTGGTATGAACACCACCATCAATCCACTTGATCTAATTGGCACTAATAGAATATTCTAGCCAGCAGTACAATATACGTTCTTCTTGAGCCCACGAAAGCACTCACCAAGATACACATTCGGCCTTAACATGTTTGGTTTGGTTTTCATCTTGACAAAAATAAAATGTTGGTATTTTTCAGAACAATAATATTACAAAGCATATTCATGGGCCACTATAAATTCAAAGTAGAAACAAATAGCAAAAAAAAAAAAGAAAGCAAAAATGTAAATATTTGGAAATTTAACAATACACTTCTAAATAACCAATAATTTGAAGAAGTCATAAGAGAAATTTTGCTTCTCAAACTAAATAAAATTCAAAAAACAACTTACGATGGATGCAGTGAAAGCATCATTTATAAGGAAATTTATATTCAGTGCTTAGAAGAGAAGCATGCTCTGAAAGCATTAGTGTCCCTGTCATAAAACACTATAAAAGGCAAGACATTTAATAAGAAATAAGTGAATAGAAATTAAAGATAATGGAACTGAAAACAGGGGGAAACAGCAGAACCCAAGTGGAAAAGAAGAAGGAGAGTGATTTTGCTCTGGCCCTGTGAAAAAAGAAGGAGGGAAGGAGGGGACCCAAGGTCACCAATGTGGGCACAGGTGCAGAAACAGGATCCGAGAGCACATTGCATGTGTGTACTTGGCCTTCTTTCAGACTGCATAACACTCACAAATTCACAAACAAACTAGTGAACAATATTTTCTAAGGTTCTGATGTTTTCATTATTTTCAGGATGTCATGAAAAATTGAATGGATGGATGGACTGTAGAAAGCTCCTGTAGGGTTACATGGGCAGATGGGTGGGTAGGGCATACTGCTGTAAATAGAGAAATTTTTCTGTGAGTGGAAGCTGCTTCCTTGTGCTTACCAGGTATTCCAGCCACTCCTGCCATTTCCGGCCTAACTCATTCCATCAGCCTGGCTCTGCCATTTGCATATATTGAGAATTACTTGCCTTGTGATATTATCATTATCACATTATAGACCTTATTTTTCAGGCAGTCTGCCTGGTGTCCAAAAGCCAAGGTGTAGTGTTAGCTCTTCAGACAGTTTTTGCAGCTGTGGAACAGCTTCTGAGATTTTGTGCAGCAGAACTCTCCATGACCTAAAGTGCTGAACAAGGCTCTCTTAGGTATTAGCATCCAGAAACAAGAGACTTTGTTCATAGTGATTTAGTCTTGTCGTGCCACAGGATGGCAATATTAACGGAGTTGGTCCTTCTCTTGTGGTACCTGCTGCAGAGCACCTGTCCATATATTTAGTCAGTCAGCACTGACCTTCAGAGATCGTATGAGTTCTAACAAAGAGTGGTGACCAGGGCAGATGTGGCTCAACATCTTGGAGCTAGAGCAGTGGCCACCCTTTAATATGGTCCCTCATGTTTTGGTGATCCCCAACTATAAAATTATTTTTGTTGCTACTTCATAACTGTAATTTGCTACTGCTCTGTATCATAATGTCAATGTTGTAGGAAACAGAGGTTTGACAAAGGGATTGTGACCCACCAGTTGAGAATGACTGAGCTAGAGTCTAAAACATTGAACGGAGACTAGTACAACAGGAAAATGTCTATGGAGACAAGAAATATGGTGTCTCACAGTAGAGTGTTCCCACATTTGGATTATCACTAGGGATTGTAAATTCACACTCTGTCATTTTGAAAGTCTTTGATGTTTTGTGGCATGTTTTAATCAGGTGTTCTTGGTGCTTGTCTCCCTAGTTATGGGGCTTGTAGTTGGACAGCCATCAAACATTACCAAAACATAGACTTCAGTGGATCCTAGAGGCTCAAATATGAATGTATTTCCTGTAAAAGAAACTATCATATTTCCATGCTCAGAAAGAAATGTAGCTGTTGGTAGCCATCCAGGGATTACTGAGTTCATTCTCTGGCACAAACAAAGAAATGGCTATCTTGGAAAGACAAGACTAGACCATGTGTGGAGGAAAGGAAAGTAACTGCTTTATCCCTTCATGATGAGCAAAGCCTGAGGCTGGGAGTCCACCAAATGACTAGTATTCTATGGGGCTTCTGGGTCCTCTCCCCTCCCCCTTTTGGTCCTATTACCCCCATGCCTTCCCACTAATTCTCCTTGCAGTGTCTTGTGAGAAAAGCCACCATTGCAGGGAGACTGCTTTGCTTTCCCTCTCTCCCTATGTCTCCCTGACTGTTTCACAGAGCCCAGCTTCTGTCTTGCCATGATAACCAAGATAAGAAGCAGATTCTACTAGAACTTGATGTATCATTTTCAAAGTTCTCATTTTAACTAAAAATCCTGTTATGCGATTGACTTCATTAATCTTTAATTCATTGAGTGTATTGAGCATCTTCTTTGTTGCCAGGTGCTAGAAATGCAGAGATTAGTATGGTCCTGGTTCTGGGTGTCCAATGGATTAAGATTTATGTATAAGCATAGTCATAATTTATCGCTTGTGTAAAAAACGCAAATAAAACCAAGGTAACGAAGGGAAATCTGAGACTTGTCAGGAAGAAATGTTACCTGAGCTGGGTTTTAAAATGACATCCACTAGGTATCAAGCAGGCAAGCTTCTAGGTAAAGTGAACATGAAGAGACCCAGATGCACTTCTCTTGGGAAGGAGTAGCTTCTGCCTGGGAAAGTGTCTGAAGCATGACTAGGCAGGGACAACTGAAGTCACTGGTTTGGAGAACTGTCGGATTGTTCAGATAAACTTGGGCCAGAGGTTTGAAAAGTTTACCTTTGTGAAAGGGGCAATCTCTGTGTTAAACAAATAAGAGATAGCTTTTTCTTCTTTTAACATAGAAACTCAAGTTCATAAGTATGTAAATGAGTAACTTTGACATCTACTACTATGTCTATAGTCATATTTAACATCCATACAAATGACAAACTATTTCATGTATCTTTCATAAAAACCCTTACTCTTAATGTGACTGGATAGCTGGAGAACCCAAATAGTTCAATGCGTTTTGGGGAACATGGCCCATATGTTGTTACCCAAAGCGATATGAAAAATGACAGCCAACACTATATACTAAAGATATGTTGTATAAAACCATTCTCATCTGATAGAGAGCTAATATCCAATATATACAAAGAACTCAAGAAGTTAGACTCCAGAAATCCAAATAACCCTATCAAAAAATGGGGAACAGAGCTAAACAGAGAATTCTCAACTGAGGAAACTCGAATGGCTGAGAAGCACCTAAAGAAATGTTCAGCATCCTTAGTCATCAGGGAAATGCAAAACAAAACAGCCCTGAGATTCTACCTCACACCAGTCAGAATGGCAAAGATCAAAAACTCAGGTGACAGCAGATGCTGGCAAGGATGTGGAGAAAGAGGAACACTCCTCCATTGCTGGTGGGATTGCAAGCTGATACAACCTTTCTGGAAATAAGTTTGGCAGACCCTCAGAAAAATGAACATAATACTACCTGAGGACCCAGCTATTCCACTCCTGGGCATATACCCAGAAAATGCTCCAACATATAATAAAGACACATGCTCCACTATGTTCCTACCAGCCATATTTAGAACAGCCAGAAACTGGAAACAACCCAGATGTCCCTCAACAGAGGAATGGATACAGAAAATGTGGTACATTTACACAATGGAATACTACTCAGCTATTAAAAACAATGACTTCATGAAATTCTTAGGCAAATGGATGGAACTTGAAAATATCATCCTGAGCAAGGTAACTCAGTTACAAAATAATGAACACAGTATGTACTCATTGATAAGTGGTTATTCACCCAAAAGTCCAGAATACCCAAGATTCACTTCACAGCAACCATTGGGCTGAGCGTGAGGTCCCAGATGGAGGAGTTGGAGAAGGGACTGAAGGAGCTGAGGGAGTTTGCAGCCCCATGGAGGGAGCAACAGTGTCAACTGGCCTGACCCCCTGATGCTCCCGGAGACTAGACCACCATCCAAAGAATACACATGGAAGGACCCATGGTGCTGGCCACAAATGCGGCAGAGGAAGGTCTTATTAGCCAACAGGGGGAGCAGAGACCCTTGGGCCTGAGGGTGTTAGATGCCCCAATATAGGAAAATGCCAAGGAGGGAAGATGAGAGTGGGTGGGTGGGTGGGTGGGGGAATACCCTCACAGAGGCAGGGGAGTGGGAGGGGATAGGGAGGTTCCAAAGGGGAGATCTGGAAAGGGGGAAACATTTGAAATGTAAATAAAGTATCAAAAAAAAAAAAAGAAAGTTAATTGAATTTCACAATAGATGAAAGCTTTAAATTTTCTTATAAAATCTATATAAGGATTAGGTACCACCGTATATTAATAAATGCTGAACATCGGAATGTTTAGAATTAATTGACTTCTGTCTTCTTCAGGGAAGAAGCTTATCACAATGGTGACAGGTTCAGCCTGTTACCAGCTAAGGTCAGAAGGATGTTTAGCATTCCAATGCCAGGCTGCTCAGTAAATTCACTGTGCTAATATTTAACATTTGTATATCATGTGGGTTTTTATCTCTGAGGTTGGAAAAAAATGATCTCCCATATGACTGACTAACCATGCGAAGGTTAGTCATAATGATGAAAGTGGTTTGGATATGCCCACAGTGAGATCCGTGTTTCTGTATTCTAAGTGCTATAATAAATCTATAAACTCCTTTATGAAATAATAAGGTTTATTCTGAGATTTTAAACAATAGAAATATATTATTTTAAAAAAACCATTCTCATATTGTCAGTCCATCATTTACCTATGAAAAATTGAATATTCAAGTGCCTCCTTATACGAAGGCACTGTTTCTCTGAGTATCTGTGACTCTGCATGCCTTGTCACAGTCCCCAGAGCTACAGGACTGGGTGTGAGATTGTGAGTTCAGAGGCCTCAGCAGGTGAGGAGCTGTTCAGCTTCTCTTGTCCCTTCTCTCTCCCCATCAAGGCCCATTCGATGCCTTCCTGGAGAAGGCACAGAAGTCCCATGCCTCAGTGGAACAGGGCAGAGATGGAACTGCTATAACATCTAGCTTTTCATATAATTCCAGAAGGAACCAAAGACCTTTAGCAGTGAGCAACAAAGCCCTGAAGTGTTAGATACCTGTGAGTGGTGTGTGTGTGTGTATGTGTGTGTGTGTGTGTGTGTGTGTGTATCTGTGAATCTGTGTGTCTGTGTGTAAGTATCTGTGTATCTGTGTGTCTGTATGTGTGTGTCTATGTGTGTGTGTTTGTGTGTGCATCTGTATATCTGTGTGTGTGTGTGTGGTGCATCTGTGTATCTGTGTGTGTGTGTCTGTGTGTGTGTGCATCTGTGTGTGTGTGTGTGTATCTGTAAATCTGTGTGTCTGTGTTTGTGAGAGAGCATCTGTGTATCTGTGTGTTTGTATGTGTATATCTCTGTGTGTGTTTCTGTGTATACATCTGTATATCTCTGTATGTGTGTGCATCTGTGTATCTGTGTGTGTGCATCTATGAATCTGTGTGTCTGTATATGTGTGTCTGTGTATGTGCCTGTGTGTGCATCTGTATATCTGCGTGTGTGTGTGTGTGTGTTTTAAGAGGCATAGAAGGGGACACTGGCCAAGATCACTGTCAGCCTGTTCAGCTGCCACTTGGTACCTGTCTTCCTTATGGGCAGTTTAGACAGGTGGCAGTTTCTGGAGAGTTGGCCAGGGAGGTGCCATTGCTTCCCGGCTCTGCATCTTCCTTTCTTAAAGTGGTGGAAAGCCAGCTGACCTTCAGCAAATGACTCAGTGACAGCAAGCCAGGGATGTCAATAAAACCCATTAAAAATGATAGCACCCTTTCATGCAGGCATGCAGCTCAGAGAATGAATTCCTCCCACCCCTCCCAGGCAGCCCTGGTAAGATTAGAGTGGGAATTGACATTCTCACAAATTTCCCATTTCCTGCCTGTATTTATCAGGAATCTAGGTCATGACAGCTCAGATCCTTCATGTCCTGAGAAGTGTATGCCAAAGAAGGGCAAAGCCCAAGGTCATTGTGCTTCTTCCTTTGTGCCTTCTGGCTCTCTGCAAAAGAGCAAACGTCTCAGCTCCAACATCCTGGTTGCTGGTGGCTTCACTACCTAGTCAAGGGCATGCATCTTGGCTATGTGCTGTTCACACCAGCTGTTGTCACAGTTGTTGCACAGGCTTGGGCAGAAAGACTTTGGTGAAATTCACCTTGTCCTGGTTATTTTCAAAAGGACCTCCTTGAAGCTCGAGTCCCAAAGCAAAGCCCCCCTCCTTTTCTTCCAGTCTTTCAAGTATGAGTCAGAGTCCTTCTGATGAATGACAATCAGATCAATAAAGAAAAAGTCATTTCTATAAGAGTTCTAATCCAAAACAGTTTTATTAGAAACATATTTTAGGAGGACATAATGACCCATAGTCCAAGCACCCAATGGTCATTTTCTTTTCACATGCTCACTCCAATCTCTGTCTAGAGGCTATGTTATCACAACTCGGATCAACAGGCACATTTCTTCTGCTTTTTTCTTTTTCATTTAACATTAGATTCTCCTTCATAATTATCTCACCATTTGTGATTTCCTTAATACCCAAAGGAGCAGGAGAGATTTAATTTCTCATAACTTTCCTACAAGTAATAATATGTAACTTTGGCTGGCTAGGGGATTTTTTTTTTTTTTTAAATATTCCCAGGAATAGAATTCATGGTTGCTGATATGTGGTTTTTTTTTTTTATTGATTTTTTTTTTTAAAGATGACACCAATTTATGGTACCACTGCTATAACTATCACCGTTTTGATTATAAATTTAAAGGCCTTGAGATAGTCTTATGAAAACAGATGCCAAACTCAGTGGAAAATGTGCTTGCTTGCTTGCTTGCTTGCTTGCTTGCTTGTGTGATTATTGCATAACTTCATGGAAGCCTGAATGGAGGGCTGAGGGAGAAAGTGAATAAGAAATGGAGAGAGGAGTTTATGCAGGCGAGCATCTGTGACTCAGCGGCCTTTCCTTCCAGAATTTCTATTTCTGGTGGAGTGAGAGGACCCTTTGCGTGTTAGATACATGACTGCCCCCTCCTAGAGAGAGGACAACTGGAGGGGAGCCAGACAGAGAATCCCGTGAGAGCCAGAGTAGCTTGACAGTAGGCTGTGTTCCAAGTTGCTCCTGCTGACACAAGGTCTTTGGGGCTGATTTTGGAAGAATACTTTAATTCATCTGAAATATTCTTTCTGGGGCATTGTGATATGAGTCACTGGCCAAAGGCAAATCCTCTCGTAGATATCGAATAGGAAATGATATGGAGAGTTCTGGCTTTCTTTGCGGCCAGCCTCTCAACAGTGCTGCTCCTGGATCCTAACAGGGCAGAGGCTGAGCTCAGTGGCACCTAATAGAGGTGAAGGGAAGAATGCTAGAGCACGCATTATCTCAGTCAGAAGACTGGTGTGGGAACACTCGATTCTTCCCGCCAGATCAGGAGCCAGTGGGGTTCTCATGTGGGCTATTGGCTGTTACCTTCCAGTAGGGCAAGTACTGACTTCTCAAACCATTATGGTGGCTGTGGTTCCCCAATATGGGTATGGCACAATTGTGCAGCCACAATGCAATGAAAGTGTCCTTTAGTCCTCAACACTGTAGGTCTGGCTCATAATCCTCACTCAGTAAGTTCACATCAGTGATTTAGTGTCTTCTGACGCTGACATCTAAGCTTCTCCTTGGTATCCTGTAGCCTCAGTGGGTAAGTCTTGGCTGTGTATATCCTTTGCTTATAGTGGTACAAAGATTCAAGGATAGATATCAAAATGGGGTTTACTAAGAAGTCTTATTATCTCTGAAATAACATCTATATTTAGGAGGGCCCATACCTCTATGGGTTTCCGTCTGCTAGGAATGACTAAAATTGATCACCTTTAATGCTTCTAATTAAAAAGTTTACTACCTTTCTATCTTCTTGGAAGGGAGATACACAGTGATGGCCATGTGCCATCAATCTCTCAAAATCCTGCTCCATAAAAAGGCAGTGATAAAGCTTGTGCCTGTGTTCTTATGAAAGTAAGATGGTCCATGCAGCCTGTGCTAAATGCAGAGGAGGGCTCAAGCTGGGAACCTAGAGCACCGTTCCTTTGGCTAGCCTCATGCTTGCTCTTCTTGCTCAACCGAGCACCAGTTTTGTTTAATGTGATGTTTCTTTGTTCTCTCCTAGGAGGTGCTTGAACTTGCGTTCTCCATCTTATATGACTCAAATTGCCAACTGAATTTTATTGCTCCTGACAAGCATGAGGTAAGAGGCCTGGATAAGGCCTAATTGATGAGGGAAAAATAAGCAGAGTTCTAGAATAGAAGAAATGTTAGTTCTTGTAGAAACCTGCTTTTGAAAATCATGAATAGAAGGGTGTATTGTTGCTATGGAAACCTCCTAGAAAACCACCAGCAAGGACAGCTCAACCTTCTTAGCAGCTGAATCAGCGGCCATGTTTGCCCAGCTTTCTTTCGGTTACTACAACAAAATGCCCATGGTTTGCATTTGAGGTGGAATAACAGTTTACATGTGACCTCTACTTTCTGAGGCTTGAGTCTGTGGTCAGTTGCCTTTAGACAAGTGTCAGGTGCACATGGACGAGGAAACTGCTTGCTTCATGGCAGCAAGGAGGCAGAGAGAAGGGAAGGGGCCAATGCCCCAGTATTCCCCTTCGGGAATATACGATCCAAAGTCCTAACTCTTTCCACTGGGCTCGCCTCCTGAATGCTCATCATCTCCCAATGTTTTTCCCTTTAACACAGCCTTCGTTCGGAGGACATTAAAAGTTTAAACTGTAGAACACTCTTAAAGAAAATTGATGTGCAGATGACTCAGGCTCAGCAAGGGTTTAACTAATCCAGAGGCAGAGGAGGCCCTGGTTCTGGCTTTAATGCATACTGAGTGTTTAGTTTTTGTTCTAGAGCTGCTCCAGAAAAACTGGTATCTCTATTCGTGGGACCATCTGATGAAGTAGTTTCTCTACCAAGTCTCTCTACGCTATTTAAAGAGGTTTAGGGATGTCTCTGCTGTTGGAATTTTATTTCCAAGATGCTTTCATTCCTTTTTGACATCTTGTTATATGTATAATTTGTTCCTCTTCTTGAAGCACACTGTCAGCTATATTTAAAATATTTAGCATAAGTCTAAGAAAATGCATTTGTAAAATAAAGTACCAGTTATGGTTGATTTAACTTTTTCTCTTGTAAATTAGACCCCACCATCATGCTTGAAACTTTATTTTTAAATAACACCATTCAAATTTTTCTTTTGCATGTAACTGCACAAACAGCATTTAGAAGGACAGGAACATTTGAATAGAATCTGACTTTTGTTCTCATCTCCCTGAGGAGATTCAGTTCATTTAAAAGGTATTTAGTGTCTGGTTTTCTCTGGTTTGAAGGTTTTGAATAAAATTATCCATCCCAAAGAAGGAGGAAAGATTAGACACAAATCCTGCATTTAGAATGGTACTTAAATATAATTCTGTGTCACTTGACATTTAGTTTGCAGAGGGTGAAGACTTTGTCTTTATCTTTCTGAAAATAGATGCCATATCTTCCTATTTCTGTTTTTAAATAAAGTTGTGGTTATGAACAGGCCAACATATCCAAGATAGAGAAGAGACATAGAAAACAACCAAAAATAGAAGTTGGGCTGTTACTTAAGTCAGTGCCAAGCTATCCCCCCTGTGTGTGCATTAATTCCACATAAGGATAAATGCTCTCCAACTGCCAAGGTTTGGTTTTTTTAACATAGCTGCCACTTCTTATAGACAGTCTATGATCATAAGAACTTTCAATTTCTTCAAGACACTTGCATATCTAGTATCACTTTATTTTCATAATTGCTACATGAAATAAAAGGTTCTTTTTACAGATAACCTCAGTCATCAAGGAGGCAAAAGGCCTCCCAAACCCGAACACCTGACAGTGAAAGGGATAATAATAGGGTCTGGAAGGACAGCTTGGTGGGCAAAGCCTTTGCTGTCCAAAGGGGAGGACCTGAGCTCTGATAACCAGAACCCAGGCAAAAGCCAGGCACTGTAGCACGGTCTGTATCCCAGTGCTTCTTCAGTGTGATGGGAAGAGAAGAGGTCCCAGAAGTTCATGGGCCAGTTAGCCTGGCATGCACAGCAATGAACAACAAAGAGACCCTTTCTTAAACAAGGACCAAGATGAGGACCAACACTTCCACTCTATGGTACACACGTACATACGTACGTACACACACACACATACACACACACACACACACACACACACACACACACAGGATAATTATAACTAAGCTGCCCGACTCTGCACCTGGCCCCGTTAAATACTACACAGATTTACAGTCGTTCTGAAGGGTGGCTGTCAAATGTGGGTCTCACCGGGCTAAGGTCAAGGTGGCAGCAGGCTGTGTTCCCTCTCAGTGGCTCTAGGAAGACTTGTGTCCTTACCTTTTTTTCTACTTCAGAAGTCACATGCATCCTTGGTCTTTATCAGTTTCATCAGTGACAACTTGAGTTCTCTCTGCAAACCTTTCTCACTTCCTGTTCCATAGTGAAGTCATTGTCTCTCACTCTTCTGACACTTTATTCTCTCTGACATTAAAAGCTCTGGAATTACATTGGGTCACCTAAATAAGCTAAAATAATTTCTATCTGTTATAGTCAACTGACATCAGCCTTAATTTTTTCACGTAACTTCAGCTTTTCTCAAGGTCCTGGGAGTAGACATCTTTGAAAGGCGAGTTTTTTGTCTAACCCAAGCTGCAGCAACATCATTGCAGTCTCTCTTTCCTAAGAGTTCCTGGTCATCAGACGTCTCACCTATTTCAAGTGCAGCCTTTATGTAACCCCAGTGCTGTTTTCTGTTTTCTTTTTTGTTGCTTTGCCTCTTTTGTAAAGGTTAGTGTCTACAGATGATTGATTGCTGTCTAAACTCTGGCTCCACTGGAGTTTACAAAAGGCTTTGTCTCAATTCCAACATTCCCATTTTATTTATGAGTGAGATGATGTAAAGAGAACCAGACCTCAACAATTGCTTGTGTTCCTAGAATTAGAACACATGATACCAGGATAAATACTTGATTCCTTCACCAATTTCTAAAAGAATAAAGCATGTCCTAAAGAAGATGTGCTTGGTGTTTGAGTATCATTATGATGTCAGAATTAAACATATTTGTGTCTTCATATGTTGTTGCCTTTACTAGTATCCAGGTTACCTTGTCCTGGATAATACAAACATAACCAAGTTGGCTTATGAATCCTAGTGACATGAACCTTTGACTTTGATGCCTTTCTGGCTTTCTGGTAGGACAACATAGTCCAGAGTCCCCTTGTATGTTTCCTGCTTTTTTTCTATCAAGCCTACTTACTTTTAATAGGAATTTTAGTAATTAGCAAACAGAATCTTGGTAAAAAGATAAAATTATCACAATTTGGTTATAATTTTTAAGCTTTTCATAAAGCAGAGATAAAAGCGAGATTTTTACTATAAAATATATCATGAATTAGTATTGAGAATTTCAGCTCAAATTTAGTAATACATGATTTTTGTTTATTGGTCAATGTAATTTTTGATGAAAAGGTCACTGCCTGATGCTTCTCAAAAGCAATATTACTGTAGGTTAACCTATACCAGGAAGGTAGCCAAGGCTGGGAAGTCTTTGTTCAAAGGACAATAGTCCTAGGACTTAGGGATCATTATGACATGCTGCCAGAGCTGTGAAGGCCTTCTGGAACATAGCACTCAGTGGCACCCATGCCTGGGTGTTTGTCAGAATGATCTGGGAAGCTTTCATAAATAAAACCTCTCACCTCTGACCAACAAAATCATCTATCTCCAGGCAGGGAACTAGGTATCTATTTCTATCTGTTATTTGTGAGCAGATAACTGGATGCATGTGGTCAAAATGTCTGAGATACTCAGGAGCACACTGGTGCACCCAGCAATGTTTTAACGGTGCATTTGAGTTTTGGTGGTCTATATGCTTTGGCTGAGATCGCACAGCTGAGGCAGAAAGGAATCTTTACAGCTTAATGCTGTTCTCCTCAGACATGGCTCACACCAATGCCATTGACATGTATTGTGGAAGATTTCCATAGAATCACAGTGGTTGTAGGTATCTATTGCTTCTGCCGAAATCTCCCATCACATTGTGGGGCACACCCTAGGTAACCAGAGATGCGGTACGTAGGCTCATTGGGATCTGGAATTGCAGCTTGACCCAAAGAGTACAGGAAAAGATGGAATCTAGAGCAGATGTTAGGAGACATTCCAAACCAGCAAAAAGCAAAACAGCTGTCAACATGGCATCCTATATAGGTCCAAGGAGCAATTAACAGGTGAATAAGCAGCATCCAACACACAGGCCATTTTCTGAGATCTTCGCTCTTTCTCCAGACACTAATGGTTCTCTTTTGAAGTTAAAGCAGAGCTCTCCCCTCTGAAGAGAAATCTTCGAAGAACAATGTAGGTTTTCTGATAAATGGCATTTGCTTCCTTCTCCCCAGAACTTCATAGTCAACTGAAGAGACAAAGGCTATCATTTATTTTATAAAGAAAACAAAAATGCTTAATAACATAGTTCAGTGGTTTTTTCCAAAAGAGGTGACATCCCCAGGAATAAATCACTAGACACAAGTTCAGACTGGCAGTCAACCTACATCTTAAGATAACCAATGATGTTAGCCATTTTAGTTATCAAACACAGCGCAACTGAAGGCTATTTTTAGGTCTTATTTTGCTAAGAAACACAAAGGCCACCTTGGCTTCAAGATGGAAATGAACTGTCAATGTCTATGCTTAAATATTAGATATGGTAAGAAGGCATTAGCTAATAAACAGGGAACTGTATTAAATATCAAGGAAGGGAATATTTGTCCTGCTGCTAAGCACAGACATATTAGGATACATTTTACCAACATCTTAACTAGCAATATCAGGGAATCGAATTCTTTGTGTTCCATAGGGAAACACTAATGGACAGAAGAGCAAGCTTCTAGAGTCAGGTTGCCTGAGTTCAAAACCTACCCACTCCATTTTTTCCTACATCACTTAATCCTCTGTGCTTTGGTTTTCTTAACTTGTAAAGCATATGATAACAGAAGTTCCTGTTTCTGTTCAATAGAAGATGTAGAGAGGTGTGGGCATTAGATGAACACCTAAGACCACCGGACACATGCTGTGTACTAAGTGCCTATAACTGCTGTTCCCATAATTATCATCAATGATGTTCACTGCCACCTCCTCTCCCACCAGTACTGCATCTGGACAGATGGGCTGAATGCACTGCTTGGTAAGGACATGATTAGTGACCTGACACGCAACGACCTGGACACCCTGCTGAGCATGGAGATCAAGCTTCGCCTGCTGGACCTGGAAAACATCCAGATCCCAGATGCACCTCCGCCCATCCCCAAGGAGCCTAGCAACTATGACTTTGTCTATGACTGCAACTGAACTGGCTGGGCCCGGACACATTCCTCCCAAACTGGAAGATCTAGCTATCAGCAGAGAGGAGAGCAAAAACAACCACATGTTTCGTCCACCCCTTGGTGGAGGGGAAGCTGCAGGTTAACCCTTCCTTTGGCCTCATTTTTAGCCCTAGCCTCCCCACCCCCCTTTTCTGGCATCTTACCATCTCCTTGAATCTATTTCCTGACTCAGTGTTTTAGATCCTTTCCCATTGCTGCAGCTCATCAATGGGTCATGAGCAAAAATCACCCCTGGTAAGAAAGTCAAAGAGTCCTCTCATTGTAACCAGCTAGGGGCAAATCCTTCCTTCCTTCATTCTTGCCTGAAATAGGAAAGCCAGTTAGCCCCAAGCTGCCCTTATTTGCTCACCAAACCAAGAGAAATGCCTAAGGCCAGGGTTGGTTAAAATAGCTCTGCTACTAGATAAGAAGACCAAAGGCCTCCTGCCCCTTCTCTCTAGGGTCACATCACATCATCAGCTCTATCTGAGTTGAGATCACTTTCACATTGCCTCTCTCCCTTTCCTGCCTTGGCCTTGCTCTGGTCCACTTTGGTCTCACATGTAGCAGCAGCAGCCTCATTGTAGTTCTCTACAGCATCAGGTCTCCCAAACAGTCTAGAGTCCATGCCTGTTCCTTGTCTGCACTGTGACCATGACCAACCTCTCTATCACACTGTCTAGTCTTGGGCTTCCTCTCCTTGCCCCAGCCCAGACCTGCCTTCTTCATTTCTTCAAGCTCCCAGCCCTTAGCAGAAAGCACAAATGAAGTCAGTAGTCCTGCTCTATCTCTGATAGACTAAACCTAACCACCTCTAAGGTGGCTGTTGCTATCCAACAGTTCCATGTCACCTTCTCCCTGGGATCCTGCCTCAACCCAGGTTCTCTGGGGTGGTCAAGCTGTCAGACATCCAAGTTTACATCATTGTAATTATTATAGGTCTTTAAAATTTACAAGGGTTTGGGGTTATTTTGTTTTGTTTTGTTTTGGCTTTGTTTTTGTATAAAAGAGTCTAACATTTTTTGCCAGATATATATTTAATGAAAAGAAGAGATACATAAATGTGTGTACTTTCCAGCTTTTTTTTTTAATTATTTTAATCCCAAACATCTTCCTGAGAATAACATTCCCTTAAACATGCTGTGGAATAAACTTAAATGTGATGAGTTGGGGAGCTGGTGTTTTGATTTAGTAATGTGGGTGCTTGCAACTCCAGCACATCCATCACCTTGGAACTTGTTAGAGATGCAAAATCAGACAGCCCCTCCAGACTTCTGAGCCACGCTGTTTGAGTAGGTGTTGATTTGGGAAGTACCAGTTGTCAGCTCTAAGCATTGCCGATATCATTTCTAGGAGGCACTTCCCAACTCATCAAGGAAATGGTACTCACTGTACAAAAATATGATCTACTCCTTTTATATTGCTGCCTCTTCAGCATACTTCCCCATTATTTCCTCCTTACATGATTTATAGAGCCAGTCCAATTAAAGATACTACTGGCACCAATGGGACATGTTGGACCATGGAAAAAGAATACAAACCCACACACCTGAAATCAGTTATGCCAAAACTAATCTTACTGGGAATTAGTAAGTTCCAGCCAGAGCAAGAGATTTCTTCTTAAGTCAGCTCCCCTGCAAATGTCATATGGATTGTAAACTGTAAGGGCTGGGAGGGATGGCAGAACTCGATGCAGTGCTGCTAAGCCACTCTGAACTGGCAACCCAAGCTGTAGATACATGCAGGCGACTGCTCTTTGTGGCTGTCAAGATGGTCAATTACAGATTGGCCTGGGCTCAAATGATATGGTTCAGAGCACTCCATAAATTGCAAAATCCATAGTCATTCACAGGGCTCATTCTTTCCATTAGAGTGCTCACATCTGAGTGTCAGGTTGACATTTCCTCCATCCTTAAGCTTGGATCTTAGTAGCATGCATGCCCTTCCTGACAGAGTCATCTCCTGTTCTACCTGCTGTGTGATAAGTTAGATAACAGAAAGTGGATAGAGGCATAACACTTTTTACTTCAAAGTTTAAGAGATCCACCTGTCCTGTGACCTGGATGAGAAGAATTCATCTCTTGGTATTCCTCCTTTGGTCCATAAATTAGAAATTTGTGGGGACTTTTTTCCTCTTCCATTTATATATTATACTTGTGCACAAGTGGGGGACAACACAGTGTTTTGATCCATGTTACACTGGCAATTGAGAAAGCCACTCTATTGCCATAACCATTTATCATATTTTTATAGTGAAGACAACCGAAATCCCCTCTTCTAGTGATCTCGAGATATACCACCCTGTGAACTATATCCACACTCTTGTGCTGTAAGACCCCAGAGCGTAGCCCTCCTTTCCAACTATCATTGTACCCACTGGCCAATCCATTGTGTACTCCATCCTCTACTCTCTCCAGCCTCCAGTGTTGACTCCCTACTCAGCCCTCAGCAGGTATGGGGTTCCCTGGCTAGTGTTCTGCTTATTGTCCTTGAGTGTATTTCATTTAGTAATGTCTTTCAGTCCCATCCATGGTGTTGAAAGTGACTATATTTTATCTTTTGATGGTTCCATAATAGTCCATTGTGTACACATTCCGCCTTTTGTTGTTCACTCACCTGTTGGTGGGCACTGAGATTGATCCCACATCACCAGGTTCTGTGAATACTGCTGCCCTAAATATGGGAGTGCAGATTTCGTTTGACCAGCTCTTGTTTCTGTTTTAGCATGTATGGAAGACATACCTCTTCACAGACTGACAACATTTTAAGAACAAGCTGTCATTGTTCTGTATTTCTTTTATTTTGTGGCAAGGTGGAAAGGGTTGTTGTCTATATTCATCACCTCACCTCTCCCAAGGCTGTTCAAGGCATTTCCAACATACATTGAGACCAGTGCCTCAAGTTGGGTCCTTCTCATCTCAGCTCACCAAGCCCAAGCAAGCAAGGCCCATGTAACACAGAAGAGAAACAAGAAGCCTGTTTGTCATGAAGTCCAAGTTCTGTTCTATAATCCAGCTTCATCTGAAATAAAATTTTCATCTGAATTTTCTGATATTCAATTGCCATAATAATCTTTGCAATTACTTTTAAGAGGAGGGAATGCCAATGGTAACTTCAATCAAAAAATGTGGGGTTCCAGTCTAGTGCAGTGAGACCTTTGTCTGTGTTCAAGGTGAAGCAATATTAGAGTGTGACATGGTGTCAAACATCTCTAATCCCAGCACTCGGGAGGCAGGCAGGCTGATCTATATGAGATCAAGTTTAGTCTGGTTCATATAGTGAGTTCCAACCCATGCAGGGCTACAGAGATGAAGAACTCACACCTGTAATCCCACCAGAAGGACTTCACATTCAAAGTTAGCCTAGAGTACATAGTGAGACCCTGTTTCCAAAAGTTAACAAAAGCAAATACTGTGGTAATTGCTTTACCACAGTAAATGATAATGTGGTAATGAGGGAGTGAATGGCAGAAAACCTATTTAGAGCTTAGAAAATAGACCCACCATGGAAGAAAATAACCTTCTAGGTAAAGCAAAGCATACAGAATTGGAGGAAGGGCGCACCTGTGGCCACACAGGAATCTGTAGGCCTCTCTGTGGCTGATGGAAAGGTACACATAGAGCAAAAGGCTCTAACATTGTAGAAGAAGAAACACGTGGAGCAAGAACCCGTGACAGAGTGGGCAAGGACTTTTACTTAAGGACAAAAGAAAATCTATTACAAGTGTGGCTGTCCATTTAGAATTCAGAAAGATCATAAAACAGCTATGTCAGGGAAAGATTGGAGTCAAAGACATTGGAAGCAGACATAACAGCACAAATGTGATTGAAATAGTTCCAAGCAAGAACTTTGAGGCCCAGACTTTCAAATCTGCAATCGGAAAGGGGAGATCCTGTTTTATAAGGAGAGCAGAAAAACCGGAAAATTAAAACTCAACATAGTTAATGGAAGATCTGAGATAAAACAACAAAATCACAATTTAAAATAAATCCGGGAGAGAAGGTTGTATGCCATAATGCTGCATGAAAATATAATTGGAATTAAAATTTTTATGTAATTTTATTTATTCTGAGAGTGGCTATGTACATAAAATAATCTCTTCAAGCCCAGTGCTTATTTTTAATTCAGAAAAATCATCAGGATACACTCAGATGAAGTCGAGAAATGACTACAATTTTTAAAAACAGTTGCTCCAGTGAGTATCCAGCCTAAATCTGGACTTCCTGGAAGCAGGTTGGGATATACTGCTTTCACATTTTAAGCATCATACTCATAAGGAAACAGCCTTCTCCCAACGTTGGGGGAAGGCATTCAATTAAAAGACCTGCTTCAACACCTCTAAGCAGGTCATATCTGTTTTACAGAGTGGAGGATGTGCCCATTGGCTATTTGAGAAATAAAGCAAGTAGGTGCCTCAGAATGGACCAAGTGAGCTCTGCAGTGAGTTCAGGGACAAAGTGATTCATAAGAGACTGAGAAGGGGACCCTCAAATTAGAGCCAGCAGGAAAACTTGGCCCTGGAAAGGTTCAGAACCCATGATCTTCATCCAATGCTAGAAGACCTGTCCTTGGCTGAGTATAAGGACTATGGACCAATAGTGTAAAATTCCAATGAACTTCCATGGCCAGTAACTATACATAGTGCTCAGAGCATAAAGAGCAAATGGGAGACTATGGTTTGAAGTTGGTTATCATTGAGAATTGGAGAAAGATTAAAATGAGTACAGTGCATTCCTAAAATGACTGTAATGTACATTGTTGAGTAGCATGGGAGCATAAGGGAAGAAGGCTGGCCTGAAGAGTAAGGACAAACAGGGATTACCTAGCCCATAAGAAAGGCCTCGGCTGAACTGCTAATTGCTTTATGCTGTTATGATAAAAGTGAATTGTATAAGTTTGGTTTATGATTCCAGCAGGAAAGTCTGTAATGGTGGGGGAGTCAGGAGGGTACTTAATTCTGAAGCCATGGGGGTTTAATGGATAGTTCTACCTCCATAGTCACATAGATGTCCAACTCAAATTCAGTGGACACAAAACAAGACAAAAAGTAGTGAATGCGACCAATTTCCCTTATGAATAACGATGCAAAAATACACAATAAAATTCTCGCAAACCGAATCCAAGAACACATCAAAACGATCATTCACCATATTCAAGTAGGTTTCATCCCAAGGATGCAGGGATGGTTCAATACCCAGAAATCCATCAATGTAATCCACTACATAAACAAACTCAAAGAAAAAAAATCACATGGTCATTTTGTTAGATGCTGAAAAAGCATTTGACAAAATTCAACATCCCTTCCTGATAAAAGTCTTGGAAAAATCAGGAATTCAAGGAGCATACCCAAACATAGTAAAAGCAATATACAGTAAACCAATGGCCAACATCAAACTAAATGGAGAGAAACTCGAAGCAATCCCACTAAAATCAGGGACTAGGCAAGGCTGCCCTCTCTCTCCCTATCTATTCAATATAGTACTTGAAGTTCTAGCTAGAGCAATTAGACAACAAAAGGAGGTCAGAGGGATACAAACTGGAAAGGAACAAATCAAAATATCACTATTTGCAGATGATAAGATGGTATACTTATGTAACCCGAAAAACTCCACCAGAGATCTGCTACAGCTGATAAACAACTTCAGCAAAGTAGCTGAATACAAAATTAACCTAAGCAAATCAGTAGCCTTCCTATACTCGAAGGATAAACAGGCTGAGAAAGAAATTAGGGAAATGACACTCTTCACAATTGTCACAAACAATATAAAGTATCTTGGTGTGACACTAACCAAACAAGTAAAAGATTTGTATGACAAGAACTTCAAGTCTCTGAAGAAAGAAATCAAAAAAGACCTCAGAAGATGGAAAGATCTCCCATGCTCATGGATTGGCAAGATTAATATAGTTAAAATGGCCATCCTGCCGAAAGAAATCTACAGATTCAATGCAATCCCCATCAATATTCCAACTCAATTCTTCATAGACTTAGAAAGAGCAATTCTCAAATTCATATGGAATGACAAAAAACCCAAGATAGCAAAAACTATTCTCAACAATAAAAGGACTTCTTGGGGAATCAGCCTCCCTGACCTCAAGCTGTACTACAGAGCAGTAGTGATAAAAACTGCATGGTATTGGTACATGACAGGCAGGTAGATCAATGGAATAGAATTGAAGACCCAGAAATGAACCCACATACTTACGGTCACTTGATCTTTGACAAAGGAGCTAAAACCATCCAGTGGAAAAAAGACAGCATCTTCAACAAATGGTGCTGGTTCAACTGGCAGTCTACATGTAGAAGATTCCAAATTGATCCATTCCTTTTTCCCTGTACAAAGCTCAAGTCCAAGTGGATCAAGGACCTCCACATAAAACCAAATACACTGAATCTAATAGAAGAGAAAGTGGAGAAAAGTCTTGAACACATGGACACAGGGGAAAAGTTCCTGAACAGAACACCAATGGCTTGTGCTCTAAGATCAAGAATTGACAAATGGGACCTCATGATATTACAAAGCTTCTGTAAGGCAAAGGACACTGTAAACAGGACAAAATGTCAACCTACTGATTGGGAAAAGATCCTTACCAATCCTAAGAGGGCTAATATCCAATGTATACAAAGAACTCTAGAAGCTAGACTCCAGAGATCCAAATAACCCTATCAAACAATGGGGAACAGAGCTAAACAGCGAATTCTCAACGGAGGAAACTCAAATGGCTGAGAAGCACCTAAAGAAATGTTCAACATCCTTAGTCATCAGGGAAATGCAAATCAAAACAATCCTGGGATTCCACCTTACACCACTCAAAAACAAAGTCAAGATCAAAAACTCAGGTGACAGCAGATGTTGGCGAGGATGTGGAGAAAGAGGAACACTCCTCCATTGCTGGTGGTAATGCAAGCTGATATAACCTCTCTGGAAATCAATTTGACAGACCCTCAGAAAAATGAACATAATACTACCTGAGGACCCAGCTATTCCACTCCTGGGCATATACCCAGAAGATGCTCCAACATGTAATAAAGACACATGTTTCACTATGTTCATAGCAGCTATATTTATAATAACCAGAAACTGGAAACAACCCAATGGATACAGAAAATGTGGTACATTTACACAATGGAATACTACTCAGCTATTAAAAACAATGACTTCATGAAATTCGCAAGCAAATGGAAACTTCGCAGGAACTTGAAAATATCATCCTGAGCGAGGTAATGCAGTCACAAAAGAATGAACATGGTATGTACTCACTGATAAGTGGTTATTAGCCCAAAAGTTTGGAATATCCATGAGTCACTTCATAGCAACCATTGGGCTGAGCATGAGGTCCCAGATGGAGCAGTTGAAGAAGGGACTGAAAGAGCTGAGGGAGTTGGCAGCCCCATGGAGGGAGCAACTGTGTCAACTGGCCTGACCCCTCGATGCTCCCAGAGACTGGATCAACAACCAAAGAATACACATGGAGGGACCCATGGTGCTGGCCACAAATGTGGCAGAGGAGGGTCCTCTCAGCCATCAGGAGGAGGAGAGGACCTTGGGCCAGAGGGTGTTAGATGCCCTCAATATAGGAGGATGTCAAGGAGGGAAGATGAGAGTGGGTGGGTGGGTGGATGGGGGAATACCCCCATAGAGATAGGGGGAGGGGGAGGGCATAGGGAAGTCCCAAAAGGGAGATTTGGAAAGGGGGAAACATTTCAAATGTAAATAAAGTATCAAAAATAAAAATAAAAACATGACCAGGAAAAAAAAAAGTAGTGAATGCAGGAAAAAAATCTGTGAAAAAGAAGGGGAACTAGTAAGGGTGGAGGAGACAATAGCATGGGCAGAGAGTAATCAGAATGCATTATTTATATGTATGAAATTGCAAGAGAAACTAACAAAAAAGGGAGAAAAAGAAAACTGACTTTTAAAAGTTGTCCACTGAGTACCACATATATACTGTAGCACATTTGTGCTCACACACCACACATACACACACACACACACACACATACCACACATACTCAGCACATACAAACTCAACAAACATAGACATTCACAACACATATACAAACACACAACACACACTCACACCACAATGCACTCAACACATATACACAATAATAACAACAATTAATAATTAATTAATTGAAGATTATTAAATGTTTTTATGTTTGTGGAGACCAAATAAGGATGTTGAATGTCCTGGTCCATCATGGTTCATTTTACTCCTTTGAGACAGGGTCTCTAATTGAATGTGGAGCTTGGCTGTTGGTGGCCATTCAGCCCCAGAGAGTCCCCTGTCCTCTCCCCGAACCCTGTAGCCTTGGAATTACAGGCCAGGACAGCCAGCACAGTTGTTTCTTTTAAGTGGGTGATGGGATCTGAACTGAGGTCCTCATGATTGTATGGGGAGCACTCATTCACTAAGCCAACTCTCCAAGCCCTCTGCATTGCGTTTTAAAATTCTCAGTCAGAAAGGGTGTCGATCCAGATGGAAAGAGACGTGAGGAGGAGCTGAGAGGAGTAAAGGGAAGCAGAAGCCATAATCAATATATATTGCATACAAAAGCCCTATTTTCAATAAAAGAAAACATAATACAACAAAACAGAAAAATAAAATCCTCTGCCAATAGATTGTCCTCTTCCTCTGCATTCACTCATCCTGTGTCAGGCTACCTCCCAAACCTCAGGCAGCAGTTGACCTACCACCATGGCTGGCACCTACTTAGCTCCCCATGAATTCTACTGGCCTCAGCTGGGCAGACATTTTCCTTGTCTTACCATCACTGACCAGTCAGTCCCTCCTGTCACCTATGGGCAGCTGCATCCCTATCTCTACTCCTAATTTGTCTGTCCCAGATTTCTCAAAGCTTTAACTAGCAAAGAGGACTTCTGCCAATATGGGTAATTATTTTTAATAGACTCTTAGTCATCATTAATTTAAACTACCATCCAGGTGCAAAAAAAAAAAACAAAAAAAAATCATTCTTAAGTCAGCCTTTGCAAGAACCATGGTACCACAAACTCAAATACCCATCAAAATGTTCCCTTTATTATAGACTAGGGACATGAAAACATTCATTACATTCAGTAACTTTCATTCAACAAAGCCCTTAAGGGCACACAGCAATCTTTAAGTTGAGGATTTGGGGAGCAGGGAGAGTCGATTTTCTTAAAGAGAATGTGGTTCTCGGTAAGTTAGCCGGGGATAGCACACACTGGACTTGGTAAGTTATTTAAAAGAAAAGAAGGTATGTGAAGTTCGGACTGGGATGTGAGTGGGTCGGGAGGAGTGGAGAGGTCAATATACTCCAAATAAATTCCACGAAGTCCTCAAATAACTGAGAAAATATCACATTCAATTTTTGTACAATTCTTTTTAAACATCAAAATGTTTAATGATTATATTATAGCATATTTATTACTTTCGGTAGATGATGTTTGACATAGAGTACATATTCAGTTAAATAATAAATACTAAATACTTTCAGTTAGACCTTTCTGATGCCCAAAGACAAGCCCATGTGTACTTTGACGTTCCTATGAATTTGAGAATAAAATTCTTTTCCTTCTTGCTAGAATGAATTAAAATCTTGTTTTCCCAATCCAAATCTTATCCCCAACTTCCCATAAGTAGTGCCATAGTGCCATGTGAAGAACAGATGGGTCAGGCTTTGGATGTGACCTGGAAAACCAGGATCAATGGTGCAACCCGCAGATATAAAGCTAAATATGGAAACTGAGTCAATGTGCAAAAGTTGAACAGGACCAGAAAAGACAGTACAGATAGTGGCTACAAGGTATCTGCTGCCAAAAATAGTTGTAAAATCTCTACAGCTTGCCTTTGTTGGACATGAAATTGTGATGGATGTTGAGCACAGTCTGCCATTAGTTCTAGTAGTTACTATTCACTAGCTGTCTGGTACAAAGCACAGTGCTCTATGATTGTCTTTCCTGAAAGTGATGGCCCTCTCTTTATAGTTTACCTTTTATGGGCTTTGGCTACCTGAGCCAACTGTAATAAATGTAAAAATTCATGAAATTTCTTCTGCATAGCATGATAAAATTGCACAACATCCCTCACCTCCAACCCAGAATGTGACTGAACCATCTCTGTTCTTTTGTTTAGCACTGCAATGCTGTAAAGGCCATCCCTTCTATCAGGCAGTAAGTATCCCAGGTATCAGATGGATTGTCACAGTAACCTTGTGCTTGTGTTCAAGTTAACACTTAAAAAATACTTAATTGTAGCCACAAAATGTAAGGCTAGTGATGTTGTCAATTTCATTATGCTGTGTTGTTATGA
Organism: Rhynchomys soricoides; assembly: GCA_019843965.1. NCBI lineage: Eukaryota > Metazoa > Chordata > Mammalia > Rodentia > Muridae > Rhynchomys > Rhynchomys soricoides. Next base: position 515,692 of record JADRCH010000130.1, on the reverse strand, counting down.
TCATTGTATTTTATTAGTGTGGCTATCTTCCTGGACATAATTTTCAAATTGAATTTTATGGTGAGTTTATATGTATAGGAAACAACTGAACACATATAGAGTTTATTATCCAGAGTTTAAGGCATCCTCTGGGAGTCTGGGATCATGCCCTCAGCAAATAAAGAGAGAATACTATATTTCACTCTCTAACCACCCACCTTCCAGCCCTGGGTGCTGGTATTGTGAAAAATCGAAGCTCATTCCCCACTGTCACTCAAGAAGAAAGGTGTTGACTCAGGAGTTACCAGGCCCCTCTGATTCTTTGGGCTCAACTGTATTATCAAGAGTTTGTAGAAGACCTAGCCTGTGCTAATCATGCTAGCCAGTCCTTAACATTCTTACTCTGGAGCCTCTTATTTCTCTCTAAGCTGAAGAAATAGACTACTTCATTTTTCTGGTAGAATTTTTTATTTCCAACATATTAGTCATCTTTGTAAGCCTCTGACCCATGCCTTGAACTTCAGTGTACTTGAAGACATGAAGTCTTTATTGGAGTCCCTTTGAAGGACCAGGAGTTAGACAGATCCCCTGATAGGTAGACAGATAGGGAGAAAGGCCATGATAAAGTGATAAAGATGGAGAACTTCCAACATGGCTGCTTTCTTCCCTCCAGACCTGAGATCTTGCCAAGAGGTTCTCTGCTGATAGACTGGCTCAACATGTTACACAGCAATTGTCTCATCAGCTACCTTGTCTTTCTTCAACCTGACCAGCCCTAAATTAGGAAAAGAAGATCTTTCAGAAACTTAAAAACCCCAGCCCTCAAGAAGATTTTTTGCTTCCTAAGTCTCCCCTCTACTTTGCAGTGGGTTTTTAACTCTGAGTGTCTGCTCCAACTGTGTTTTCTCACCTACAATAAAAGCCCATTTTTCAACTGCTGACTTAATCTGCTCCTGTTGGCAGCCTTTGAAATTTCTCTACTGCTACCTGTGGTGCTCAGTATTTTCCCTATTTAGTTCTTTAACTGTTAGAGAAAAGGAACCCAACCAAGACACCTAGATGGTTAGCACCTTGGCACCATGCTTCATCTGGTAACCCTCAAACCTCGGCATATATACAGTTGGATCAATCCTCTGAGAATTTTCACCAGTTCTTATCTTCCATAATCTCTTTTCTTGGCCAGAAATTTTTAAAGAATTTTCTCACTGTCCTCATTATCTCCTGCAAACTTTGACATGTCCTTTTCTCCCAACTCATCTCTTCCTGACTCTTCTGTTTGTTCTGTCTCTCTTGGGTAGCTTCTCTAAGTACTTCTCTATTCTCCTCACGACCATTGTAGTCTATAAACACTGGAGGAGATGCTTTCTTAGAGAGTTAGATTAGAATATCTATGCTTAACCGTTAAGAGCATGTGTTGCTCTTGCAGGCTACCTGTGTCCGCTGACTCACGCTGCCTGGGACTCCAGCTTCAGGGGTTTCCGATGCCTCTGGCATCTTCATGCATCTCAATTCATCCTCATCCATACATATCCACACACATATACAGATAAGTAAAAATAAAACAACTCATACATGGGTGATTGATGGACAGATGTGTAGCTGGAGGAATAGATTAGATAGATAAATGATAAGTGATAGATAATAGATAGATTGATAGATAAGACAGATATAGATGATAGATAGATAGATAGATAGATAGATGGATGTAGATGGGTAAATATAAAAGTTATAATTCTAAAAGCTCTCTCTGTAATAAAGAATATAGAATTCTTACACGCTTTGCTTCATTTTTCCCTTTGCAAGCTAGCAATTCTTTTCCAGGTGAGAACAATCTCTCTCAGGACTATTTCTCAAGAAATCTCAGAATTTCCATATGTTACCATGACAAAATGCAAAGGAAAAGGGCACAAGCACCTGGGGTGGGAGCTGACTTCAGACTCAGCTACACATGCTGCTAGGTGGACGGTATTGCTGCTGTGAGTTGGTCATCCATACCAGCGCTCTCCAGGAGCCCATGGTTGACTGACTTTGCCTGTGTGAAGAGGAAAACAATGTCATATCACTCCCCTACCCTGTCCTACGGCCATCTATCCTGGCACCTACTGTGAGCGGAAGGAGAAGAAATGAACAGTCAAGCACGCAGTTTCATTTGGCCCAAGTTATTTCAGCATCTGTAAAGCAAGAATTCATCTATCACAAATAAAGTCATTATCGAAGCAGCTGTTACCCAGACGTGACTCCCAGCTGGGCAGATAGGAGAGCAATTTATCTCTTAGCAGCAGCTTGCCAACATCTAACCTGCCACTTTTGAGGAGGAGTCTTCAGAACATAAGATCCAAGAAGATACAGATGAAATGGTTCCAAAGGGGAGATCTGGAGAGGAGGAAACATTTGAAATGTAAATAAAGTATGAAAAAAAAAAAGAAATGGCTCTTTAATTCTTTTCAAAATAATACCAATTGCACCTTACTGTGTATAAAAACCTTAAAAATTGGAGAATCTACAAATGTATGCCTAGAGATGAATTACTTGTAATCAAGATAACAACTATCATTAATATTTTAATATATTCCTCATCCTGAAACATAAGGTTGAGACTATAGCTATATGTGTTTGTGTCACCAACTAAAATCCATCACCTGGAGAAGGGAAGTCACACAAGTACTCGGTTTAATCAAGTGTTGCCCTGGGGTTGCAACAATGACCCTAGTGATCTCCCTCCAAATGTCTTTACACAAGACCATGCACCAGGGCCTTCTGAAAACTCCCTGACAGGTCTGAAGACTCACCTTCACATGAAAAGGGGCTCACATTTCAATGAACATCAACACATGAGAAGAATAGCAAATTGAACAAAGGCTATGTATTACTTGAGGGAAAACTGAATGAAAGGTGTCGAGTTCAGAGGAACTGAGCTGATGCAGGGTGAGTTAGAAATGAAAGAAAGAGTGGATTTAGAACCTGAATTGAGACTGAGTTTGTATTTGTCTCCTTTATGCTCTTTGATGGTTCCTGATTGTCCATTGGACACATATAAAAACACCTGGGAAGGGAGTCTCAGCGAGGAATTTTTCAGGTTAGGCTGTGGGCACGCTTGTTCCTCTCTACTCTCTACAACAGATATAATGTGACAAGTTCTCTCAAGTCCCTGTTACAATGGCCTCGTTGCCATGATGGTCTACAATACGGAGCTATGAGCCAAGTAAACCTCTGATTTCTCAAGTTGCTTTTGTGAGGGTGTTTCACCACAAGGACAAAAAAGAAAATGAGACACTTGATAATTAATTTGTGCTCACTGCAATCCATTTTCCTCCACAATCTTCTTAAAATATCTCTTTAAGTATGGAAGATAACCTATACAAGATGGCGTGTGCCTGCAATCCTAGTTAGTTGAAGAAGTGGAGGCAGTAAAAATGGTGATGTTTTTACTATCCTGTGCTATCCTGTGCTATCTCAGAAACAAAAACAAACAAACAAACAAGGAAAACAAAACAAGAAAAGGAAGTATAGGAAGCATAGGCTTTAGTTCAGGGAATGTGGGGACTGTAGTATTCATCCTCTCCAGGGCAAATGTTCCAGCTTCATCTCTGTTGATATAATTATGAACAAGTGACACCCAGGTAACATGCTGATGTGGAGGCTAACTACTACTCTGAGGATGTTTGACACCATCCACGCCGTCCACTCACCTTGCCAATAATAGCAGCTCCTTGTCCGCTAGTTGTGATAATTAAATGGCTCCCAATATTGCCAGTTGTCCCTGGGGAGGCAAAAATCACCCCAAGTTGAGAAGCATTAAACCACACAGGCAAGCCATGCAAGTCACAAGTGTTTCAGTGGCATCTTTGAGAATGCTAGAGCTTAGAGGTATAGCTGTCTCTGGATCTGAAAAGACAAGAAATACAGATGGAGTATAACTTATAACTTAGTCTCTTGACAACCTTAGAAGGTCAGCCTTGTTCTTTCTCATTAAGTGTGGAAAAACTAACACTCGGAGAAAGTGAGCTCTTGTCCAGATGCATCACATGGCAGGTAAATATAAGAGTCCCCTCCTTCACAATGGAGTATTCTTCCAGAAAGATACTGCCAAGCGGTAGGAACAACTCACAAATTCTAGACATATACAGCCTGTAACGTAGAGCAGGAGGATATAGGTTTAAAAGGAGGCAGGCTTATACGACACCAAAAATTTAATGCTTCAACGGATAAAATTTTATTCACATTTCAAAACCCTTCCATTTGTTTAGAATTACTCTGTCAGCAAAATTGTCATTGGAGTATTTTGCGTACTGATTGGGTTCCGCAATTAAGTCTTTCTTGATGAAAGCACATTAGGGCTAATTTTAAATCTGATTGCTGTCAGCAAGGCATCCACTTGAAGCTACTTTCACAGAAGCACCAGTGATTTTTTTCCAGGGATGCCAGCATTAGAGCTGGCTGCCAGAAGTCTCTGCAGACACATTTCCATTCCCACCTTGGTAAAACCCCTTCAGAACTGTCAGTTCACAGTGTGTTAAGCTCAAAATGCCTTGATGCACAGAAAGCCCCAGTGCATCTCGAGAGCTCAGAAATACTGTGCATCTTAGTGTGGGCCTGAATCAAGATAGCAACAGAAGATTGAGTGTCTAATAAGATTACTGAGACAAAATGCTCCCAGGCCATGGCCTGAGGTCCCTTGACTGGAATCCTCCTGTATTAATAAAAATAATATATGGCTTGCTCTGCTCTACTGTGGAAGGATAAAGGCAGAGAGGGGTTGGCATGGATTATTAAGTAGCTTGTTGATCCTAAAGCTTTCCACTTTGTCTCATATCTTTCAGTCTTTCTTTGAATAAAACATGTGTTAACCAAGACAGAATTTGTGAAGTATGATCTCTGTAGACCATGTCAGCCAGTAAAAAGGATAGCCAGTCCCCTTCTACTGTCTAAAATGAGATTATGCTCCAGTGACTGTGTGAAGTCATGTCAAGTAGGACAGTACAAAGTATGGCCAGGGATGTAGGCCCTACCTCTCAAGGTTCTACTGTCTCAGCACCACCAGAGAAAGGTCTCACATAGGGAACTTTGGGGACAAACCAAATCCAAGCCATGGAATGGCCTAAGGGGAAACAGCAAGCCAGTTATACAGTTGGATGCTTGGCAGCATAGGAAGAAGAGAGCTTGGAAGGAAAAGCTACCAGTTTGAGCTTTACACTCGAAGGCTCACCTTTAAGTTCTGGGAAAGTAGCTGAGCTGTAGCCTTGACCACCAGGTCAGTGTAGAGGATCTTCCTCATCCTAAAAGAACCATTCAGTCTCTGGAGGGCCCACAGCCTCTGCAAACAGTTGCTTGCTTTCTTGTGACTTTCATTGCTATCTTTGTTGTTTTTATTATTTCAAGTTTAAGATATCTTTGCTAAAAGTAATTTAGTGAGTTTTATCCTTTTGATTTAGCTTAGTAATTAATTGTTTTTCGTAATTTCTCTTTTCCTCCTCTAAGATATCTTCTCATTGAATTTTGTTCCCATTCACTCTTCAGCCTTCTATATTTTCAATTTTTGTACCTTTATAAAAAGTCGTGTTTTGATATTTTTATATACTTTTATCATATTCTTTCCTGTTCTCTAGCTCTTCTCAGATTCTTCCCTTACCCACATCAATGTCCTTTCTCTCGAGAGAAAGGAAGGAAAGAAGGAAGGAAGGAAGGAAGGAAGGAAGGAAGAAAAGAAAGAAAGAAAGAAAAAAAAGAAAGAAACAAAGAAAGAAAGAAACAAAGAAGGAAAGAAAGGCACTAAGAAGCCACTAAAACTATGGAGTCCCAGCCCTTTGTTCCTCTTTTTTCACTCTCAGGTCCCAGGGAAAACTAAAACTAGGATCTTGAATACAAATTCTGGATATAATTCTCAATGCACAAAACCAGACTAGATGCCTTTCACTTTACTACCACTCAGTTGATGTTGCTGATAGATTTACCACACAGGATTTTAGAAATGAGGTCCAAGAGTCTGCACATCTGCACTTCTTACCCTGTAAGACAAAACCTCTTTTACTATTTCATGGTTAAAGTTCACTTCCAATCTCAGTGTGGAAACAGCTCAAGGTGAGTAGTCAATCAGACTCTGTAGTCAAAACAATTTAAATAGTGGAGGGGTCTTACCTCACAAGCCTTGGGACTAAGAAGCTATTCTACCATATGGAGGACAGTGCTGGACTCCCTTTCTCATGCAGACGTGGGTTCAACTTAGTTTCTATTAGCTATTGTTTTCTGAACCTTGGATTTTTTTTCTAGAAAAGGAGATGGTTGGGCTCAGTTTCTTCCAAGTATCATTTATGCTATTAAAAACTCCTTTTTGAATTTACTATTTGCAAATACTAGACATCTTCTCCAACAGGGATTCGTAGCCTGTGTGATTTTTAGTCAATAAATAGATAAATCAGAATAAGCTGTGGGTAACTCAACCAACAATCTAAGTGCTTTGAGGAAGCACAGTCCAGGTTCACTGCTCCACCAGAAATGCTCCAAGGTTCATCATTGTGCCTGCAACCCGGCAAGAATTGAAAAGTAATTCTCAATCGTGTGATCTCCTTATGTAGAAAGTGTAACAGTGGAGGATAACCTAGTCCAAGTCCCACTATAGTAAATCAAAGTCAATAACAAATGCTGTACCTTAAAACTGTACAGGAGATGATCCATCTCTCTGAACCCCAATCCTCTCATTTGTAAAATGGAGATGAGCTTGGAGATGCAGTGTGTAGTGAAATATTTATGTAAATATGTTTGTCCTGTGAAGTGGAAGTTTCTGGTTTCTTTAAAAACTCAGTTGTGTCACATGATATTTTTCTGAAAGCTGTCTTGTGAGAGGGCACATGATGTTTTGCTGAAAACAGACTCTTGAGAGACACATGAGATGTTTAGAAAGAATGTAATTAGAACCCACAGACGGTGAAAGGGCCCTCTTGCATTGCAGTGTATTGCAATGCTTCACTGGTCTTCTCTGGTTTTCACTTTGTAGAGAGAAATGTGCCAAAGGACTTCTTGTGGTATTCCGACTGATTCTGGCCACCTCTGCTGATTTGTGCTAATTCCGCAGAGCCTTCTGATCTCTGCTGGATCATGACACCTCTACTGATTTGTGTCTGTTGTTTGCTATGAGGCTGCACTGCTGGTATCCTGACAAGGAAGACTGGAATCACCCCCCAAAGAATTATTTCTAAACAGGTGCACAACCCCCTTTTCCTATTAACCTTCCCTTTTCCCCTCTCTTTGGTTGGTGGGCTAGAAGGGAGGTTGAAGCCTTCAAGAACCCAAATAAAGTAGGTTTAGAAAAATCTAAGCCTAGAGTCCTGTTGCTGACCTAAAACCAAACTTGCACAAGAGGTATAGCTCAGTGATGTAAAACTTGCTGAGCACATAGGAGACCCTGGAATGCATCTCTAGAATCACAAGGTTTTTCATAAAAAGTTTTAAGAAAACCAGTGAAGACTATGAGGCCTGTGTCAAACTACAGCGTGGTTAATAGAAGCAAGAAGTCATCTTCCTCTTTTGTTAATGCTTAGAGATTAGCTTGGCAACTTGGAAGTTGCCAGGAAAACTTCAGCATATTATAGTGTTGGATGCTGCCACTATACCACCCACAGTGCCCATCTGGGTTCCAGTGTAAGGCATTGGACTGTTTTGAAAGAGTGGCCACTGGGACCAATAGTGAGTGTCAGAGCAGTATTCTCATGGGTTATCTATTACCATCCCCCAAATGACCATATTTGCTATTTCACAGTTTCTATGGGTCAGCAATGTGCGGGGAGCTGAATACCACTCAGAAGATAAGGCTATAGTTATCCAGGGAATTGACTAGGGCCCAGGAACAGCTTCTTATATGGCTAATTCACAAGATTGACAAACCATGCTTATTGTTGGTGAGAAGCTTCAGCTTCTTTCAATAGGGATCTATAAAATTCTTTAGAGTCCCCAAGACATGACAATTGATTTTTCCTAGAAAGAAATCCAAGGACACACAACATAGAAGCTTCAGTAATTATTATAGTCTAGCTATAGAAGTGACTCTTTATGGCATCTGTCATATTCTGTTGGTTATAAAAACCAACCCCCATTATGGAAGGGAACCACAAGACTTGTACCCTAGGAAATAAGAAATATGAACAGCTGCTTTAGCAACTGGGAAACTGCTCAGCAAAATACCTCATCATTATGTCTGTCAAACATAAAAACAAGTGCTCCATTTACACTTTAGACAAGCCTCCTTAGGACTGAGAGGTCCAGTTTGAGAACAATTGCTCCATCATACTACCTATTCCTCTATACAAGTGTAAAAGTATTAAAGTTACCGTGAATGCTTGCTGTGAGGAACGAGAGTTAGGGTTAGGAGGACAAGCCTCTGCTACTTCTTCCAATAGGAAATCATTTTAAGTGTTATTGTGCAATCCCCATAGATGTTTTCCTGTTGTGTCTGAATTTCTTTTGGACTTTAAAACAGAAAGAACAAGCTATAAGAACACAGGCTGTAAACACTGACACTGTCACCTGCTACATTAAGACAGAAGCTAATTCTGAGGAATAGCTTCTAAAGGAAAAACACCTGTTCTTGCTTGCTATGTTCCTTTCAAAAAAATTGGAAGCTAATCAAAGAGAGGCAAGGTGGCCCCATTTCTCTCTCTCACCCCTCCTGCCTCTGTGCTTGCATATCTACATGACAGAGCAGACTCTTTGGAGAGAACTTGGTGGTGCAAGTGAGCAAGGATGGCCTTGTTATAACAGCCCACCTGCTTTCATTGTCCTACTTTCTACATCTATTTATACAGCCCCATACCACATAGAGAGAGAGGTTGCTCAGATCAAAATTCCCCAGTTGATTTCAATTGATGAAGGCCATACACTGATAGTTGTTCTCACTCATGGTTTTATCCAGAGTGAGGCTCTGAGCCGCAAGGTTGAGTATAGAAAGATGAGTGGAAGTCAAAGAAGAGAAATGAGACGGACGGAAGTGCAGCCATATGAGCAACAGATTACAGGCTACTGTCTTTGTTAGATCTGCCTTACTTTTATGATATCCTGTTATCAACGATTTTCTCCAGGAAGGTTCTGGGAAAGAGGGAGGCTGACAGCCCCAGATTCTGTGCCCAGGAACATTTCTGTGTTCAGTGAGTCCCTGTCTGCATACTTCCTCTCTTGTCCTTTGCACGCCTTTGTTTCATTGGGATACAGCATCGATTTTTAATTCACCTGGATAAACAGCACCAGTGAATTACTAGGTCCAGGAACATGAACAACCTGGGATCCTTCATTCGTGTCCATTCATTATGCAAGTATTAGGCTGTTTCCTCATGAATGGCCTATTATAGACAAATGTTCTGAAACAGACATGCATTTATGAACACTATTAAAAAATAAAAATATTAAAACAGAACTTTAATATTGTGTGTGTGTGTGTGTGTGTGTGTGTGTGTATTTACCCCACATATACTGGCGTAGTATGTTAAAAAAGTGTTTATTCACTGATTCTTGGCCAAGATTTAAGTGGCAAAGCCATGCTCAGTATAAAAGGTGATGATTGTTGATCTATGATACCCAAACAAATCTCCACTTTCTAGTTCAAAAGATCTAAGTAGACCATGCCAGTTGTTAAAGAATCCATGTGTTGATGATTGTGGAAAGGACAAACTCTTGAATGCAAATACTCTAGCATGAGGAAAGACTAGGGAATTAAGTTTCAATTAATAACTAATATGAGTCATCTCTTTCAAAAGTACACCTCAACGGTTTTTAGGGTATCAGGAATGTTGTGAACCAGGATTTGTTGCCTTTTGTACTCAGTTTCTTTACTCTGCTCAACATTTGTGAGATCACTATTGCTTTTCATAGTTGTGGTAGATTCTGTTTCAGGGCTCTTTGGTTTTCCATTGTGAAAACACCAGAGTTCACCATCCACTGTTGATGAATACTTGGGGCACAATTCTTAGCTGGTGTTAACGGTGTCACTCTGAGTTCTTCTATATGTTTTGCAGTAAGTATATGCACACTTCTTTTTTTGTCTGGGAGTAAAATTTTGGCCCTTAATGTATTCCTATCCTCAGTTGAGTAACTATTAATAGATAGTTTTCAAAAAAATGTGACTTTCTTCCCAGCAGTGTATATGTGTTACAATCCCTTCCATTAGCATCGACATGAACGACAATCTGGCTATTTCTAGTTAGCCATTCTAGGGTAAGTTTGCTAGTATCACATTGTAGTTTGAAGGTATTGACCTAGTAACTACTTATGATCAGTTCATTTTTGCATAGCTACTGGTCATTTGGAAGCCCATCATCTCTGGGCTGTGCATTCAATGCTTTTCTTCACATTTCTGCAAGTCTATTTTTTTTTTTATTACTTTGTAGAAATTTTTTTATGTCCCAGATCTGATTCTTGGAGTGTGTGTGTATATTGCAAATGTATTTTTTGTGCCACTTACCCCTTTATTCTCTTACTGGTATCTTTTGAAATGTTCCTCAATTTTAAAGTAATCCAGTTTATCCATTTTCCTATTGTGAGTAATGGTATTAAAAGTATTGCATTTAAGATGGTTTTTCCTCCTCAGATCATGAGATTGCTGTCTTGAGAAAATGAAAGCAAAGAGCTATCTCATTTCATATAGTATACCAGCACCCCTCAGACCTCTGCAAAATCTTCTCTGATACTCTTTATGTTTAAGGGGATATGATAGAAAGTCGTCTCAACTAGCATCCTCGTTATGTCTCAGCTTACTTTCCAGCTGGAAAGCATCCTCTTTGTAGCAACAATTAGTTTTGACTCATTAATCTCTGTCTTTTCATAGAAGTAGAAATCACACTTCATGACTCAGTTTGTAACTGGTCCAGGCAGGATCCAGGAGCTTTCTGGGAAGGGCAGTTCAGCAATGTTCGGCTAGATTTATCTTCCCATCTGAAGATGCCAAGCGTTCTTTCAATTACCAATCTGGTAACACATACAGCATCATAATTTACGCTGAAGAGAGTCAGGGGAAAGGAACTAGAAATTAACCAGCTTTGCAATGGTTTTGCATTATCATAAGTAACATAACTTGCACACATGTCATCCCCCATTCAAGGGTCACAATGCCTTCCATAGCTCACTGCAGAACACACAGTGCTGCCATCAAATTGACAGTGATGGCTGCCTCTGCTATCCTGTCACAATGTAAAACATAAAGCATGATCTTCCTCTAAATTAATTTCTTTGAAACATAAGCTAAGCAGTGCAACTAGGTGGTGGGAGAAGAATCTCTTGGTGGGTGCTCAGATCAACAGAGCAGTAGAGAGGCTCATGCCCTATGGAGCAAAGCATCGACATCTCTTTATGATGGAGGATTTGATTGGGCTTTTATAAGACAACCCATTAAGCAGCATGGCAAACCTCACAAAACATGGCTGAGTATTATGACTGTGAAAAAACAGTCAAAAGAGCCCCAGAAACATTCCAAAATTTACACAACAGGCATGAGATACTAAGTCAGAGGACTGTGGATCACTATCCCAGACACTGGGTTGCAGAATGACCTGAGAAGATGTGACAAAATATGTTTGAACTTTCCCCCAAAAACATGCTCTCTGAAGATTCAGGGGAAAGTGGTAGATAAAGAGCAAATATGACAAGAAATGCTTATTAAAACTGTTACTTATGAAGAATTATGGATTTACCAAATATTACCTAATATATCGTTTATAGACTATGAGACATTTCAACAAGCTAATCTGCAAGAATATTTTCTATTGCTTTTTAAAAAGGGCAAGAGATGTTGAAGGCAGAGAGAGGATAGTAAGGTTACAAGCTTGTCATGAGTTCCCTGTTAAAGGGATAGCTGCTCACCTGACCACCAACATCCTGGGATGGCCAGGAAGGAGGGGCAGAGTTGACATAGTGGCTACTTTTGGTTTGCTTTGCCAACATAGGGCCTTGCCCTGCTGTTTTCTGCAGACCCTTCTCATGACAAACTCTTCCCTTGTGGACACAGCTTCCTCTGGAGCAAGTGACTCACGAGGTTCGCAGGACTATAAGAATTGACAGAGCCTCTGAAACCTCTCATAAAGAGTCCCCTTACTACTCAGGGCCATTCCTCCCAGGGGCCTTCTTTATGCACACAGATGAGATGTTATCTTGAAGATTTACCATTACTTACCTTCATGCAGATCAATCGCTTATTAATTCCAAGAAATTTATTACCAAACGCAGTCATTTCTGAAGATGTAGTCTATCTGAACCCGGCATAAGGTATAGTCTTTGTCACTGGTGCACTGCTCTGGTCTTAAAGCCAGAAACAGAGACAGACACTGTTGGGGATTAGTTAGTTGTGCAACTAATGAGAGACAGAGACAAAAATATAGTTGAAAATTAATGACCAATAGTTTTAAACAAATTGACAAAAGTATTGCTATATTACAAGTTCTGAAGACAGGCATTTCTACTGTGAAGTCAGAATGCTGTCATAGTTGTGACAAAAGACTCTAAAATTTAACAAGTGAAAATAATCATTTCTTTTATCAATTTCTGAGGGTTTGGTACTCAGGAATGTTTAGCTGCCTGCTCTTCTGGGTCGCACATGAGATTATAGTCAGAAGAGACTGCCATCTCTAAAGAATTTATAGTAATGTCAGGATTCAGTTGAGGGTTCACTTGTGCTACTGGTGGCAGAGGATATCATTTACCTCAGCGTTGGCCTCCCTACAGCACTGTTGTGAACACAGCTTCCAGTGGAGCAAGTGATTCACGAGATTCACAGGACAGTAAGAACTGGCAGAGCCTCTGAAACCTACTAGTGTACATAGCATATTATCACTTATGCAGTCTGCTGTAAGATTCTCTCTCCTCAGAATGTCAAAAGCTATACCTATGGCGTCTCATCACTGGGACTGCCTAAGCATGGCCTGAACAAAAAACGGCATGAGCAGACATGCTAATACGGACAGCGGAAAGGTCCTGGGGCCTCAGCTCTAGGCAAAAACTGTAGACAACTCAGGAATACTGAGAGTGGGAGAAATAGTCTTTCCCAGCGAAGAGCCCACAAATTGGTTATACAATACCGATTGGTCAGTTCTGAAAACATACAAGTAACATACAGAATAAATAGGATATTCTGTATAATATATATATATATATATATATATATATATATATATGTACACATAGTATATACATAGTCTGTGAAATATATATATATATATATATATATATATATATGCAATTAATGAAAAATAGGCCAAAATTTTAAAAAGAGCAAGGAGGGGTATAAAGGAAGATATTAATTAAAAATTAAAAATAAAAAAGTGTATAATACCCATATCATGCCCTAAGACAAAGTCTCACAACTTTCTGCGCCCTTTTCTGGCTTGTCCACTATTTTGGTCACTTTTTCTACCATTTTCCCTGAATCTTGGAGGAAATGATATAGATATCTCATTAATGGATGAACATTCAACAATCACTTGTCTTGTTTTGTTTTGTCTTGTTATCATTTTGATCAGTTATAAATCTCTGCCACTACTGGTTCCCATGGCTAAAAGAAGCTTCTTTGACCAAAAAACTGACAGCAAAATTAATCTAATCTATGGACATAATATAATTCTTCAGAAGACAATATGATAGGCACATATCCATTTGCTAAAACAACAGCAAAAACTTCCTTACTAGGATCTATGATTTTCATAGCTATGGGCATTTGATCAGTTTTATATTCCAGATGTGAATAACATCCTGTGGAAAGGATCTCAAATCCAATTTAAAAACCAAGCAGTTGATTTCTCTCCTGGTTGTCTTTCCACTACTGCAAGAGTACACACATCTCGCCATGTGCTCACTGCTATCTCTCATGTCCCCACCATTATGAGCGACCTTTAGTCACTGTTGTGGAGGTGTAAACTGTAGAAATCAGTGTGAACATTATTTTAAGCTACACTAGGATTCCCATATAATCTATCTACATCACACCTAGACATACCCAAAGGACTTTATATCCTCCTAGAGGGACATTTGTATACCCACGTTCACTGCAACTGGATTCAAAAGAGCCAGAAATAAATGTTCATGAGCTACTGATAGGATAATGAAAATGTGGTAGACATGCATAATAAGAATGTATTCACTTGTAAGAAAAATAATGCAGATAAATGAACAAATCTGTAGTTTTTACTTTGGTCCTGTAAAATAAATTGAAGTCGCTTAAGTGACACCTCCAGCCTATTCTTTTTTTCTTCCGATTGTTTTAGTTACTATAGTGGTTTGAATAAGAACGCCTCCCATAGGCGCATACATTTGAACGCTTAGTCACCAGAGAGTGGAACTCTTTGAAGGGATTAGAAGGATTAGGAAGTGTGATCATCTTGGAGGAAGTATGCCACTGGGAGTAGCCTATGAGGTGTCAAAAGCCCATGCCAGACCTAGGCTTTCTTTCTCTTCCTACTAATTGGAATGTAACTCTCAACTACTGCCCCAATGCCTGCCTGCCTACCACCATGTTTCTTGCCATGATGATTATGAACTAAACATCTGACACTGTAGCCAAGCCCCCATTAACTGCTTTCCCTTACAAGAGTTGCATTGAAAATGTTTCCCCAATAACCTTAGGAAACCCCTGTGAAAGGTCATTTGACTCCCAAAGGGGTCGTGACCCACAGGTTAAGAATGGTTGTTTTAGGATCTCTTACTATGGAATTATAACATCTACAAATGGAAATACCGTGACTTCTTCCTTTCTTGCTTGTATCTTTTTTTTTTTTTTAAAGATTTATTTATTATATGTGAGTACACTGTCACTGTCTTCAGACACACCACAAGAGGGCATCAGATCTCATTACAGATGGTTATGAGCCACCATGTAGTTGCTGGGAATTGAACTCAGGACCTCTGGAAGAGCAGTCAGTGCTCTTAACCACTGAGCCATCACTCCAGTACCCTTGCTTGTATCTTTTTAAATTTCCTTCTCTTATCTTACTGCTCTAGCTAAGACTTTGGCCACTTATTTAATAGGTGTGAAGAGAACGAACACCCTTGTTCTTGATCTCAGTGCTTCTGGTTTGGTTAGTTCTTACCCAGTGCTCTAAGGTACATCCTCAAGTTGTTTATCTGAGATCTCTGATTGTTGTAGGTATTTATAACTATGTATCCCATAGATTTTCTTTCTTATGTTGCTTTTCCATTCCTATTCAATGCTAAGAATTTTTTAGCCCCTTCTTGATTTAAAAATTTTAAAACAGATTTATAATTATTATAAGTTGAACAGTTGAAACATGTTCACTGAAACATCTTGGTTTGCATTGATGCTTTACATCATTGATATAAAAAAATTCACACTCAAATGAAAAATGGAAAAGCCACCAATACCCGATTCCTGCCCCCTGTTTTTCCTATTTCAATCATATGCTTAGGTATTGCTTTACATTGTGATGTTGAAATTAATGTGTGATCTTGGGAATGAACAAAACTGGCTTAACAGTGATGTGTTTCTGTGTGGTTTACAACAGGTCGATTGTATTGGCTTGTTTTATGTGGAGTTTCACAAAATAGATTCATCTGAGAGGAGGAAACCTCAATTGAGAAATTTCTCCATAACATTAGGCAGCCGGCAAGCCTTTAGGGCATTTTCCTAATTAGTGATTCATACGGAAGGGCATAATACATTGTTGGTGATGCCACCAGTGGGGCGGTGTTCTGGGTTCTAAAATAAAATAGGATGAACAAGCCTAAGGAAAGCAGTAAGTAGCTCTCCTGCCGGGCCTCTGAAACAGCTTCCTGCCTCTGGTTCCAGACTTCCTTCAATAATGAACAGTGATATGGAAGCATAAGACAAATTAACCCTTTGCTCCCCAAGTTGCTTTTCTTTGTGGTTTTTCATCTCAGCAATAGTGATCTTAACTAAGACAGGTATCTTTTGAGCCCATGGGGGGTGGGGAATTGAACATTCAGGACTATTGATAACAGGAAGAACAGGAAAAAAAAATGTGTTTTTTGAGAATGAAATGTTTCCCTTATAGTGGATTGTTAAGCATATTCTTCATGTGTGCGATCTCCTAGCTAGTTATCCTTCAGTATAATTATTGCAGGATTTGGCACATATGTTGGTGTTTTTCAAAGATCAACCACTCTGGTAGAGCAGACCTGTTCTGAAGTCCAGAGCGTTTTCTCACACCAGATGCTGAAAGGGGAGCTTGAGAATCAGAAGTTTGATGACCTTCTTCTGATAGTCTGATAGTGTCTGATTGTAGAGTACCGCTGTACCAGCCTGTAACCATGAGGTTTCTTCACCCCTCCAAGAGAGGGGGCACCCTTGCAACCAGCTTTTGTAGCCAGTTGCTTTACCCACTGTGGATCTGCAGGCAGTAGGCCGTGAACTAGTCAGGGTATAGGCACCACCTTACTTATCGCTTCTCTCTGGGTTGGAGCTCTGTGAGTGATAGGCAGCACTAGAATTAGAAAGCAGCAGTCCCTTCTTGATTTTTAAATTACTCCATCCATCGTAGTTTAATGTACATGAAATTAGACTCTCTCTCTCTCTCTCTCTCTCTCTCTCTCTCTCTCTCTCTGTGTGTGTGTGTGTGTGTGTGTGTGTGTGTGTGTGTGTGTTTCTAGCTTTATTCAGTTGTGGTCAGATAGGATATAAGAAGTTATTTCAATTTCCTTTGGTTTGTTGAGACTTGCTTTCTGTCCTGTTATCTGATTTCTTTCAAAGAAAGTGATAAGGCTGCTGAGAAGAATGCATATTCTGTGGCATGTGAATGTAGTGTGTAGTTGTAAAGAGCCAGTTGCTACAGGATGCCATTTAACACCAGTGTTTCTCTAACGTTTTTGCCGTGATGTCTGTCTATTGGTAAGAATCAGAAATTAAAGTGTTGGATTAATCTGACATTATATCTACAAGTACTTTTTGATTATCAGGTGTACCTATGATGTGTAAGTATATTTTTTCTTTCTTTTTTTTGTTTTCATTTTCTTTTTTTCTACTTTATTTACATTTCAAATGTTTTCCCCTTTCCAGATCTCCCCTTTGGAACCTCTCTATTTCCTCCCCACTCCCTTGCCTCTATGGGGGTATTCCCCCACCCACTCACCCACCCACTCTCATCTTCCCTCCTTGGCATTCTCCTATACTGGGGGATCTAATACCCTCAGGCCCAAGGGCCTCTCCTCCCCCTGATGTCTAGCAAGATCCTCCTCTGCCGCATATGTGGCCAAAAACTTGGGTCACTCCATGTGTATTCTTTGGTTGGTGGATCAGTCTCCAGTAATATCAGGGGGTCAGGCCAGTTGCCACTGTTGCTGCCTTTCTGGGGCTGCAAACTCCCTCAGCTCCTTCAGTCCCTTCTCCAAGTCCTCCCTCTGGGACCTCACACTCCGCCCTACTGTTGCTGTGAAGTGACTCTTGGGTATTTCGAATTTTGGGGTTAATAACCACTTAACAGTGAGTACATACCGTGTTCATTCTTTTGTGACTTCATTACCTCACTCAGGATGATATTTTCAAGATCCATCCATTTGTCTGTGAATTTCATGAAGTCATTGTTTTTAATAGCTGAGTAGTATTCCATTGTGTAAATGTACCATATTTTCTGTATCCATTCCTCTGTGGAGGGACATCTGGGTTGATTCCAGCTTCTGGTTATTATAAATATGGCTGCTACGAACATAGTGGAACATGTGTCTTTATTACATGTTGGAGCATCTTCTGGGTATATGCTCAGGAGTGGAATAGCTGGGGCCTCAGGTAGTAAGTATTATGTTCATTTTTCTGAGGGTCCACCAAACTGATTTCCAATTCAAGGAGCATACCTAAACATAGTAAAAGCAATATACAGCAAACCAGTAGTCAACATCAAACTAAATGGAGAGAAACTCCAAGCAATCCCACTAAAATCAGGGACTAGACAAGGCTGCCCTCTCTCTCCCTATCTATTCAATATAGTACTTGAAGTTCTAGCTAAAGCAATCAGACAACAAAAGGAGGTCAAAGGGATACAAATTGGAAAGGAAGAAATCAAAATATCACTATTTTGCAGATGATGTGATGGTATACTTAAGTGACCCGAAAAACTCCACCAGAGATCTGCTACAGCTGATAAACAACTTCAGCAAAGTGGCCGGATACAAAATTAACTCAAGCAAATCAGTACCCTTCCTATACTCGAAAGATAAACAGTCTGAGAAAGAAATTAGGGAAATAACACCCTTCACAATTGTCACAAACAATATAAAATATCTTGGTGTGACTCTAACCAAACAAGTGAAAGATCTGTATGACAAGAACTTCAAGTCTCTGAAGAAAGAAATCAAAGAAGACCTCAGAAGATGGAAAGATCTCCCATGCTCATGGATTGGCAGGATTAATATAGTTAAAATGGTCATCCTGCCGAAAGTATATATTTATAATTATATTGTCTTCTTGATGACTGCTCCCTTAGTCGATATGAAGTGAACTTCTATATTTCTTCCAAATAGCTTTTATTTAAGATTTATTTTGTCATGTGAACTCATTTTCTAATTCTATTTGCTTGAAATCCATTTTTCCTCCACCATAAAGTATGATCTTTAATGGTGGAGCATATTTTTCAAAGGTAATAAATCCAATGATCTTGTTTTTTGATCCAATTGACTTGTCTTTTATTGGGGAATTAAGACCACTAATATCCAAAGTAAACTGTTTTGTCATTTTGCTGATTTTATAGTGTCTGGTGCTTTTTCTAGTCCTTGTTTGTTTAACTTCCCTTCTAGAATCTCTTGGTTTTCTTTTTCCTCTGTAGTCTTTTGGATTTATTTATTATTTTCAACCTGAAGAATTCTTTCCAGTAGTCACTATAAAGCAGACTTCATGGTCATAAATTACTTAAGTCAGTTTTTATTGTGCAAAATTTTTCTTTTTTCCTTCAATCATGGCAGACAGTTTTGCTGCACAAAATAGGCTGGGTTGGTAGTTGGAGTCTTTTAAAACCGAAAATATGTTGTTCCAAGCTCTTCTAGCTTTTAAACTTTCTGTTGAGAAATGAGTTGTTATTGTCATGGGTCTCCCTTGATTAATGAGTTTGTGTTTCTTTCTTGCAGCTTTCAATACAGTCTTCTGCTGCCTTTTTTTTTTTTAAAAAAAAAAATTAGTGTTTTAATTATACAGTGATAATGGATTTTCCTTTCTGGTCCTATCTATTTGGTGTTCTAGTCAATGCTCTTAATTTATAGATTGTGTCTTTTCAAGATCCCTCAAGCACCTCACATGTTACATCCATAAAGTTTTATTAATTTGTCTGTGTCTTAGGCTGAATACCCCAGTTCCTGTAATGTGTCTTCTAACCCTGATATTCTGTCCTTCCCCTGATCCATTCTATTGGGGAGGGTTTTCACTAAGGTTTGTGCTCAATTCACTGAGTTTTTCAATTCCAGACCTCACTTTGTGTCTCTTCGCCCCCCCTTCTTTCTTTCTCTCATTTAATTTTCTTTCACTTATTCACTTTACATGTTGCTCACAACCTTCTCCCTGTCACCCCCTCCCATAATCCTTCCACTCGCCCCCTTCCCTTTCTCCTCTGAGTGAGTGGGTTGCCACCCAGATATTCCCCCACTTCCTGGCACTTCAAATCTCTATGAGGCTAGCTGAATCCTTTCCCCCTGAGACCAAACAAGGCAGCCTAGATAGAAGAACATATCCCACATATAGGCAACAGCTTTTGGGATAGCCCCTGCTCCAGTTGTTTGGGATCCACATGAAGACCAAGCTGCACACCTGTTTCGTATGTGCAAGGAGACCTATGTTGAGCCCATGTATATTCTGTGGTTGGTGGTTCAGTATCTGAGAGGCCCAAGGGTCCAGGTTAGTTGACTCTGTTGGTCTTCCTGTGGAGTTTCTATCCTTGTTGGGGCTGGCAATCTTTCTTTCTGTTCTTCTATAGCTCCCCAAACTCCATCACTGTGGGTGTCTGTATCTGTCTGAGCCAGCTGCTAGGTGGAGTCTCTCAGAGAATAGCCACCATGTCTCTTTAATTCAATTTTCATATTGTGCATTGACTTCTTTATTTCAGTAAGCTCTTTAGAATTTTGTTTTCTCTCTGATTTCTCTTAATACCCTCATGATTCTTTGCAATGTTTTGTTTGTAATTTCATCAAAGACAGTCTCATTTTTCACTGTTAATGTGAGATTGGTAATTTGGGGATGATATGTTATCTTGGCTTTTCATGGTCCTAGTGCTTTTGTATTGAGATATGCCTATCTGGAGTTATCCCATCAGTTAACTTCCTTTGCATTTGTCATCTTTTCCAGCGGAAATATTTGCAATGTGAAGGAGGGACTAAGTTGTAGTAGGTTTCTTTCTTCTGTTAGACTGTTTACCAGGAAACCAGGCTCCAGTTCTAGCATTCCTCCTAAGAATAAACACTATTGAAAACAATAGTCAGTCTCAAGAGATAGACTAGCTATAAAAATAGAGTAAAACTCATCACTACTTAAGTACCAATCATGTTAGGGAGTACATGATCAATGACAGTATTGTGTACGCTAATATATTAATTCTTGAGGATATGAGTATAAAGAAGAAAGAGGAGAGGGGCTGCTGATAAGTTTGAGTTCAGGTGAAAGGGGGGAGCCAAAGAAATAGAGGCTCTCACTTTGGCTAGAAGATTCCCTTACCAATAAGAGGATGGGACACATTAGCACCAACAGAAAAGAATGGGTGAGAGGAACACCCTTAAAAATGCACATAAGTGTTGGGGTCTGGTGAGGTTGGTAAGGCTGTTCCCCTACACTGACAATAGGAAGAGCTGTGTTCCCAAAACTTAGTCAGGACCGAGTAAGTGGTGCTGGTGTCCAAAAGGAAGGAGGTGGGCTGCCCTGATACCATAATGAATACCCAAGGCTCCCTGTTAGTGATGGTGGTGGTTGATTTAATGGAGCTCAGGCCCTTTTAGTCATCCATGGTCAGGAGGAGATCAGCTACAGGATGATCTGGGAATAATGTCCCTGTGTTATGAGTGACACCAGGTCAATCAGTGGCCCAATGTCCTTCTTGATAGCACTTTGGACATGGCCCCAGTGGCTTGTCCATGCAGTGCTCCTGTTGGTCACATTTGAGACAGAGACCTAGTGGTTCCTGAATCTTAGGAGGCTAGGAAGTCTTGGGAGTCTTCAAAGCTGGTTGAACACCTTGGCCAGCATGTAGTGTTTTTGTTTGCAGGCCTTCTCATCTCTCTCATGGTATACTTTAAAGGTCAATTCTAAGGCTTCTGCCTGTGGAGTTAGGGATCCTCTTTCCAAGCATTTAAGCTTGGCCCTAATGTTAGGGTAGTTCTGGGAAAAGAAATAGGTCATCAGGAATTGTTTGCCTTCTAGGTTTACAGGATCTAGATAAGTAAATTGTAAGAGGGCTTTTGTAAGGTGTTCTAAAAATTGAGATGGGTTTTCTTGTTTATCCTGGATGACCTCTTGGAGTTTTTCATAATTTACTGGCTTAAGGGAAACCTTATGGAGACCCTCCAGGAGCTAAGTTATGAATTGGTCTCTAGCTAAAATGCCGCCTGGAGTATTATAGTTCCATTGAGGATCCTGGTCAGGTACTGCCTCAGACCCAATCGGGTGTGCTGCATTAGTTTGATGTATTTCATCTGTATGTACTCTAGCCTGCTCCCAAACTCAAAGAAGTACATTGTTCCTGAGAATCGTGTATATATATCATGGAAAGTCAGACTATAAGATTGATACACTGAAATTCTTTAGTAAAGGTTAGAATAGTTAGAGGTATAGGAGCCAGTCTTTTTTCTATTTGAGAAAATTCACTTAATGAAAAGGGGACATGTACCCTAACTAGACCTCAGCAACTTCCTGCAAAGGAAGAACCGAAGCTGGGTTAGCCTGGATAGAGGAAGAAGGAGAGGAGTTGGCTGTACAGGGAGAGTGAATAGTTGGAGGGCTGAAAGTGGGTGCTAAGGTGGGGACACTTAGAGCATCACGTAGCTGATGAGGGACAGGAGGAGTCTGGAGAAGCTGAGCAAGAAGACGAAGCTGAGACAGGGGAGTAGGGGCAGCTGAAGAAGCCAAGGGGAGCAGAGGAGGATAGTGGAAGTGTAGTCTACTTGAGATTTCACAGCAAGGAGGAGCTGAGTTGGGGAACAGGAAGAGTAAAGCAAAGATAAGAAAAAGCACTGTAAAAGTACTGTTAGGTGGCCATTTAGAGTTGTTGTCTAAGTGGGTATTGGAGCCAAACCTAATAGCAAAGGTGTATGAGTCTGGAAGCCTTTAGATCAGGTACTAGTTTTAAGGTTTGAGGTTTTCCAGGAGGCATTCCCATGGGTGAAGATAAAAGGTTATTATTTTCTATCACTTGTGATGTCCTGAAGATAGAAAATATAACAATAAACCACACATGGTACAAACTGACTTACCAGTTGATCATGTGGTAACCAGGGACCAATGGCAGATGTCCAGAAGACACACAACACCGGTACTGGGATTCTCAAGAGAAAAAGGAGGAGCCATGTCTGGAGAAGAGAGAAATCTCATCCAAGGAAAGAGGTTATAAGGGGGCGGGGGGTCAGTGAGAAGGGCTGGCAGCAGCTGAAAAGATGTGTCTGGGGGTCCTTTGTCCCCAAGGACACCAAGAGGGGTATTGGAAGCTCAACAGCCATTCCATCAGGTCCAGAGAGCCATTTATGCTGGGGGGTGAGGGACTCACTGATCTGCCAATGTTTCAATGCAGAAATCTAGAGATCCAATGGCTAAAAAGTGAACCTGAGTAGCAGGCAGACTTTTGGGGATAGGATCCCAGCCTTTGGGCTTACCACATGTGGCAGGGTGCACTCAATGGAACCATGAATCAGTGAATCTGAGTCTCATCACCACTGGTGGAACTAGGCTGCAGGTTCCAACAAAATCACAGGTCTCACATAGGAAGTTTATTAAAGGGAAGAGATACAGAGGCTGCCTCTGGGCGAAAGGAAGAGAAGAACTGGTGGGGGGAAGGGAAATGTAGTTTTTTACTGGAGTCCTGGCACATAGGCAAGAGGACATGGGACAGGGGAAACAATGTGTCCAATGTGTCACCTCTGGGCGGCTAATGATGATGTGTCTTGTTCCTGTTGTGGGTTTCCACAGGAGGTGGCTGTGAAGATGCCTGATTGTCAACATTGTTGCAGAGTCCCTTTTGGTTGTCTGTGGATGTGCCTGATTGCTAAGAGTAATTCCACAAAAATAATTATTGAGCAGTCAATTACATATGGGAAACAATGCACCATACTGATTATGCACAGTATAGATAACTATATTAATGCCTCTACGACTTCCTCCAGATAAAGAAGCCTGTCTGATTTTGTTCAATCCACATTTCTCTAAATGCAGATATCTATGATCTTTATCTTTCCTTTTTTGAAAAATGTTTTATAGTATTTGTGTGTGTGATTGTGTGTGTGATTATTTGTGTGTGTGTGTGTGTGTGTGTGTGTGTGTGATATGTGCAGATGTCTGTGGAACCCAGAAGAAGGCCTTAGATCACCTGGATCTGGAATTAAAGGTAGTTGGACCTTCCTTTTGGAGATGCTGAGACCCAAACTTGAGGTTTCTGGTACTCTAAGTAAAAGTGCTGTATGTCAACTAAAATTACAAGGAAGAACGTGACAGAGTGCAATAGAATGCTCCTAAACACTGAAAAGCCTAGCCATCTCTCCAATACTGAGACATATTCAAGGAGCATCTATCAGAGTACAGCTTTTACAGAATATTGTTTGGAAAATATTAAACAGTGACAAACAATTAGCATAGAAAAGCTGAGGTTTGTAACTGACATGACATCACACAGCTAGTGAGTACTAGCTAGTAGTTGAACTTCAGATTCAGGTCTGATGCAGAAATATGTGCTTTCTACTGTTCTATATAGCTATCCAAAGATACATTTTCTCACCTGCCTAAAATCTAAAGGTCTACTTGCAATACAAAACACAAAACCATCTAGCAAACCAACAGTCTCAAAAACAAACCAAAGAAGAGGAGGAGGAGGAAGTGGAGAAAGAGGAGGAAGAAGGAGGAGGAGAAGGAGAAGGAGGAGGAGGAGGAGGAGGAGGAGGAGGAGAAGGAGAAGGAGGAGAAGAAGAAGAAGAGGAGGAGGAAGAGGAAGAGGAAGAGGAAGAGGAAGAGGAAGAAGAAGAAGAAGAAGAAGAAGAAGAAGAAGAAGAAGAAGAAGAAGAAGAAGAA
>JADRCH010000130.1:471867-491528 GCA_019843965.1 Rhynchomys soricoides | reverse complement strand
AAGAAGAAGAAGAAGAAGAAGAAGAAGAAGAAGAAGAAGAAGAAGAAAGTCTGAATCTGTCAGATGCAAAGGACATTGCAATTCTCCAAAATCTAAAAGGCAGTCCAAATATCCAGAAATGGGCTCAGCCTGGACTGAAGGAGAATTTCTGGAAGTTAAATAAAAGCCAGCATTCCTCAGGAACTTGTACAGTCAAGCCAGTTCCCCTCTATTGAAATGAGTCATTTCCCTTATCACTAGCAGAAGGGACAAATGGATATCTCTGGTGCCTTTTAGCATACCAAGGCTCATGCTGGCCTCTAGGCTCCCTCAGTGTCACGAAGCACCTGGTACAAAATTCAGAGTCCTTGGCCATCCTAGCCTTTCTCACCTCCTGCTCTACCCTGAACTTCTCCAGCTCACGGACTGCTCTTCCACTAGCTATTCATTCTCCTTATAATCCTACTATTTCTCCCTCTCTCCCCTTCCTCCCTCTCCCTCTCTCTCTCCCTCTCCCTCTCCCTCTCCCTCTCCCTCTCCCTCTCCCTCTCCCTCTCCCTCTCCCTCCCCCTCTCCTCCCCTCTCCTCCCTCCCCCTCTCCTCCCCTCTCCTCCCTCCCCCTCTCTCTCATGTGTCTCTGCTTTTTTCACTGTGTTTCCTTTATTCTCCATCCCTTGCTATTCTCCCCCTCTCACACTAACCCTGGCCATGTTCTCTCTCTCTCTCTCTCTCTCTCTCTCTCTCTCTCTCTCTCTCTCTGTCTCTGTCTCTGCTCTGGATTCTTCCATATGCCTCTGGCTATTTTCTCTTTATCTCTCTTATATCTGAAATAAAAGCCTTCCCTTTAACCATACCATGGAGTGGTAATGCTGTCAGTTTATACCTCTGTTGTGGAACAGCAGGGAGGATCACAAGTGTACTCTTTTCAACGGGCTCCACCTCTCCTAACTGGACCAAGCTGGAAATCATGCTGTCAGTTTACACAAAATTCACAGGCTACTCTTCATGTTTCCAAACATCCCATCCTCTGTATTTTATGAGTGTGGTATCTCCAGACTAAATGTCATGCTTATGTCAAAATAGAGATATGACTTGAGAACAAAACCAAAGACTGTGCCAGTGTATTTACCCAATCATTATATCAAATATTTGTGCATCTACTATGTGTCATGTATTGTTTGGGGTACATGAAGCATGTAAAGTGAACAAACAGACCAAAATCCCTTCCTTTGGGGGGGGGTTGTTTAATGAGAGAGAGAAGTTATAATCTCTTAACATAACGCACAAGGACTTTTGCTTTACAAGGTTATAGAGTAATGTGAACCACCATGCATGTGAAGTAGGAAATGTACAATCAGTGGATCATGGGAGTCCTCTTTGATAGTATGCTTGAGTACAGCCAAAGGCCATAGAAATTGCATGGAATGTAAGTTTTAGGACTTGTGAGGTAAAAGGTCTTGCCTTCAAACCTGAAGATACCAATCCCCTGTATTCACATGGTAAAAGAGAAGAAATGACTCCTGCAAATTTTCTTCTCACCACCACATTCACACTGTGGCACACATCAACCCCGACACAAATGCATGTACATGGACTACACAGACACACTCAATGTGAAAACAAATAAATGTAGAAACTCTTTTAAAATATGTCGATATTTAAATGAAGAAGAGTTGAAGAAGATAAAGAAATAAGCCATGCAGATTTGTGTAGGGAGTCATTTTTTTGAAGAGTAAGACCACTCTAATGTCCTATTGATAGTTGTTCCTGTCATGTCCAAAGTCAAGCAAGTAGCTAATGGGCTTGGAGTTTGGAGGTAGAACAATATAATCTTCTCTTTGCAAACCCAATTGGAGGACAGCTTGCTGGCCTTCCCTTAGTAGGAGGGCCTTCTTTGCATCTGAATTTCTACACAAAAATGTATATGTAGAGTCTTTGCCATGATTTTCAGAGTCCAGAAAGTAGAAAATGAACATTCCTGTGCTCATGAGCTCACAAGGGTAACCAATATAGGTAAGTGATTGGTAGTGGTTTAATAGCAAGAGAGGAAGCCAAAGTAGAAATAGTAAAAGATAATACAATAAAGGCCAAAGAGAGAGCTTTCTGCCAGCACCCATCCACCCCTGCCAGCCCCACCCCTGCCAGCCCCTCTCCTTGGCAGCTTGTAGCCAAGAAATTAAGTTTTTTGATTTTTTTTTTGAGCAGATTGGGTATCTCATTTCAGACTTCTCAATTCCAAGCGATGTAGTTAAGAGAGGTAATTCCTCTGGAAACAAACCAGACCTGACTTCGTAGCTTGCCATTTGATTGCTGAATGGCTCCAGAGAGTTAATTTTGGATTGTGGTGAGAATTCGAGAACACAAAAGAGAAGACACATTATTTTCATTCTTGATGGTTGGTCAGATCATTTCCTCAAGGCCAGTGTGCCATAGTCCACAGGCTTAGAGAATTGTTCTAAGTTCAGGTTGAAACCAAGGCAATTCTCCATCTCTAAACCCCACAGACATAACAAATGAGACTGTCAAAAAACTGTTGAATATCCTCACGTGCACAGCTCAGCACAATTCAAAGACCCTCCTCACTCAGCATCCTGCCCAGCCATCTTAAGGACAGGATGACAGGTCAGGGAACATCTGAACTGCAGCAGCTAAGGGTCAGAGGCATGCTATCTATAGTCATTAAGACCTGAGTTTTGACAATAATTTCAGCTAAATATATGCTCCTGGCTCTGCTGAATTACAACTAGGGGATCACTGCACTATTTGGCTGGACATTTCTTAGAGAAAAAAGAAAAGCACTCTGCTTTATCAACATACTTCACATTTGTTATTCCTATAACCCCTGTGACTGAACAATGTCCTCTCCAAGGCTTCAGTCCACCCATAGTTTGCATAACAGATATGAGTAGTGCCAGAAGCAGGTCTCTATTCTGAATAACATGCTAGGTTTCAGCCTTTATTCCCCAGAGGTCTCCAACCTTCCAAGCTGGTGCTGCTTCCTTGGGAATATTACTCAAAGGCACCTTCATTTCAACTCTCCCATTGGCTTGGCTTATACTTCTTCAAAATTGGATTTGGGCCATTCACTCCCCAACACAATTCAGGAAGCTACACCAGTAACCAGGAATTCCATCAGGCATGGTACCAGCTTCTGAATGGGCCTGAAATACACCAACTGTGAAGGCCAAATGCTTTAATTTGGGGGACATGGGCTGAATGTAAAAGCTTCACTGTTGTGTTCAGGAGTGGGAGAGAGAGAGTCTATCCTCCCAAGGCAGTTTCTGATTAATCAGACCAGCTTACTGTCTGTGGGTTTGGCTCTGTAAATAGAAAGCAGATGCCACTGTGGGGGCTGCCAGGAAAAGAAAAACAGCAGAAAGGACTTGGCACTGCAGCAATCTCAATGAAAAGAAACTGGAGAAATAATGTACAAGGCCTCAGCCACTTTACTATAATTAGGAGGGTGCAGATACTTCCATAACACCTTGCTCAGAGGAGAGCTGTCTGGAAGATCTATCAGGCAAGTATCTCCAATCTTCTTGTTAAAAGCAAACAGCAACCTAAAGATATGGGGACATAAATTATCAACTACCTATCCCGTCACAAGTTCCTGTCCTTTTATGTGTAGCTTTTTTTTTTAAATGAAGTGTGTGCTTGTTCTCTCAAAAACCATAAAAATCCGTATTTAGTAGCTCTTGTCTATGCCAGCCATTATCTGCTTGGTTCCTATAAAGGCTCTGTCAGAAAATTGGCTTTTGGTTTTCTGTTTCTGTTTGACTAATTTTCTTCTTCTAGATGAGGGAATAGAAGGCAAAGGGGGCAAAGACCCTTGATATAGCTCTTACATTCAGCAGGGGAAGGCAATGAGTCAAACCACATCAGAAAGAAGTAACTGCTGTCCATTTGTGTACCTCTTTTTCGAACTCTGGGTCTGAAGCCATTGTCTACCTATTCTGTCATCCTTACCATTACAGTGGAGGGAATGGAGGTACAAATAGCCCAAGGCAATATAATGAGTGCGGGACAAAATGCACATGGCCAGAATGAATATAACGAGGGAATGCTGACTTTACAGCTCCCTGACAACCTAGAAGTCAAACCTCTGTGGTTAATGCATAAGGCAGGCCATGCACAATAAGTGCTATCTGCCATCTGCCTCAGTTTCTTTCCACCTTAAAACAGCCAGAGAAAACCAAAAACACCCAGACAAATCATCCATATAGAGCACCATCTGATCCTTGAAACCAGCAGGGCAATGAAAGCTGCCTCATCCACAGCTTTCCCCTTCCCGGTGTGCCTTTGTGTTTCTGTCCAACGAAAGAAATGAACCTCCTTGCTGTGGTGGCCCCTGAATAGGCTGTGAGCGGAAAGTCTGCATTCAGCTGTGTAGGAATAATAATATCACCAGCTTCATAGGCTTGTCACAGCATCAGCACGGTAATGCAAAGTCCTTAAAGTACAACTTTATCATGTTCTCACAGTTACTCTTCTGAGCCAGTTTCACAATGGAAAGGCAGATTCTAATAAATGATTTGCAAATGAGAAATTTTGAAAGCTACTACGGTGCAGGGATTTCGGTGAACATTTAGGTGTGGCTCTTCAGTAACACCCAGAGCAATGTTGTTATTATCGCTCTATAAATGAGAAGTCAGAGACTCGCAAAGCTGAAATCACAGAAGGAAGATAAATGCCAAACTCACACAATTTCCACTTCTCAAGTTCACCCTCCAGCAGGAGCTTTAAACAGGTTTTCTTGCAGATATCTTCTCCTTGGGGGATTTGTTCATGCCAAGCTTTGATTGAGTGGGTGGGCCATACAACTTCTTGATTTGTATATCCACCAACCGCATTTCTATCATGAAGTAATATAATGAATAGAACTTTGTGAAGTAGGTGCCAGGAGTTGAAATTAAATAGGTTTATAGTATGAGTCCTCAGGAGAACAAAACCCAGAGCAGAATATTTTCCAGGGGCTGTACTGTGATAGAGAAGGGGAAATAAAAAATTTACTCTGGTGAAATCTGTGTTCCCCTCTTATGAATGGTTCAAAGATGTCTCATGACTGTAAATAAACTGTCTTTTAATTGGCATGTGATATTGATTACTAATATGAAATAGAATCCACATCAGGAGGCATTGGAAATAGACATATTACATAAAAGGATGAAGCTGTAGTTATACATAAATCGTAGAACAGTTCCTGGCCAACTTTAGGTTCAGGATTTGATCTCTAATGCCACAAAACAAGCATGTAAAAAGGAAACGACTTAGAAGGTGTTTAGAAAACACAAAGAAAGAAACAGGGAGGAACCTCACCTAAAAAGTGAAACTTTTGTCCCCAAGGTCACTGTGTTTTGGAAAGAAGAGTAGAACTGCTAAAGATTTTGAAGCTTGATGAATGTCTTAGGGTTTTATTGGTGTGAAGAGACACTATATCTTAGTTAGGGTTTTACTGCTGTGACCAGACGCCATGACCAAGGCAACTCTTATAAGGACAACATTTAATTGGGGCCAGATTACAGGTTCAGAGGTTCCATCCATTATCATCAAGGTGGGAGCATGGCAGCCTCCAGGCAGGCATGGTGCAGGAGGAGCTGAGAGTTCTATATCTTCATCCAAAGGCTGCTAGGAGAAGACTGGCTTCCAGACAGTCAGATTGAGGGTCTTAAAGCCCAGGCCCACAGTGATACACTTCCTCCAATAAGGCCACACCTTCAAATAGTACCACTCCCTGAGACAAACATATACAAACCATCACACACCATAACCATAACCTCTTAAAAAGGAAAGCATTTAAGTGGGGCTTAGGTTTAGTATATTGTTATTATGGTGGGAAATATGGCAATATACGGGCAGGCATAAGCATAATTTTTTGCTACTTTATTGGGTTCTTGTATCTTCCAACCTTATTCTACCCCAATCTCTTCCAACCTACCCCCCTCCCCCAGTACAACGTAAGAGAGAAAGAAGATTAGAAGGAAAAGGGAGCAAAGACCTCTTTGAATTACTTCCTGCTGATTAGGGTTGTTAAGTTCCTTGCGGCAAATCCAATCTCTGTTGTCAGGAGATCTCCAACCAGCAATCCAGCAATCCAGCAATCCAGCAATCCAGCAATCCAGCAATTCAGCAATCCAGCAATCCAGCAATCCAGCAATCCAGCAACCCAGCAATCTAGCAACCCAGCAACCCAGCAACCCAGCAACCCAGCAACCCAGCAATCCAGCAATTCAGCAATCCAGCAATCCAGCAATCCAGCAATCCAGCAACCCAGCAATCCAGCAACCCAGCAACCCAGCAACCCAGCAACCCAGCAATCCAGCAATCCAACAATCCAGCAATCCAACAATCCAACAATCCAGCAATCCAGCAATCCAGCAATAGCAAGCACAGCAGCAGAGAGCAGCAGCAGCAGAGACCAGCTACCATAGGTCCTCTCTGGGCTCTCATTTATACCCTTTCTAGACTCTCCATAATTCCAAACATAAACTATCTGCAGTTGGTAAAAATAATACACCTGTGGTTAAAACAAGCACATAATCATTTAACATAACTGTGTTTTTGAGAAACCAAAATTCTCACTACAGGCAGACATGGTACTGAAGAAGGAACTGAGAGTTCTACATCTTGATTGGCAGACAGCAGGAAGAGAACTAGCTTGAATTTCTGAGACATCAAAGGCCAACCCCTAATCACACATCTCCTCCAGCAAAGCCACACCTACTCTATAGTCACACCTCCCAAGAGTGCCACTTGTTGAGTACCAAACATTCAAATCTATGAGCCTATAGGAGGTATTCCTAGTCAACCTGCCACAGTGAGGAATGGAAATATATAAGGAATTGATGAAGACCCCTCTTCCATAGCAAAAGTTCACATTGTTGCAACACAGAGGAAATCTGAAATATCCCAGTAGATCTGGGAATGGGAAAAAGATGGAAAAGATGTTTAAAAGACATTTAAATGTCTAAGTCAACATCTGAACTTACTGTACCCCATATGTTTTTGCTGTTTTGACACATATTCTGATTGTACCGTGTGGCCTTGTAGCCAAAGGCATGGCTTAAAAATTGCCTCACATTTCTGTGAATGTTTTCTTGTCTAAACTGTAAGAGTCAAGGAGGTATATGGGGGACCTCATGTTTAAGCCCCTTCCTTCCCTAATTTTGATGACAAATAAATAGATATTAGGAAATAGTCTGGTTGGTGGAAAGGGTCAACTCAAACCCATCTTCTCCCCAACCCCTGAATCTCTGCTGTCTCAGCAGTCAGGAGCCAGAAGCTAGTGCTGTTCCCAGAATCTATCAGGAGTAGTAACCCTCAGCCTACAGACAGTTCGAATGTACTTTGCTAACTTTCTAACTGTAACTCTTGTGCCTGTCACATTTGTCTATCTTTCATGTACGACTGAAGTCCAAACCTGAAAGGAAAGATTTATTTGTCTTTGCTTGAGTGAGGAAGTAAAAAATAAAATCACAGTCATTCAATAAATTTCTATAGTTCCAAAACAAAACACAAACAACAACAGCAACAACAAAAGGCCTTTCTAGAAGGAATCTCTCCCTATACAAGAGACAAACAAAGACCAAATACAGATAACATATTTGAAAAACATGTTCATCACCTTAATGGGACTGAAGAGAATTCTATACCTTAAAAAAGGAATCCAGACAAGGAGCAAAAGGATTATTTAACCATGAAAACTTGGGTTAGTGGAGTTATAAGCTTATGAACTGATTTGGGCAATGGTGTGCAATGGCTGTCATCATTAGAAAGAAGACAGGTGTGAAGGGCAAGCTTAGTCTGGCAATAACTCCAGCAATAGAACATTGTGTTAGTCAGAGAAGGAATATTCTCCATGGTGTTTGCAACCACCCATCCAGATGTCCTGCTTCTTGATATGACCCAGTGGGAGGCTTGCAGCCCCACCTGATAGATTTGCCAAAAATGGTGAAGGGATATCCATTTGACCCTTTAAAGCTAACCATTTCTAGAAGGTGCAGGTGAGAGGGAGGATAAGCTAGCTGACAAAAGGCTGCAAAACTGAGTACAGACATTTAAAAGACTGACAGATGTCATAAAGCAAACGGCCAGGGGAGTGTGAGGCTGCCCTGGATTAGAGGTTTTTGTGAGAAAGAATGAGCATGTGAGAAGTCAGAAAGCCAAGGCAAAAGACACTTGGAGATATTCAGAGGAACCAGATCAGAACTTTGAATATTTCCTGATACCAACGGTTTTCATTGTTTATTAGGTATAATGGTGGTAATGTAAGAAATTCTCATCTTATCTTAGACACAGACTTCAGTGTTTTAGGGTAAATTTGACAGAAAGCATGAGATTACTTTAAAACGTATCAAAAACAGACAAACAAAAACAAAGGGAAATATTTTTAAACTATTACAAAAATCTGAATTATTGTTAAATCCAGGTGCTAGCAGTATGAGAATGTTTTTTTATTGTTGTTGTTTGTTTTTGTAGTTTGGTCTTGCAGTCTTTTTATTCCTGATGATGCTCCTGATGGTTATGGGTATTCACAGTATGTCTTTGATGGGGTTTTCTTTATCATGGTGAATAACCTAATATTCAAATGTTCAAACATGGTGATGATCCCTCCTGGGAAACTTGTTTTCTCACAGATGTTACTGTGTCTCTTGTCTTCAGCATCCCATGTCTTCCTACTAAGATGGGCATTGTCTATTAGAGGTCAAAGGGTGATTGAATTTGGGTTCAAGTGTGTAAGCTAGGTTAGAGTAGGGGGCCATTAACAAAATCCATGAAACAGCAAAAGCAGTACATCATCGATGGGTTAGTAAGAAGGCAGTCATGTACCGCGAAGGCAAAAGTTAAATTGTTTGAAATACAGCTGTTCAGTCAGCCAGTAGAGATCAAAACAGAAAGAAACGACAAGGGACTTGAGGCTTACAGCCTCTCTGGTAGGTAAGGCAAAGTGTTGTCATTTCACAGACTCCCACTCACTAACAGGTGATCACACCATATAGTCTATGTAGAGCATGTGGATCAGTTAGGTGAGTCAAGCAGATTAAACTCAACTAACAGAGACAGGATCCTTACTGGAAAGGACAGTAGAGGGCAGATACCTTAACTGGACACCTGGAAGGACTGGAAGGGTGGAACTACAGAATCAAAGCGACTGAGCTTCTAGAATGAGTAAGTCTGCATTGTATTCAAAATAGGGGCTGAAGCGATATGTAGTTGAAGGTCTTCTCCTGGGTAATCTATTGTACACATTTTTTTTAAAAAGTTTCTGGTTTATTTGACACTATTCATATAAATTTTCTTATTGTATCATGGCACCCAGTGGATTATGAGCATCATATTTATCATTTAATACACTTCCACACATAGGGAGCTACTATGACACCACATTCATTTGTTTATGAATCTTCTACTCTAAAAATATAATGCGTCAGTTTTGTAGTATAAAATCTATGGGTGCCTGGTGCTGGGTGCTGGGTGCTGGATGATCTTTAGTACATGTCCCTTCTGGAAAGAGAGATTTCCCTGGCTTCACAGAAGGTTTTTTACCAAGGTCCCCAAACAGACCTTGACCAAAAGTATGTCTTGTATGAAGTCATAGGCCTTTTCTACCAGTAGTTCATAATCATCCTAAAATCCACATAGGAATAAAGACTACTTGTTTTCATATAAAATAAGTTTGAAGGTATCTATCATGCCCATAAGGTAGCTGAAACCCTTCTGTGGTGGCATTGATGAAAGATGCACCCATTACCTTCCACAGATGTTATTACAAATAGCATGGCCAATACACTCAAGTCTCATACACTCAAATCTCCATCTTACCAGCTGAACAAGCCAGTGGAGGAAGACCTTCATGATATCTTGTTGTACGAAGAAAGGAAATTGCACAAATAGTATAAGAAAGCTTCCTTTTAATGGGAAAAACAAAATCATTTATTTTATGTGTGCAAATGCTCAAATACAAGAATACAATATATCCCCCTCTGTGTGTGTATAGGGGGTACATGTATATGTGTAGATGCACATGAATTAGCAAGTGAGTGTACATCTTTGTACATATGCAATGTGAAAGCCAGAGGACAATCTCAGGCATCATTTTTATTCACCTTGTTTTTTGAGGCAGGGTCTCTCACTGGCCTGGAGTTCTCCAAATAAACTAGACTGGGCAGCTAGCGAGCCTCAAGGATCTGCCTATCTCTGCTTCTCAGAACTCTAATTATAAACACCAAGCCCAAATATTAAAATATGGATTCTAGGGATTGAACTCCAGTTCCTATGTTCACAAGGCGAATAAACACAAAATACATGGAAGAAAATCTTATAAATATTCAGAAATTGAAATTAAGCCTTTTCCAAGTATAAATTAGCTCATTTCATAGGAGAATTAAAAAAAAATACCATTTAACTTAAAAACGAATTACCATTGAATTTGAGGAGAAAATACAATGGTGGATGATCATAAAAGAGCACCAGGAAAATGTGATACATGTACTAAACCTTTCTCACCTACACACCACAGACAGGATCCTGTGAGAGGCTCTGCTAAAGTCTTACCAATACAGATGCGGATGCTTGCAGCCAACCATCAAACTGAGCACGGGGACCCCAATGGAGGACTTAGGGGAAAGAATGAAGGAGCTGAAGGAGTTTGCAACCCCATAAGAAGAGTAGCAATATCAACCAATGAGACACACCCCCCTCCCCCAGAGCTCCCAGAGACTAAACCACCAACCAAAGAATACACATGGAGGGACCTATGGTTCCAGCTCATATATAGCAGAGGATGGCCTTATCTGGCATCAGTGGGAGGGGAGGCCCTTGGTCCTGTGGAGGCTCGATGCCCCAGTGTAAGGGAATATAGGGCAGTGAGGCAGGAATATGTGGGTGGGAGAGCACCCTCATAGAAGCAGGGGGAAGGGGGTGTTTTAGGGGGTTTTCAGAGGGAAAACCAGGAAGGGGGATAACATTTGAAATGTAAATAAATAAAACAACCACTAAAAATTTTTTTAAAATATTCTTTAAAGTATTAATGGAATGATATTTGAAATATGGAACTAAGTCTGTTTTCTGTTCTGACAAAACAAAAACCAAATAAAATAGTATATGAAGGTGGCCCTTTATAAAGAAAGCTTACTGAGATGAGAGTTTTGGAGTCTGACAGCTCCAAACCAGATGTTCTCATTAATTTTGATTCAGGGTAGACTCTGATTTGCAACATGGTATTGTTGCAAGAAGGGAAATGACTGTAGAGAAAGCCGAGCACATGCAGTGGCCCTGCTCTAACAGCCCGCTTTCCCAAGAGCTAGTTCACCCCACACAACTACATTAAAGATTTATTTTTATGTGTTTGAGTGTTCTGTCTACACATATATCTTTATACCATGTATACAATGCCTACGAAGACCAGGAGAAGGCATCAGACTCCCTAGACCTGGAGTTACAAAAGGCTGTGAGCAGTGATGTAGGTACTGGGAAGACCTGGGTCCCCTTGAAGAGCAGACTGTAGTAAATTAACTCCTTCTTGAAGGCAGAAACACTAATGACTTCACTCTTTTCTATTAACCCACTTGCTTTTCTTACTTTATTTATTTTATTTATTAAGTCAAGACACATTGTGTTATGTATCTTTGTGGCACTTTTGAGCAAATTGTTTTTTAGTAGATCCTCCATCCTCTTCTCCCCGATTCTCTTACTACCCCTAGTCTCTCCTTGTTCCTCACTAGTCTCATTTAATCTCTATGTCCTCATGTCATCTCTATATTCACATTATGTCCTATGTGTTCTTGGACACTCCCTTCTTCCTTGTCAGCCTTTTGTTACTCTGTTGGTCTCCTTTCTAGTTTTTCAGGCTTTGCTCATAGTTACACACACACACACACACACACACACACACACACACACACAGACACTCTATAAGTGAGAATCGCATATGAGAGGGAACATGGTGATTTTTTTTTCTGAGTTTGTAGACCTCCATTATAAAGGTTCCCCACTTGAGGACCTGAACGCTGGGCATCAGTCTTTGAGCATGCTTACAATACTGTGTGGAGAAAACACATCAAAATCACAGCAGATACAGAATTAATAGAGTAAGCACTTTAGTATAAGCAACTGATATTAACTTGAAGCAAAGGTTGATTGAATAGTTATGACTAGTTTTAAAGTAAACTTAATGTTCACAACATAAAAAGAATCACTACTATTAACTGAACCAAGTGGGAAGTCCAGTGTTTATTGGTAAAACATAAGAGAAAGTGAGATGTTGGAAGAAGTAAGGAAGACAGAAGTATGGATATATTCAATTCCCCGTATATTTTAAGAAATTTAAAAGGTTTTCCAGTTTAAATATAATCATTGACTAATGAAAATTTAATTTCTAAAAAAAATGGGGAAAAGCATTATTTGCCAATATAATAAAAAACAGGATAATAAGCTAAAAAAGATAAGGAAAATGTTTAAAAGTATAAAATAAATGTCAAAATGAGAATAAAATCAATCAAATATTAAAATGAATACTAATAAATGAACTTTAAGCATTAGAAATGAAAAATACATCTTAGCTAAGTAAACCACAATTTTATGTGATTATTTTTCAGAAACTCAACTAAAACTGAGAAAAGTTAAAAAAATAATAAGGTGGAAGGAAAAAGAAATATAAAAGCAAGCAAACAGCAATGAGGCGGAAGAAGATACACTAAGCACAGAATGGAATAGGGCTGACAATGACAGCAATACCGTCGATAAAACTGACATAAACAGAAGTACCAAATGGGTTAGAGTGGTTTTATATTTTCAGACAACTACAATAAATGTAGAATAGTCTTAAGTGATGCTGAATTATCCACAGAATCACATAGTATTAAAATATTGAAGAACCTATTAGAAACAGGAGGAGCTGATATAAAATAAAGCATCTAATAGCATAGTTTGATACAGAAAAAATAAATTAGAATGGATTTTAAAAATTAATGTTATTAATAATGGTATATTTCAAGGTAGCTAGCTGTGTGAGTTAAAATTAT
Source organism: Rhynchomys soricoides (assembly GCA_019843965.1). NCBI lineage: Eukaryota > Metazoa > Chordata > Mammalia > Rodentia > Muridae > Rhynchomys > Rhynchomys soricoides. The sequence goes on along the minus strand of JADRCH010000130.1, from coordinate 478,530 downwards.
TAAAATCATCTGTAATATATTTTCAAAAACCAATTTCTTAGGCTATATGACAGGTTTCAATAATTCCAAAAGAATTATTATATCAACCAAATTTCTCAAAAATGGCACATTGTCATCACACTGCCTTTTTAAAACAATTATTTTCCAACTGAAAAAAAATTACTAAGCAATATAATTAAGGAAGAAATTAAAACCATTATTGCCACAGGCATGGACCTCATATCAAATAAAAAGTAGCTAAGTTATATCAAAGTTGCTTCGTAGCTCAGTTCTCAGTAATCTGGCTTTGTAGATCAGCAACTTGAGCATGTGTGTGCAGCTGTGGCTTCAAACGATTATACCCAGCAAGTAGCTAAAAGCTATGCATCCAATCCCACTCAGCCAGAGCAGGGCTATTCCCAACAGAGCAATCAGCCCTATGACCAGTAGAGTTACAGTGGTTATCACCAGTCAGAGCAGCTATGGTTCTTTGTATGGACAGACACAGAACACAGGCTATAACAGTCAGCTTCCTGGAGCATGATTCCACTGAAGGCTATGGCAGCAGCCTGAGCAGCAGAGCAGGGCCACTGCATGCACTCAGCTTTCTCTACAGTCATTTCCCTTCTTGCAACTCTACCATGTTGTAATACAGCCAAAGTTTACCCTGAATTCAAATTAATGAGAATATCTGATCTGGAGCTGTCAGTCCTCTTACTCTCCCTATGGCCAACAGCCAGCCAGCTCCTAGCTGCATCTTGGGAAAGTTATCAGGTGGTAGTTCTTAGAGCAGGGGCTATGGGCAGCCCCAGCATGGAGATGATAGCCAAGAGTCTTACAGCAACACTCTGGATAGCAACAAAGCTATGGACAGCATCAAAGCTTCTATAACCTGCTTTAAGATTATGGAGTGCAGAACCAGCACAAGAGTAGCAGTGGAAGAAAGTGGTGGAGGCAACTGGGGCTCAGATTATTCCTCCATCAGTGGTGGTGGTGGTAGTTATGGCAATCAAGACCAGAGTAATAGTGGGTAATGGCTACAAGGGGAACCAGCAGAACAGTGGGGGGATGTGGACAGGGGTGATGGAGATGGTTACAACCACACCAGGAGTGGCTATGAACCCGAAGGTCATGGATGTGGAAGTAGCATGGGCAGAAGTGACCATGAAGGCTTCAATAAATCTGGTGGGTCTCAGGATGAAGGATCACATCACAGTTGTGAATAGGATAATTCAGACAACAACGCCATCTATGTGCAAGGCCTAGGTGAGAATGTTACAATTGAGTCTATGGCTGACTGCTTCCCACAGCTTGGAATTAAGACAAATTTCTTAAAAACGGGAAAATCTATGATTAATTTGCTTACATACAAAGAAACTGGCAAGCTGAGAGGTGAGGCAACAATCATATTTGATAACTTACCTTCTGCTTAAAGGACTATCAAGTGGGTTGGTGGTACAGAGTTCTCTGGGAACCTTATCTGTGGAGCAGGTTTTAATGGGGTGGTGGAAGGCTGCAGGCAAGGTGGACCTATTGAATACAGAAGCCTTAGAGGAGGTGATGGTGTCAGTGTCCAGGGAAGATTCTCTGGTGGAAGCGGCAGAGGTGGCAGGCAGTGACAAGCCAGGTCCTGGAAGTCTCTGTTTGACTGGAAGCCAGTCCTCTGTTTGAGAACATGAACTGAGTTGACTGCAACCTGAAAAAGCCCCTAAACTAGATGGCCAAGGAAGGAGAACCAGAAGGTTCTCATATGCATGGTAACTATGCAGATGATCACTGTAGCAAAAGATGATACAGTCAGGGTGGCTACCAGGGGTGAATCAAGGGTGGTGGGGCTTCTGAGGGTGTATGGTAATGGGGACATAGGCTTCTTTGCCTTGGCAAGACGGGCTCCAGAAGTGAGTACAGACAGGATGGAGGCAGAAACAATATTAATGTGGCTCCTGCTGTTCTGGGACAGGTCTTCTTCATGTACCCAGTGTTGCCTTTTTTAGTTTATAACTGTCCAATTTAGGATTGCCTATGCTTTGTTTGTTTGTTTGTTTTTGTTGTTTTGTGTATGTGTGTGTGTGTGTGTGTGTGTGTGTGTGTGTGTGTGTGTGGTTTGAGAGTACTGTAACTGTAACCATCTGATTTCCATTTTACAAAAACAGTTTAGTCAAAACACAAAGATATTTCATAAAAATAAAGATATATGGCTCATGCTTTTTAACAAGAAAATGGGCAATAGACATAGAAATTGAAATGCATAAGCTAGAAGCAGAATAGTTCATTTGCAAAAGAAAGAGTTTTAATTTTTGACAAGGCTAAAATAAGAAGATGGAACATCAATGTATATTTATACACTAAGAATGAGAAGCACCTATTATTATGGAAAAAGAAAAAGTTACAGGTATTGGAGAGGATAAGAAAGAGTCCCAGGCAGAGCACAGATTACATTCTCAGTCACAAAGGCCATCAGATCATATGTATTTTTTAAACAAGAAACACATTTAATAGCAGATAACCAGAAAGTTTTGAATAAAACAGTGAGTCAGAGATTGATTAAATAAGTACACATATGCAAAAAGTTATGGGTAGAAATATGTGTAATCTGCTGCAAATACATTAAATAAAGTTTTTTTTTAATGAACAAGAATAGAATTTACAATGGAAATGTAGCAGACACCTACTATACACGTCAAATAACATGTCCCAGAAATAAAGTAAAACAGAACATGACAACCGAACACCCATAATTGTGATAGCCGTAGAAAAATGCTGGCAAACCTGTGTGTGTGTGTGTGCGCGTGCGTGCGTGCGTGCGCACATGTAAGCTAGGCTCTTTAGCATTGCCATGTAAAACAACACACCATTTTCTTTGAAAATAAATGGAATTAATAAACTGTAGCAGCTTTTCCAAACCTCATATTTCTTCCCAGAGAGACCATGAAATGCTAGCAAAACTCCTTGGAGTACTCTCTCTGCATGGAAATGATGCTTGCTTGCTGTTCAATGTTTCTTCCAGAGACAAAGAATAAACAAACAAATCAAAGCCACCCCTAAACATTTCAAATGTAACAGCATATGACTTGCTGGTATCCTTGGGCACTCTATCTCCACATCAGGAAGAAGAGGAAATGGAAACATGACCCGCACCCTCAGCGCCAGCCACATGGTAAATCCCACCAACCCAGGGGAGACACTCACTGCAAACTCTGTGAAAGTCCTCCTTGCATTCATGAAAAACATGAAACCATGTGACCACAAGGAAGCAGCAAGGGAAAAAAATGTATCAAACCTTGTTATCCCTCCTCCCTATCCTTCGCAAAAGGATAAAAGGACTTTGGGTAACATCTAAATGTTGATGAGGCTTGTACTGATTGCACTCTGTGTTTTGAAGTGGCCCCTCCATCTTACTGCCTTTAGAAGACACAGAGTAACATCTAGCTCAGAGTAACAATGTCTCATTTTTAGCAAGATTTAAAAGATGATGGAAGATATATACACGTTTTCTTCATAAATTTAAAGATCAAATAGACAAAAGCATGTGCCAGTTTAGAGGCTCTGAAACACACAGTTCAGATAAATACATACAATAGGACTGTTTGCCATACCAAAAGTGCTCTTTTGAAATAATATCTGAAACATTTACAAAAGTGAACTGAAGTGGGCCACAAATACAACATTAATAAATTTACGAGTTGAAATCTTATGAGCTCCCTTCTGTCTGATTCATGCATTCATTCAATATTTAAGAGAAGCAGAGTGCTAAGTACTGATAATTGAGCCAGAAAAAAAATTAAACTTTTGGGGGAAAATTTAAATTTAAAAGTTCTCTTTTGAGCTTGGGGAACTGAAAATTATTTCAACAAGATAACCAGAATTAAAGAATAAATCAAATTACAGTTATAAGCTACTTTGAAAATATTAATTATAATACTTTCTAGTGAAAACTGTCCTTGGGGAAAATTCATACCATTAAATGTCTTCATTATTAAAGAAGGAAGGCATAAATAAGTAAATGAAGAGCTCCCCTTAACTACAACTAACTAGTTAATGAAAATACTGGTCTGGAAATGTATCCATAGGTTGCAACAGGCCTACATGAACTGTCATCCATTGAGAGACCTAGGGAAATATGTGACAGAATCATGGAAGGGAAGTCAGGGCCCAGCCTTGAGGAGTTGCCAACATTTCCTTCAGAATGTTGAAAGGGGTGTTCTCCATTACAACCACTGCACATCAATGCTTCCTGAGTGCCACCTCTTAAGTGACCTGCTTCAGGCCTGAATTGCATTATCTGAAGATCAGCAGAGTCCTAGGTAATAGGGGTAAGACCAATTCCTATAGAAAAGAACCCTGGGAAATAAGAGAGATGTCTATTGTACTAAACATTCTGGTTGGGAGTCAAGAAAAATCTACAGCAATAATAACAATACAAAATGAGCCAGAGACCAGAAGGCCAGATCCTCTCAAGCACAGTAAGAATGGGAGGCTTCAACCACCCACTCCCATGGCTAGATAGATCTTCCAAACAAAAACATCTTAGAGCTAAATTTTACCTTAGCTCAACTGGTCATCACAGCAACAGATGAGGAATAGATAGATGTTCTCAAAGGCGCATGGAGCCATCTCTAAAACTGATCACATTACAGACACACACATAAAAGCTTCATACACACAAAAAACTAAAAAAAAAAAAAAAAAAAAAAAAAAATCCCCTCACCCTTTCAGATAGCACTGGAATAAAACCAGAAAGCAGGAGCAAAACCTCAGAAAATACACCAGTGCTTGGAGACTAAAGAATGAACTTTTGAATGAACAGTGGATTGTTGAAGAACTCCAGTAATCAAATTAAAATATTTCTAAAACCAAAGAAAAATGAAAGCACAGTCCAGTGAACCCCTATGCCCCTTGAAGGACATAGCCCAGGCAGTCCTTCAAGGAAAACGTACACATGTAAGTATTTACATTAAAAATAAAAATCAATTTCAATACCATGTCCATTTAGCAAAATAATAGTAGTAAGTTCTCCCCCATAGCCTTTGACCTACTCAGTTGTAGGCTCTTGGCCCTGTTAATGATGCCATGCATAGATAGGCTCTGTCCTCTATAGTGGACCTTAAGTCCAATTACAAAATGTCCGTATTTCTGTAGGCGGCCCTACACCTACACATATATAGGGCAGCACCAAGGGGACTCAGTGGGTTTAAAGAAAATGAAGACAAAAGCCAGCCACATGAAAATGTGAGAGAACTGTGGTATGGGGTATAGGGGAGAAACTGGAGGACAGCGATGGGGGGTGTGTAATTAAACACACTGCATGCATGTACAATGAGAGATAGTACTAGAGATGAAAGGGAAGCTGTCATAACTGATTCCAGTGAAATCCAGAAGATCATTAGGGACACTGTATAATAATTAAAATATTTTAAATTAATTTTTAACACTGTAATGAATTAATCAGTAGAAGAGATGGCTCAGCTTTTAAGAGCAGTAACTGCTCTTCCAGAGGATCCAGAATCACATCCCAGCACTCACATGGCAGCCCACAGCTGTCTGTAATTCCAGTTCCAAGGGATTCTATACCCTCTTCTGGCCTTCACAGGCACCAAGAAAGTGGTGCACAGACACGAATGAAGGCAAAACACATAAAATAAAAAAAAAAAAGTAAGAGTTAACCAAGAGGAAATAGTATTCAGTAAAGATTCATTTCCTACCTCAGTCAGAAACAGTTGGAGAAAAAGAGGAGAGGCACAGAAATCATTCAGATCAACATATATTTTATTGGAAACTAAAACACAGTTATTCTGTAATCTCTTGTGGCAGTGGGATTTTCTGATTGGAGTGCTCCAACACTGTCTTACATCCACCATTTCCTTTTTTTTTTTTAAATTTGTTTTTGGTTTTTCAAGACAGGGTTTCTCTGTGTAGCCCTGGCTGTCCTAGAACTCACTCTGTAGACCAGGCTGGCCTCGAACTCAGAAATCCACCTGCCTCTGCCTCCCAAGTACTGGAGTCATTTCCTAAGGTATCTCTGCTTAGTACTAGGCTTAGCCTAGTGTTGGGCAGTTAGTTTCCAGATTTTAACAGTTCTCTCTCCCATATCTAATGGAATAAAAACTGCGTGGCAATTTTTGTTGTTGCTATTGTTGTTTGTTTGTTTGAGTCAGGGTCTCACTCTGTAGGCACCACTGGCCTCACACTCAGTACAGTTTTTGTGTCATAGCCTGTTGTGTGCTGGAATTCAGGCATGAACCACTTTTCTTTGTTAAGGCAATACTTTTATTATGGAGCCTTTCCAAAACATTCAGACAGTTTTCATAGAAACCACTTTTCTTCACATATATACTCATTGTCTTGATAGCATTTAAGTAGGTAATGAAGTTGCAGTGATTTTCATAAGTGGCATAAACAGGTTTCAGGTAAGCCATCACTCAGAAGAGAAAGGAGACAGAGTGTCTTACAGAGTAAAGTCCTGGTTATTTGCATGCTAGAGGTAGGCGTTTGGTCATCTGTTTGAAGGGCAGATAAGACGTTTTGAAGACTGTACAATGACTCAGTGGATGTTGTGTAATAACAAAACTGCAGCTCTCATTCTTTCTAATCCATGATTCCCTCTTACCATGGTTCTAGAAACCTGAAATTGTGTCTCCATCAGATAGATAGATAGATAGATAGATAGATAGATAGATAGATAGA
>JADRCH010000130.1:354236-471857 GCA_019843965.1 Rhynchomys soricoides | reverse complement strand
GATAGATAGATAGATAGATAGATAGATAGATAGATAGATAGATAGATAGATAGATAGATGACAGACAGATTGGTGACAGATATTGACTTGGGAAGTGATTAAGAACATTGCAAAAGATCTGGAAGTAGCATCACATCCTTTCATCCCAGCACTAGGGAAGCAGCAGCAGGCATATCTATGAGTTCAAGGTCAGCCTGGTCTACATACTGAGTACCAGGATAACCAGCACTATGTAGAGAGCCCTGTCTAAAAGAACAAAACAACAACAAACAAACCAACAAAAGAACCACTCTAAGGGATCTAAGTAAAATAATAAGCTAATACATTAAGAATGTACATTAGATTAATAGAATATATAATTTTTAAAAATGGGTTAAAACACACACAATTAAACATTAAAGAAATGGAAAAACAAAATCATCAAACTATTTCTGTACCAATATTCAAGTAATTTTACATGAATCCTACCAAACCTGTGACCTGCTACATGTTGTGAGAGTGCATGCTTCTAATTCCAGCACTTTGAAGGCTGAGGCAGGAAGGTTGTGAGCTCCAGGTCAGCTTGGACCACACAGCAAGATCCTGCCCCTCAACAAATGTCAAACTTTCAGACAGAAGTAAGTACCATCTGATTTGAGGCATTTCAAAAATCAAAAGGAACTAACCTCTCTTGGCTTATTTTACAAGGAAAATATAATCACAACCAAAGATCAATAATAGCAAAAATTAGAAATTTAAGATCAATGTTATGATGACATGTGTGGAAAATTCCCATGAAATTTCAACAACTAACTCTGTCAAGCCATAATAGAATAACACACCAGGAGGGAGAAAACTTGAAAGCTGTACTGCACAGATGGTTGGATATTAGAAAATGTCTTTGTAACCCTCTTGTCCATTAGGGCCTCCCTGATCCTCAGGAATTTGTACTTTGCTCTATGATTTTTTAAAAAAATGTTTTTCCTAAATTCTAGGCCTTGTATCTTTGTACTTTGTCTTCTCACACTTCTCCTAGCCTCTAAGCAGTCATTTAATGTCAGCTACATGTCACACACACTGCATGCCTTCTCAACTGTCTGTAAGGAAGGTGACTTCCCGTTTCAATTTTTTACCATTCGGAGTGTTTGGTTTAATAAGCACAAGAAAACATCGATGGTATTTCAAACAATGGTTCTAGACTCATTGCTAACGTTCTCCATTCAACTCGCTCTCCTAGGCCAGTGCTCCTAAGAGATGGCCCGTCTCCATCTGTGATTCCACCTCAGCTTCCATTTCTGATGCCTTATCAGCTATGTTTCGATTACATTACTCTGCAGTATATGTTAAATGAATTTTTTAATTAGAAGGCATTAATGCAATTTTTATTATAAAATTATAAAGAAGTTATGAGAGGGGCATATAATGATCCTGTTAGATTTCCAAAGACATTTGGGAAAAAAACTAACATTCATTCTTTTATAGCCATTTATTTAATTGTTGTTTGTGAATGCTACTAAGAATATGTCGAGATCAGAGGACAGCTTGTAGAGTGTGTTCTTTTCTCCCAGTATGCAATTTAGGTTGTGTGGATCAAACTTGGGTCGTTAGTATTAGGGCAAGTGCCCTTACCTGTTGAGCCATCTTGCTGGTTTATTTTTTTTTTTAAATTGTGGGCATGTATGCTATGTGTATATAGGAATGCTTGGGACTGTGGGTGCATATGTGCTGACGTGCATGTGTAGAAGTCAGAGGACAATCCTGAGCATCACTATTCCTATCACATCCTATGAGACAGGGTCTCTGTTATTAACTACTGCAGTACAGGCTAGCTGACCTGTGGGTTTTTGAGGATTTGTCTTTCCTTGCCTCCCATCTTGCTACAGAAGCACTTGGATTCCAGGTACATGCTACCACACTAACTTTACATGCCTTCTGAGACCTGAGCATGAGTCTTCATGCTTGCCCAAAAAGGGCTTTACTCACTTGGCTATCGGCATTCATTCTTAATGTAAAATCTTGATAAAAAATGAGAAATAATCATCTATCTTTGTCATATGATAAAGAGAATACTTGATATTGTATTTAACACTGAAATAATAAGGATCACTTACTAGAGATAAGCATAGACCATATATGCCTCAATGGCCTCTGTGGACAAACCTTGTTCTGTCAGTGCAGGGTAATTTAACTTGATATAAAAAATAAGTACAAATTGATGGTTGAAGTAAAAGTACCATTATTTTCATAAAATATAATTATCACTTTGGAAAAATCATACGAATCAACCAAAATAGGAGAATTTGGTATGGCAGTTTTGAATATTAATAATTATACATAGCCTCTCTGCAAATAGACAGTATGCCTGCTGACTTGTGCTGACTCAGCAGAAACCTGCCTCTTTCTGCTAGGACATGCCACCAGTGCTGATTTGTGTTTGCTATCCCATCACTACTGGACTGCTGGTATATTTGTGAAGTGTTTATGAATGGGTAGAGCTGCTGCCACTGATTTCTGTGAACTGAACTGAACTGGTGATTTCCTGTCAATGCAGGATGGATTTGCTCCAAAGAGCAATCTCTAAACAGGTCCACTTCCCCCATATACTAATAACCTTTCCTTTCCACTACCTCCAGTGGGTGCTAGGCTAGAGGGGAGGTTAAAGCATTCATGAACTGTTATTAAAAATAGGGTTGAGAAAAACTTAAGCCAATACTCTGCTTTCTGACTGGGGTTGAAGATGTGATTGTTTCCGCTTTCTTCTTTGGTCACCTGTTGCCATGCCTGCCTTGTATTTACGGAATCTCCTTCTGTAACTGTAAGCCAAAATAAATGCCTTTGGCCATTAGTTGCTTTTGGTCATGATGTATTATCACAGCAGCATAAAAGTAACTAATACAATGGTGAACACAATCATTCTAAAGCTTAAAAGAGACGTCTTCTTCATGATTGAATCTGAAATGATCACCAACGATTTGTGGGGTTTAATACCTGGTCCCTATTTGGTGTCGCTGTTTCCAGATGCTGTGGAGTCTGGCTCTTAGAAGTGGGTTACAAGGAGCATGGTGATATCCCAGACCTGTGGTTGGCCGCATTTCATCATTCTGCTTTCTGATTCACCGAGATGTGAGGAGCCTTCAACATATATTCCCACCACTATGAACTGACTCTACAGTGCCTTCACTGCTATGATGGACAAAAATCATGAGTCAAACAAATCCTTTTCCTCTTACTGTTTCCACCAGGTATGTTGTCACAGTAAAGTACTTCATGTTCTGTTCTTAGGAATGAGCTCTCAGTGCCATTTGCATTTTCCAAGTGTGAGCATGACATGCAGTTGTCCCCTTCCTGCCCACATGCTCCTCCCAGTTCTTTCATTGCTTCTTTGTCTTGTTTCCTTTGGTCACTCTATTGTTCCATGGTGCCTCCCAATGAGACTGGGACAGCTCATGAAAGAAGACTCAAAGTCTGGATTTAACAAAGATTTCCATAGCTTTAGCAGAAGACTGAGGAACTGGTGGAGTGAGAGCTGACCACACCACTAAACATTCAGTTAAGAGTTTTTGTGAGTTTTATCATAGTATTTGTGAGCTTTTTCTGGCCACCATAGCCATTTCTAAAGGTTGACACATGGTTTGCTTATATAGTTACAAGTTTGCTTGTGTAGAGATAGGAAATTTTTTTAAACACCAACTAGTTTGCAAACTTTAATGAAATAGATCTTTCAAGAGGATGCTTATCTGTTTTCTGTTGACATTGACTTTGGCAAAGACTTTTAATCTCAGAAGTCATACTAAGACAATACACTCTAAGTTTATTTCAAGTACATGATCGGTAAACTGCCTAATGGAATCTAGCTTATTTCCCTGTGTACATATTTCAATTCCTGTGGAGCAATAGTAACTATAATAATAATGTGGCCCATTATTATTCAACGTTCATCATATCTCTCACTGAAATGAAGACTTTAAGCTGCTCTACTATTATGAGAGTTTTGATGGATGTCATATGCCAAACTATAAATGTTCTTAAAGGACAAGGGACAAAATTTTACCAGGAAAATGATCATAGAAGAAAAATTATCAAGAATCAATGAATGACTCTTCATTCCATGAATTACAAATTTATATAATTATTCATATATTGAAGACATCTTACAGTTGAGCAGCCATAATTCTGTATGCTAGTATCTGAGTGAGAAGTACTGCTATACCTCTTTTTCTTTGGTTATTATAAACATGGGCTTGAGGGGTCCATAGCAGAAGATTTGAGGTCTCTGGAAAATTAACAATTTCTTATTGGATGACCACAAAGCCCTTCCTCCTGTCCCACAGTAATGAGTCTCAATAAAACTATTGTGGTGGTTCCCACAATTCAAAGTTCAGACTTGATATGTCTAAAAATAAAGCCTGAAAAATAGTACAGGAGTTTCTAAGAAAACTATATCTCTGTGTGGTGGTGCATGCCTCTGTCCCCAGCACTTGAGAGGCAAGGGCAATTTGAAGCCAATCTAAGATACATAGAAAATTCAAGACCAACCAAAGCTGCATAGTAAGACCTTTACTCAAACAAACAAACAAACAAAGTCTATGTGACTGTACTTTACCATATGATGTAGCTATCCCACTCCTGTTTGTATTCACATAAGTACTTGTATATACATGTCTATTGTAGCACGATTTTCCAAAGCCATATTATGGAATCAGCCTAGACGTCATCAACAGATGAATGAGTAAAGAATATGAAAGACGGCACTGGTAGTTTTCTTTGTAATCAAGGAAACTTCTCTTTTGCAATAGGCAGAAACCATTACAGAAAACTACAACCAATCAAACTGCAGAGTTGTGGAGCAAAATCCCAACTAATATATCTACAACACAACTCCTATACCTAGGCCCAGGGATCATTGCATAAGATGGGGTGGGGCTAAGAGCAAAAGGAACTTGAAATTTGCTGTGAGACTGTATCTCCTAGAAATGTCCAAAGATACATCCATGAAGTTTAACTAACATGTCTACCTAAACATGACCTGAACAAAGATAACATCCAATGACACTCAGAAAGCAGAAAGCTCATGAGGTCTCAACTCTAAACAAAGCACTATAGCCAACTAAGGAACACTAAAAGCCTGGGGAAGAGCTCACCAATTGGACATCTAATACCACATGGTTAACCCTGAAAATAATACATATAAGTAACATTATATGAGCAGAGCAGCTTGCATTTAAGTATTTATGTGCATATATCCACCTTACATCAGATATACTGGGTCCTATGCCATAATGTGTGGTATCTTCAGTTTCTTCAGGACTTACTTTCAACTTCTAGGAGGCAACAAAAGGCAACATCAATAGCCTATATTGTTTGAGGAATCACTTGGATTAGCCTGACCAATAACTTGAAACACATATTTTCATATGTAAATACTTGAGAGAAAGAAGGAGGCCATTAGTGGGTCAGAGAAAAAGAAAAGGCAACAAGGAAGGCAAATACAACCAAAGTAAATAATATATATGCATGAATATCTCATAACAAAATTCATTGTTTTGGAATATATATATGCACTAATTTAAAAAGAGTAACAATCTCTTCATTAGAATGAGTGGTGTTTTTACATAATAGTCTCTATTTTCTTTAAAGAGAAATTTCTTAAATGTGTGGTGGGGACCATTGTCATTCTGACAAAAGATGGGTCTGCCAGAAGAGTACTGTCTCATAGAGAGTGGACACTCCACATAGATGCCAGCTGAAGAGAAAATTTATCATATCATTCACCTTCCATTCCCAGACATGAAGCAAAGGTCAGTAGTACCTCCAAAGAATCTGCCTGTGTCTCTCTTCATGCATTATATATTCAATGTATATTTCAGCCAAGCATTATGGAACTTTACACCAGAAATATTATCTTTCTGGTGGTTCCTCAAAATTTTTTCTTGAATTTCTTCCACTGCCCCAAGAAACAGTGTGAAGGTCTGACTTCTTTGAGGTGGCACATTTGAGGTTAAAACTGGCGAGCAAGATCAAGAACTCTCTTAGATGTGCCCATTTTGCTTGTTAATTTTTTGGTCAGCTTGACACAAACTAGAGTAATCTGAGATGATGGAGTTTTAATTGAAGAATTGCCCCTGTTAGCCTGGCCTGTATCTACTCTGTACAGCAGAGTTTAATTCTTGTTTAATGATTGATATGGAAGAGCCCAGCACACTGTGGGTGGTGCTGCCTCTGAGCAGTTATTCCTGTTGTACAACAATGCAAACTGAGCAAGCCAAAGAGAGGAAGTCAGTGGGACAACGTGCTTCAGTTTTTTATTCTGCTTCAGTTTTGAACTTTAGGTTTCTAAGGAGAAATAAACCTTTTCTTCTCAAATTGCTTTTGGTTGTGTTGTTAATCACAACCACAGAAGGCAGAGGGGACAAAATTTGCTACTAGAAGTGAGGTATTGAAATGGCAGACCTGACCATGTTCTTTTTGGGAGGATTTTGGAGGGACTTTGGAACTTAGGGCTGGAAAAACCATTGACTCTAGAGCACAATGGGCTGTTTTGTGGTAGCTTGCAAGATTAACTTGTTGAGAGTGATGCGGACAGTAGAGTCATGACTTATGAACTTTCAGAGAAAGGCAAACACTTTATCAGGGCAGTGCACGTGATGGTATGGGCAAGGAATCCTGGTCTGCATTCTGTAGTTTCTGTTCACTGGGGCTGAAGAATCAATAGTGACACTGAAGGGAAACATTCCTTTACTGGGACAATTGATGCTGGTTAGCTAGGGCTGAGTAATCACCTGTGATTTAGACGAGACCAACATTACCAAGGTGAAATATTCTATGCGGTATTTTCTCAGCTGAGGCCTGCATACAGAAAGACCAAGGAAGGCTGTGGTCGTGAAGGAATCAAGGCTAGCAATTGAATTTGGTAATGTATTTGTTTCCCACGTGACATTGGTCTTGAAGGTTTGAAAAGGTCATGGAGAGAACCTGAAGCTTGGTACCAGCTTGAGATGCCAGGAGAGGCTGCTGGTGAAGATGCAGCCTCAGTTGCAGTAGAAATGCCAAGATTGAAGGGGCCATAGAGAGTGTCTAAGACTTGGCACCATGTGTCAGGGTCAGAGTCTAAGAGAGAGAGAGACCAGGAGTCCATTGCTGAAGGAACAGTATGTGGAGACCTGACTTAGTTAAGGTTACTATTGCTGTGATGAAATACTATGATCAAAAGCAAACTGGAGAGGAAAGGGTTTCTTTGGCTTACACTTCCACATCCCTGTTGATCATTAGAGGGAGTCAAGACAGGAATTCAAGCAGGGCAATAAAATGATGAAAGAGTTGATGCAGAGGCCATGGTGGAATGCTGCTTACTGGCTTGGTCCCAGGACCACTAGCCATGGGATGGCACCACCCACTATGAGCTTTGCGCCCTCCTCTATAAATGACTAATTAAGAAAATACCCTACAGGCTTGCCTTCAGCCCACTCTAATGGACGCATCTTAATTGAGGTTCCCTCCCCTCAGATGAGTTTAGCTTGTGTCAAGTTGACATAAAAACTATACAGCAAAATTGATACCTTGTCAACTTGACACACAAACACCATCATTATTAAGCCATAATCTTTCCTTCTCTTCCATCTCCAAGATCTCACATTGAAAACATAAGTATCTTTTAAAGTCTCACAGTTTTTATAAATTCAAACACATTGAAAATTCAGTCCCTTCAAAATATCCAGTCTCTTTAAAAATCTAAAATCTCTTTTCTTAATTAATTAATTTATTTATATCCCAAATGATACCCCCTCCCAGTCCCACTTCTCAGGGTTCTTCCCCCCCCATCCTCCCTTTCAATTCTGAGTGACCCCCCTGGTTTACCCCCACCCTAAGACATCAAGTTTCTACAGGATTAGGCACATCCTCTTTCACCAAGGCCAGACAAGGAAGTTCTCTGCTATATGTGTCAGGGGCCTTGGACTGGCCAGTGTATGCTCATTGGCTGGTGGCTCAGGCTCTGGGAAGTCCCAGGGGTCCAGGTTAGTTGACACTGTTGTTCTTCCTATGGTGTTGCCATCCCTTCAGTTCCTTCAATCCTTCCCCTAAGTCTTCCATAGGGTCACCAACCTTCTATCCAACACTTGGCTGTGGGAATCTGCATCTGTCTCAGTTAGCTGCTGGGTAGAGCCTCTCAGAGTACAGCTATGCTAGGCTCCTGTTATGCATGTCCTTTTAGGTCTGTGTTACCTCACCCAAGATATTTTCTAGTTTCATCCATTGCCTGCAAAATTCACGATATCCTTGTTTTTAATAGCTGAATAGTATCCCTTTGTGTAAATGAACCTCATTTTCTGAATCCATTCTTCAGTTCAAAATCTCTCAACTATGTGCTTCTGTAAAAATCAAAAGTAAACTAAATAATTTCTTCTTCAAGAGGGAAGAACCAGAGAACAGTCACAATCAGATGAAAGCAAATCCAAAGTCTCGAAAGTGTAAATACAAATCAAAATGGCCCTGAGATTCCATCTTACACCAATCAGAATGGCTAAGATAAAAAACTCAGGCGACAGCAGATACTGGCAAGGATGTGGAGAAAGAGGAACACTCCTTCATTGCTGGTGAGACTACAAGCTGGAACAATCACTCTGGAAATCAATCTGGTGGTTTCTCAGAAAGTTAGAAATAGCTCTACCTGAAGATCCGGCTATACTATTCCTGAGCATGTACCCAAAAGATGCTCCAACATATAACAAGGACATGTGTTCCAAAATGTTCATAGCAGACTTATTTATAATAGCCAGAAGCTGAAATCAGCCCAGATGTCCCTCAATGGAAGAATGCATAGAAAATGTGGTACATTTACACAATGGAATACTACTCAGCTATTAAAAATGATGACTTCATGAACTTTGTAGGCAAATGGATGGAACCAGTAAATATCATCCTGAGTGAGGTAACTCAGTCACAAAAGAACAAACATGGTATGTACTCACTGATAAGTGGATATTATCCTAAAAGTTCAGAATACCCATGATACAACTCAAAGACCATACGAAGCTTAACAAAGAGGAAGACCAAAATGTGGATGCTTCAAACCCATTTACAAAGGGGAATAAAATAATCACAGGAGGTAGAGGGAGGGAGGGAACTGGGTGGGAGAGGGGAGGGGGAGGAGAAAAATGGGGCAGAATCAGGTATGTGAAGAGACAGGAGAGAAGTCCAGAGGGCCAGGAGAATGAATAGAAATAAGTAGTAGTGAAGGGTGGGGAACTTGGGGAACCACTAGAAAGTCCCAGACACCAGGGATGCAAGAGGTTCTCAGGACCCAGTGGGGATGACATTAGCTGAAATATCCAAAATAGGGAGATAGAACCCAAAGAGATTACCTCCGGTAGATAGACATGGCTCTCAGTGGAGGGATGGGGTGACCTACCCATTTAAAAAACTTTAACCCAGAATTGTTCCTGTCTAAAGGAAATGCAGGGATAAAAATGGAGCAGAAGCTGAAGGAAAAGTCATCCAGAGACCAAATCCTGACACCACTGCTGATGCCAAGGTGTGCTTGCAGATAGGAGCTTTGTATAGTTGTCCTCTGAGAGGCTTTGCCAGCACCTACGACAGAAACAGATACCTCACAGTCAACCATTGGACTGAGCCCAGGGACCCCAATGGAAGAGTTATGGGAAGGGCCAAAGGAGAGGTAGAGGATTGCAACCCCATATAGTAAGAACAGCAATATCAATTAACCAGACTCCTCAGAGCTCCCAGGGTCTAAACCACCAACCAAAGAATACACCTGGGCTAGTAGATGGCTTCCACTACATATATAGCGGAGGACTGCCTTATCTGACATCAGTGGGAGGGGAGGCGCTTAGTCATGTGGAGGTTATGATAACAATTTGTGCAGCATTGGCATTGTGTTAGAAATCACATGGTCTAGAGATGATTTAAAATGTAAGGGAATAGTTAATAAGTTTCATACAAACACTAACCTCCTTTATGTAAGGGAGTTTATAATCCATAGAGTTTGGTATCTGCAAGGGATTCTGGAAATAATTCTCCATGGATCAATAGGGGCAGCTATATATTGTTGCACCTGGGTTATATAGGATATACTCCCTAAGCTAAAAGTTGACTGATTTTTTTTTCTCTAACATGTATGCAATATATTCTCAACCTCCAGAAATTAAGTTGTGAATATCTTAGGGAGGAATTATTCTGCCTACCAGATAATAACTACAAATCTAACCTTGACTTCCCAGAGACTGAGCTAGTAAGTAGAATTTGTCTGGATTTGAATACTGGTCTCTTTGATTGAAAAACCCCAGCTGTTAACCCCAGTGGGAAATGCCAGCATCAGCATTCTACTAGCAACATCTCTTTCTAATATTCTGAATAATGGGAGTCTAAGAGGGCAATACATAAGAATAAGAGTTAACCCTGCCCCAGAAGGGTTCACTAGTTTGTTGAGCGGCTCACAAATGTCAATAAATAACTATAATGATAAGAGATAAAGCAGTTTATGCAAAATGCCATTGGTGCTCAGAAGAGGCATGATTAATTCTACATGAGTGGAAGGCAGTAAGAGATGAGGTCGGAGAGTATATTTGAAGTAGGTCTGAAGGATAATTAATTCACTAGTCAGGGGAGGAGGAGAACGCACCATGCATAGAGAATGGTGCTGGAAAGGCTGCACTATGGAAGTGCAGGGTGTTTGTGGGGAAAATAACTCATATTGGTAGACCGGGCTGACTGCTTAAGCTAAGAAGATGGGACTATAGTTTAAGTCCTGATGGGGAAAAACCTCATTCTAGAAAGTGCTCAAAAGATGAATTATTTGACAGATTTCATGTGAAGCAGTAGAAATGAGATCACTGTCCAGGTGAGAGGCAGCGAGAGGCCAAGGATGGCCATTGACCAAAAGCAGACTAGCAGAAGCATGGCTAAGAACTTCTGTTGTGATCTCAAGAGACATTGGCAGTTGTGTGATGATCATAAGATAAGAGATGTAGTAAAGTAAGTCAAGAATCCACATAAGACTTCTAATTTAGGGATTGGTGGCACCTTAAAGAGAAGTGGAATGTTAAACTAAAACATTCCCTCTAGTATGGTTGGTCTTAATGAAGTCTCACTACAGTTTAGATTCATCTGAGTAGGGAGCCTAAGAAGAGGTATTGTCTTGATTGCCTCAATTAATTTGGACAGGCAACCCTGCCTGTGGACTGCACCTTCTGGTAGCGGCCCAGATACAGAGGATTCAGGAGAAGGAGAAGGAAGACAAGACAATACCCACTTTGCTGGATTAGCTTTCCCTCTTGTTGCTGAGTTAATTTGCCTGATTCTGCTGTTTCCTTTCATGATGGAGCCAGTGCTTACATGCTTCCATTCCAGACTAAAAACCATCAGTTTCCTAGGACCTTTCTAGGTTTTCAGTGCCAGACTGGAACCGCTGAAGCCTCCAGCCTTTGTGGCCTGAGCAACTACTGGGTTTCTAGATTCTCTGGTGTGATTTCTATTTGTACATACATGAATGTATTATGTAAGAACACATATGTGTATACTACATATGCACCTTTGTGTATATGTGCAAATATGTATATGTCATATATGTGAGTGTGTGTGTGTATGTGCGCGCGCGTGTGTGTGTGTGTATGTGTGTGTGTGTGTGTAAGTGTGTCCATTGGTTCTATTCCTCTAAAAAACAATAATGAAAGGAATTCTTGGTAAACTTCATATCTGATTTTTAGGGAATGAAGCTTCTTGCTGGATGGAGTCTGAATCTCTTTATAAAACCATGTGGAAGGAATTGTTCCTATTAATGCTTGTGACTGTAAATTCTCCAGGGTGTGTGTGTGTGTGTGTGTGTGTGTGTGTGTGTGTGTGTAGGAGAAAGTGTCTACTCATGTCACTGCAGATTTGGGCTCTTTCCCTCTACTACACAAGGACACAGTGAGCAGAGACTCTGGCTTCTGCATCTATTTCAATCCACATCATTCCCTATCTGTCCTCCCACCTTCAAATCCTCCCAGCTCTCTCACGTGAAGCAGGAACTGAGATTGTAATGACTACTTTGGTGATGGCAGTATCTGTTAGAGAAATCTCCACTTTGCATGTGTATTCATGTCTATATTTGAGTTTATAAATTTATGTTTCTGCTGATCTTTGAATATGTGTTTGTATGAGAGTTGGCAAATTCAGCAAAGAAAAATACAGTTTGCATGGCTAAATTGAAATTTCATGTAATATCCATCCAATCATCCTGTGTGTGTTCATGTGGGGCATATATACATGCATGCATGCGTGTTCCTCTATGTGTATGCAGGTAAGTGTGTATGGTGGTTTGAGTTTGACACCAGGTGTCTACCCTAATTGCTTCTCCACCTTATGCTTTTTGGATACAGAATCTCTCCCTGAACCTGAAGATCACTGATTAGCTCTTCTAGCTGGCTGGCCAATCTTTCTGTCTTTATCACACCTGTCCTGGGATTACAGGCATGTTATGCCATGCCTGGCTTCATATATGGGTACTGGAGATTTGAACTCATGTTTTCACCCTTGTGTAGCAATCACCTGACTGATTGAGCCATCACCTCACCCCAAACAATCCTTTTAGTATACGTATATACCATAAGTTTTTCAGTGCCATATTTAGGACTGATTTACATTTCAAACAGTTACTCATCGGTCACATGAAGTTTTAAAGTGTAACATTGTTTTGTGTGTGTGTGTTGTGTGTATAGGTTATATATGTCTGTGTTTCCTTGAGGGTTTTGAGATATTTTTTATATCTAAGCATGTGTTTATGCATTTATGTATGTGTTTTATGTATGTGTGTTTATGTGCTTACGTAGGTCTGGGTTACAAGTCTCCTAATAAACAGTTTGTTTTACTACTATGGCCTAGGAAAAATAAACCTTTCAGCTCACAAGACAAACTAGCAGTAGCATTTCTCCTATAATTAATTAATTCTGACTTTGAACGATTCACTGCAAAGTGAGGAGGCTGGACTAGATTCATTCATTTAAATATTTATTGGTTATCCTGAGAACAGAAAGTGCAAAGACAAATAATTCATGGTGTCCCACAGTTCATAGAAAGAACATTTATTCGTGGTGCAGTAAATGGCCTAGTTAACGGGCATCCTGAGTCCCCACCCCCAACAACAGAGGCAGCACCTTCTTGTTCTTTGTGTCTGTGAAGCCAGCCTTACCCCAAAGGCAGAAAGATATTTCAGTGTGATGCCTTTATTGCTTAGGATCTTTAAATTATGATTATCGATGGAAACACACATGCAGCTCTGCTAAATACAAATGATCACCCCTGCGTCGGCTGTAGGAAGTATTGCTCCATCCGTCAACTTTGTTTGCCTTTAATACCAGCAGTGCTCATGAAAGCCAAGAAATGTCACTGCCTTCTGCATCTGAAGCATTTCTCATCTTCCCTCCTGTAAACCTGGGTAGGTTATCCTGCTCCTTTCCAGGGCTGCCTGCTTCTCCTGTGGGATATCCCAGCTGGTGCCTGACACTTAGGCCTCTCCTTCACTTGTATCCTTGTTTGGCTCATCCACTACTCTCAAGCCCTGTCTTTCAAACTAAAATTAGCTAGCTGTGTGTGGACTTGGCCTTTATGATGTGAAATCTGCCGCAAGCTCATTTTCACACCCCTAAAAGAAAGATGCCTTAATAGCACCATTGAGGAACTATGTAGGAGGTTCTGAATCCAATGGCACAAATTAGGAGGTAAGCCAAGCTGCTGGGTAGCAAAATGGATGCTAGGGCTGTGCAAGCAGACACAGTTTATTTCTCTTTACTTCATAGTGTGAGCCCAAGTCCTCCTGATAGAACCTTCGGTCCAGCGGGACAAGGAGTTCAGTTCCTTTGGAACAGATCCTCTACCGGATTGCATCTATGACTATCAACTTGCAATCCAGAACAGTTCTCAGAACATGTTCCATTCCAGCCATCTGGAATGAGATAGTGGAAGGCAACATGGGTCTGTTTCCTAGGACACGTGAGACCTGGAAGTGTGGGCATCACCTTCATTCCCAGCTACAGGTGACTACCATATGTGGGCTCAAGAGGGCAGAAATGGCTTCACTTGGGCCATCATAAGACTTTTTGACATTGTAGGTTACAAAGAAAGATATCAAGGGACATCAAGCAATTTCAGCTCTACCAAAACCATTTGCATGAAAATATTCAAGAGCTTATGGAAGAGAGAGCCCTCGGGTAGTATTATGTCCAATTTTATGAGGGTATGCCAAACTGATTTCCAGAGTGGTTGTGCCAGCTTGCAATCCCACCAGCAATGGAGGAGTGTTCTTTTTTCTCCACATCCTTGCCAGCATCTGCTGTCACCTGAGTTTTTGATCTTAGCCATTCTGACTGGTGTGAGGTAGAACCTCAGGGTTGTTTTGATTTGCATTTCCCTGATGACTAAGGATGTTGAACATTTCTTTAGGTGCTTCTCAGGCCTTTGAGTTTCTTCAGATGAGAATTCTGTTTAGCTCTGTTCCCTATTTTTTTTTTTTTTTGGATAGGGTTATTTGGTTCTCTGGAGTCTAACTTCTTGAGTTCTTTGTATATATTGTATATTGGCCCTCTATCCGATGTAGGATTGGTAAAGATCTTTTCCCAATCTGTTGGTTGCCGTTTTGTCCTATTGACAGTGTCTTTTGCCTTACAGAAGCTTTGCAATTTTATGAGGTCCCATTTGTCGATTCTTGATCTTACAGCATAAGCCATTGGTGTTCTGTTCAGGAACTTTCCTGCACAAACATCATGGCCAATAAGCAAGTTAGGGAGGAAAGGGTTTATTCAGCTTACACTTCCATGCTGCTGTTCATCACTAAAGGAAGTCAGGACTGAAACTCAAGCAGGTCAAGGAGCAGGAGCTGATGCAGAGGCCATGGAGGAATGCTGCTTACTGGCTTGCTTCTCCTGGCTTGCTCAGCCTGCTCTCTTATAGCACCCAAGACTATCAGCCTACAGATGGTACCACCCACAAGGGGCCCTCCGCCCTTGATTGAGAAAATGCCTTACAGCTGGATCTCATAGAGGCATTTTCTCAACTGAAGCTCCTTTCTCTTTGATAACTCCAGCTTGTGTCAAGTTGACACACAAAACTAGCCATTATACTCAGTCTTTCTCTGTCTCTGTCTCTCTGTCTCTCTGTCTCTCTGTCTCTGTCTGTCTGTCTGTCTGTCTCCTGTCTGTGAATCAGATATAAGCTTTCAACTACTGCCCCAGCACCAGGCCTCTCTTCCCGATGCTAGGTTCCCTAACATAATGATCATGGACTAACACTATGAAAATATAACAAGCCCCTAATTAAGTGTTTTCTTTTACAAGCTGTCTCAGATCTTGTGTCTTCACAGCAATAGAGCAGTAACTAAGACAGAGGGAAACTTGCTGGGAAGAAGAAAGGTTTCAGCAGGAGTGAGGTGGAAGGGGGCAAGGTAATGAGGGATGGAAATGTCTGAAATTCTTTACATAAATGTATGGAATCATCAAATAAAATAGTTTTAAAAATCTCATTCTAGAAAGTGGACTGGATTTTCTGCTCCTTGTGGGAACAATGCTGACACTCTTAGAGTGTGCTATCCAAAATTAATTTAAATTCAAATCAGTTAAAATAAATTAGAACTTGAAATTTAATTCCTCAATTGGATTAGACACATTTCAAATGATCAATACTTAAAGGTGGTACAAGAAGAACAATATTTTCATCATCTCAGAAGTTCTTTGGAAAGGTAAGTCAAAAAAGGATCTTCCACTTGGAATTCTTAATATCATCATGCTGTAGTTTATTTTCATGTCACGAGAAAACAAATATTAAATATATCACTTTAAAAAAATTAATAAGACCTATTTATTCGCAGTGTAAACATGGTTTTCTAAACTCAAATGCATCTGAAATATCTGCTGGCATTTCTCTTCATCAAGTTGTTGCTTTCTTTGTTTATAGATCATCACAACTGCAAAGGGAGTGAGAACTTAAGCCTGGGATTAGCAATGCCACTACCATTAGAAAGTCAAGGACATGGGACTGTTCTGAAACCTCAGTCTCAGAGAAAGTTACAGAAGCTGAGTTTAAATAAAACTTGTCTTATCTTGAGGGAATTTGATTTGTGCTGTTCTGTTAGGGGTCATGGAGCAGGAAAGGATACAGAGAAACTCTCACCTGGGAGTCTGGGTGAAGCCTCTCACCAGCTGAGAAGCAAGTTTCAGCACAAGTGGTAACAAACATTTGCTATATCGCTACCTGCACAGAGTT
Organism: Rhynchomys soricoides; assembly: GCA_019843965.1. Lineage (NCBI taxonomy): Eukaryota > Metazoa > Chordata > Mammalia > Rodentia > Muridae > Rhynchomys > Rhynchomys soricoides. The sequence continues at coordinate 455,630 of JADRCH010000130.1, read as the reverse complement.
CATATTCCTTCCACATATACTTACCTTATGTTAGAGCAGTAGTGACCCAAGTTCAGGGCTTAAAAGCATACGACTCTGGGGAGGGTCTTTTCTCCCTGTAACACACACACATACCTATGAATTATAAACAGCAATATTAATATTGCTTAGAGTAAAAATATCTGCCTTTCTATATCTTGGGAGTCTTATCATTTATAATCTTGTTATGTGCCTCTCAGGAACCAGCCTATGATCTCATTTAGGTTTCTTAGCAACATTTAAAAACAATAATACCAACCCCTACCCACATCCTATATATGACTATTGTTAGAAAACAATCAGCCTGCACCCACACTTGGGTATGACTTACTTTTCTTGACTCTTGTTTGCAAGGTCCACACCCACACTCTGCTATGTCTCTTTCACACTGAGGGTCAACCCTTTCCCTTGACCTTTATATGTAAGTCAGTATTAAAATGTCTTCATTAAACCACATCTCTGCTTTATCACCAGGGTAGTCCTGAGAGTCTTCTCTATGTTTGGTCTGAGTCAAGGTCCCTGAACATCTTGGTGGAACTCATCAGACAACTGAGTGGGATGGCAGCGATCTGTGCCTTCTTCCTCTCCCCCCACCCCAGATTGGTGACAAGATGTCTGAATGCGGAGGAGTGTGCTAATGCATACTACGTAACACATGCAGGCACAGTTTCCACCTGACTTTACAGTCAATGACTTCCTAAAACCTTCTTTGTCCTATTTCCTATCTTCCCATGACACCCATGTCACAGATGAGAACACTGAGGTCCTGAAAAATAATGTGGCTTTGCTCAAAGTTTACACAGCAGCAGAACCTGATCCAGAAAACAGACATCCTGTTTCCAAGCCTTATGCATTTGGCTGGAAATACTAACCAATTCAAGGCACTAAAGGAGCCAGTCAAAATCCTCTGTTTGACCTCTAAGGACAGCAACAGCTCTGAGAAAGAAAACAACATTTGGTGCGGCCAGAGAAGAGAAGAGGGAAGTACATATGAACTTAACCTGGACTCCATGAACTGGCTGGGTTAGGACATTCAGAATTACCAAAAATGTTCTGTAATCCCTGACCCCCAATCATTCTGTCTCTGGTAATCCATTGACTTGTCCATACCCCGTGTCCCAGAAATCATTCACACTCTCCACGAGATTGCATGATTGCCTCCATCTTTCATATAAGGCTTCAGGAAGCAGCGTGTGACTTTCCTTTTGGAGAGCTCATTATGCTCTTTGCTTTTGTTCCTGCCTCCTGGAGCCTCCCCTGTGCTGTATCTTATTTGTGCTTTCCTTTTGAGGCCAACAAAGAACCTAGAAAACTTTCTTATATAAAATTCTAAAATTCAACTGTGTTTTAACCGCAGGTTTAATTGCAAGAAGTGAATACCTTCTGGAGGTCAGGCTTTTCAGAGTGCTCCATTATGCAGAACAGCGAGCAGATGCAGGACTTAGCCAACCCCACTGTAGTCTAACCTGCATAGAGCTGCCACTATTGAAATGCTGTAAATAGAAAGAGTATTCTCCAAAAGGGAAGCCGCCTTGAGGGCTGTGCTTGACTGATCTTACAAACCCCAAGCAGGGCTTGTTGAATCAAGCACATCTCTGCTTAGAGTCTGGGACCCAGCAGTCACTTGTCAAGGATCCTCACGTGAATAAGCTGAATGGGCCCATCTTTTCATTCTTCTTTACTTCTGTTGTGCATTCTCTGTTCACCTCTCCTCCTTCCTGCCCCTGGAGTTGTGCATCCCTCTGGAGTACCTCCTAGATGCTTCCTAACTCGATTCAAACAGAAGCTGGAGGGTAGAAAGAGATCCATCTGCTACCTGCTTCTGTTTCCCCTGTGCTCTTGGACTTTACTTTGGGTTGGCTGTGACCTCCATAGTCACCACTTTCATGGGGTGACCCTTCTCCTGGGAGTCACCTCTTCTTCGGTTCAGGAATATTATCTTTAGTCCTGTTCCCATTAGCTCTAGACCTAATAACCACTTTCTAACTTACTAGTGCTTGCATGTCGTGTCCCTTTGAGTCCTTTGAACCCAGTTCATGCCTCAGCATACCATCCTTGATTAAAGTCTTTAGCTGGGCCAAATAAGTTTTATTTGAATCTTTGCCAGTATCCTGCTGAGTCATGAATAGGGGCCCAGTTCAGGGACAACTAGTTTTGAAGCACTGTGAATGAACTCTTTTTACACTAGGGAATAGTGAACACACACATCAATTTGCAAACAGCAAAATCTCAGATGCTGTAGTTTTATTTAAAGATGAGTGTACACATTCATTTTTTTGTAATACAGGCAGCTGATGTAGTTGAAAAGGTAGCTAGATGTCAAAAACTACCAAGAATATTAGTACATGACAATCAGCTATTAGCTTGTATGTGCATTTTAGGGAAGTGTGCTACATGTACATGTGCATATATCATATGGTAAAACAGTGCCAATCATTCATATAATTGATAAATCAGACTAGTATACCATCTGTGGCCCTACTTATCAGAAAGAACAGTGTTCATTTTGTATTACAGCTGCTTGATTTTAGAAGGTGGGGTCTGAGTAGTACTCTGACATAGACGTAGGTTGGTTTCAGATACAAGGCAGTTTAAAGAACCTGTTATTAAGCTATTAAGACACAAGCTTGAACTGCTTTAGTTCTGTGGAGTCATTTTGATGGCACGTCCAGGGGTCAGAATGAAGTTTCTGCGCCCAGCACACTGGCCATGTCTCTCCTCACCTCACGCTAGCTCATCATGATTCATCCTAGTGTTCTTTCTCTAAAAGTAAGACACATCCAACAGGGAGAGTATCAAAAGCCTAAAGATAAGGAAAAGAGAAGTAAAACCTAAAATGAGCCATAATCTTTGCCCACAGAGATAACCAGGTTTCGAAGTTTGCCCTGGGGGTGATCGATGTGCTAGCATAAGAGAAGATGAAAGGGGCGTGTTGTCTAGGGGAAAGTTAATCACGTGTACATTTTGCAGTTTGTTGTTTTCCTTTAACAATGTTTTTTAATATCTTCTAGGTAATTACCCACCTCTACATATCATTTCTTATTTCTGAAAAACATTTGATTGTATGAATCTTTCATGGCTTGTCTATCCAACTCCCTGCTATTAGAGATACAGATTATTTCTAGAGTTCCTCATTTTAAGTGATACTTTAAAAGATGTATTTATAACTACTTTTAATTTCAATAGCAGAATTACTGTCATGCCTGGATCTTTTTAGTGCAGTGGGTGTGAGCTTTCCTTACCTTCCTTATATCTCAGGGTTATAGGGATTTCATTGGAATATGAGGGGTTGTAGCATTTGCTGAGTCTTGAGGAATGGGACTCACCTCTCCAACCCAGTGCCTCTGTTGGAGCTGGCTTATTCTAGTAGAAAATCCATTCCCCAACCTTCTACAGCATCAGTCCTTCATCTTAGTTAACATTAATGAATGTTTCTTTTCCCTCACAGATACTAGCACCAGCATGAAGGAAGGCATGAGCTCTCTTCTGATGTTTTCACACTCACCTATGAAGCATGGAAGTACCTTTTCATCACATGCTGCACTTCATAAATAGGACCACAAATGAATATGAATTTGGCTGCTGTCCCCACTGGATGATTCATGCCATCATCAGTTTCTGTAGGTCATTACAAGTTTTGTAGTCTTGCCACATCCATAGGATCACAGCCCAGCAATCCAGAGTCACTGAAGAGACCATCAAACCTCCACTTCTGGCCAGACAGTCACAGAATGGCTATCTAGCAAACCCAGATCTTAAAGGCTGTTACCCTTTGAGTGACAATCAGGTTAACTAAAACTTCTGGAAATTTCAGTGCAAAACACACCAGACACACATATACTCCAAAAATATGTATTTATTGAGCACCTTCCTGTAGCTAAAGCTGTGGGAGGGGCTCAGGTTACAGTGTGAAGGACAAATAGCAAGTCCCTGTCCTCAGGCTCACGTCTAAATTAAGCTAATTAAATGACTTACTCATGCAAAGCATTTCGAGCAGTGAGGGGTACTTAGCGGTAGCATCATTTCTGTTATTTGTAGAATGAATGAGGGAAGCCAAGAATCCTAAAGGCTAACCTATCAACAGAATCTCCAATAGCCATGAAGTATAAATATCTGTAGAGAAGTTCGTGAAAGCAGACATGAATACAGTTGTATCAGACAGTAACTGTAAGTATGTGAGGTTATTGATTTACAAGGAGAAAAGGTTTGCTAACTTTTTCAGAGGTTCCATTCAAGACAGAGCGGCCCCATTGCTTCGAACCACAAGATATCATGGCAGAAGCATGTGCTGGGACAAAACCCTGACATCATGAGCCAGGAAACAGGAAAAGACGGCTCCACAATCATTTTGGAGCGTGTGCTTTTAGGAACCTAAAGACTTCCCACTAGAATCCAGCTCCTACAGATTCCACTGCATGGCACGACCTTAGCAACCAAACTTTTAGTGCACAGGCCTCTAGGAGACACTATCCACATCCACAACACATCAGTGGGCAGAGAAGGAAGAATGACAGAGGTTTGGCCCTGAAGATAGTAGAGAGGCAATGTCGTGCAGGCTGCTTCCTTCCTTCTGGAGCACATAACTCCCAAACAGCCTGCGACTCACTTCTCTGTGTGCTCCTTGATTACCACAGCCAATGGGGTGCTCTTCACATAACAAGTGGCTTGACTTGGAGTTGGTAACAACTCTGAGTTGCCACTGTCTCAGTGCTACAAGAGACATTCGATCCTCTTTAATGTTCCTCATTTGCATGGGATACAGTCCTCTTTTGGTTTCTTTTCTATCTGCGTCCAAGGCCCAGAATGTAAGGTAAACTGTATATATATTTAAAAAAAAACAAAAAACAAAAAACAGAAGTGAAGCCTAGAGCCATTGTTCTTCACTTGTCGGTGAGCCCACACAAGGAGGCACAGGGCCCTGCAGTGTTTCAGTGGGAAGGGATATGAGGTGATTCTTGAAAACTATTCTTAGTCCTGCTCCTCCTTCCGTGGTTCACTTTTCTTTCTTTCTTTCTTTCTTTCTTTCTTTCTTTCTTTCTTTCTTTCTTTCTTTCTTTCGTTTTTTGAGACAGGGTTTCTCTGTGTAGCCCTGGCTGTCCTGGAACTCACTCTGTAGACCAGGCTGGCCTCGAACTCAGAAATCCACCTGCCTCTGCCTCCCAAGTGCTGGGATTAAAGGTGTGAGCCACCACTGCCCGGCCAGTTTTATTTTTATAATGAAGAAATACAAATTTAATTTCCCATTCTTTTCTAGTTCCCTGCTTTCTTGACTTAATTAAATCTGGTATGTTGAGGATTTTAAATATTTCTTCCTAGTGGAACAAGAAAACTTATAAAAGGAAATTTTAAAGATTTGGCCAAAGTAGTTTGACCCCTTCTTCAGGAATATAATTGTCACTGGAAAAGTTTCAATTTTATATTTCAGGAGAAAAAACAAAGAAACTGTTCCAATTTAGACGGATGTTGTCATGGGTTTGTAAAGAGTGGCACGTGGCAGAGTGCCAAGGAAGCAAGGTGAATTTGAAGAGCGGTGCTCTTACATCTGAGTATTCGCACATCTGCTATGTGAGAGTTAGCGAGAGTTAGCAAATCTGTGTAGCTCTGTGGTCTCATCTGTAAGAGGAGAGAAGTCCAAGCCTGTTCACAGGCACTGTGAGAGAAGAGCCCAGTCGTTTACTGGAAAGCTTGGTAGATGTTAAGATCACACAATGTTGCTCTCTTCCTCCCTGTGCCCTCTGTTTTGTTATGCTGATTCCTGCTTCAAATAAATCTCATGACAATGTCAGGTTTAAAAAAAAAAAAAAATTCCTGTCAGTAAAGACTTCATTGATCCTTCCAGACTGACCTTTCTGAATATAATAAGGAAAAGCTCCAGACAAAATACCAAAATCAGCCCCTTGAAGTCATTTGAAAAGGAGTAAAATGGGCAGATTTGGGAAAGCAGAGAAACCGAATTCATTTCGTTTGCACTCTATGTGTTCATTGTGCCCCACAGGATAGCTGAACACCAGTAGAAAAATCTTACAACCCTTCTGGTCTGAGGAACAAGGGCCTAGATCCAAATGAATCAAAGCTCCTGGGGAGAGCAAGTGAGAGGGTCAGAGAGCATCCCAAATCCAGAGCCCTGGTCACTGGCTGACTCTTGAGCCATATATGTGCAGTGTGGATGAAAAGGAACCTGGGTACAAAGAAAAGATGGGTGGTCGGAAGCAGCAGACACCCAAAAGACAGGGCTTTCGACTCAATGTTTTCTCTGTTGGTGCTAATAACATAATTTTATAGTCATAGTGTCTAGGATGCAATGGGAAGTTGTTAAAATCACGTAAATAACTAAAAGAAAGAGTATATTCTCAAGAAGAAATACCAATGGAGATCTGTCCTCAGGTTATTCACACACCAGAGTTAGCTAAGATTTGAAGCAGAGGCTTACAACCCTGCTAGTGAAGAAAATGGAAGCATGGAAGCAGAGCACAATAAAGTAAGGAACTGAGGTAATAAAATGAAAAGCATTTACAATCTACAAATTAAAAACACAGTGTCTGAGATTTTTTAAATTTCTGAATGTATGAACAGCTGAGGGAATGAGAGAGGATGAGTGAGCAGAACGAAATTCGTCTATCCAGATTCTTGCTGTTGTAATCTTAAGACAAAAAAAAAAAAAAGAAGAAGAAGAAAGAAAAGAAAAAAGAAAGAGAAAAACAAAACAAAATAAACAAACAAACAATCCCCTCAAACAAAACTTCATAAAAGTGACTGAGCAAAATCTTAAGCGCAGAGCTGGAGCACATGGCGGCTGGACTTCCACCTCTTCCTCCTCACTGCTGTGCCTGTCAAGCTCTATCCTCCACATGTGGTGCCCCACTGTCTCCAAAGTCCCCTGGCTCCCTCCTTTTCTTTTGTAATGGTTTTTTTTGTTTGCAATTTTTAAACTTATTTATGAATATTATTATTATTATTATTATTATTATTATTATTATTATTATTCCTACTTTATTTACATTTCAAATGTTTCCCCCTTTCCAGATCTCCCCTTTGGAACCTCCCCATTTCCTCCCCCCTTCCCCTGCCACTATGGGGGTGTAATGTTTTCTTATTCCTGATTCTCTCACTTGATAGTAATAGCTGTGCAAAAGCACAAAAGCCTGGAAAAGTGATACTGATTCGAGCTTTGTACTCCGGGACCCTTCCACGCATCACTTGGCCCGTGGGAGCCAATGTTAATCCACCCTTACAGGTTCAGTGTTGAGCAAATGGATGGACCTGCAGACTGTAGGCAGAGAAAATCTGCAGCTTTCTAAAGCACTTTGTTATGTGTATTTATATTTACACTCTCAAAATCATGCGTTAGCTAACTGGGTACCATAAGGCAATTCTGAGACGCGCAGACTATTGATATGAGGAAAGAGCAAAATGAACCAGGATGCAGATGCCTAAAAGCTCCCCAGGGAAATGCTATCACAGCTGAGGTGGAGCTCGGAGGGTTAGGAAATCAGGCAAGGTGCACAGATGGGGAAACAGATCCTAGGCAGAAAGGGCCATGGTTCCCTCCAGAACACACTTGAGGCATGTGCTGAGGGCTGGGAGCATTCAGATGCCCTTATTTCAGTTCATCCTTTTAAAGGCAGTCTTGAGGCTTTTTTACTTTTTTCATATATTTTGATCATATTTCCCCTTCTTCTCCTACTCCTCCTGGGTCTTCCCTTCCCTACCCACCTAACTCTATGTGGCCAAGAACTTGAAACACGGTAAGTCACGGTTCTAGTGGAGGAAAGCCCTGCTACTATTATTCCACCAAGGCACACAGCAATATAAAAAGGTTCCCCATAGTCACAGATTATCTTCTCTCTCAGCCCCTATAAAAGAAGCTTCTTCTTGCAGTAAATGGTTTTAATGCAAAGGCTCAGAGCTGAAACGTGTGCAGAGAGCGAGAGATCTTGGAGCGCTCAGCCCTAAATGGGATGTCTTCATTAAACCCTTCTCTTCAAGGTTCAGGGATCCATGTAGAAGAAGAGGTAAAAAGGATTTTAAGAACCAAAGGCTCTACAGGACTCCAAGGACAGTGTTTTCCAGGCACCACAGGGCTCATGCACATAGGAACTCACAGAGACTGCGGCAGTATGCACCAAGCCTGCACAAGCCAGAAGGAGTCCCAGCACTGAGAGAGGCAAGTGGACACAGGATCCCACCCGTGAACAAGAGGCTATTTGCATTTGATACCTGCTGTCAAAGCAAAATAAATTTTTCTCAACGAGATCTATGTGGAAGAGGAGACTGACAGCTTGTAGCAACCAGAGGTAGTGGATGCCTCCAGGGAAACAATGTCATTTTTGTTTTGTCTTTGGCACTTACTGTCTTATTGAGGTTTTGTTGTTGCTTTGGTTGAATTTTTAACACACACACACACACACACACACACACACACACGTGAACGCACTCAGAGAGAGACAGAGAGAAAGAGACGAATGAAATTTTTTCTGTTTAGACAGACTGGTTGTACCTGCAGAAAACTAATTCCATTGACTCTGACTCAACTTGTATTTTTTTTCTTACAGTTAAATTTACCGATTCTGTAAGTTTTTAAAACCTTCTGGGTTTTAGTTTGTATCTTACACCAGACTCTAGCTTTTCCAATCCTCAGACCCATGGTGGTTTGCTGAATCACACCTGAGATGACTTTTCCACTCTCCCCTCTCTGGCATTGTTTCTAGAGAGCCCTGTCAAAGGGAAAGGTTGTCATTTTAAGTCAATGAGTCTGTCTTCTGCCACTGATTAATCCCTTTCCCTGGACTCAGGCTCTTACTCAATTCCTTCTTCTTTCTGCTTATTTCCATCAGTAATTGCTCTCCGCTATCATTTATCTTCAATATCTTCGTATTAAAATAAACAGAGCACCCTGTGGCCAAATGCCTGGAGCCCTGTGCCCATTCCTTATCTCAATTTATCCAACCCCAGCACTCTGCCTGGACTCCTCTCCCATGCTCACCAATACACCCTGATCGCAGAGCCTAAGGAATGAGTTTACAGTGCTTGCCTACTTTGACTTTGCATTATCATTTTAACAGTTTTACACAACTTTGTCTTTAAGACTCTCTCTTAACTTTTTTTCCTCAGGCTTCTATCTCTTGGTTTTCCCTGTTACTAGAAGTGGCTCTCAGTTTTCGGCATGGATTATTTCCTCATTTCACATTACTGTCTTAATTATCTGTTCCATGGAGCTCACTTGACTCTCACTGTTTCAGGGACAACTGTCACACTGGGCATGCTCCCAGCTGTATTCCAAGAAGATACTTCTTTGGACCTCAACAGGGTAAAACTAATTGACTTGGTAGAATTTCCTGTTGTACAACACTTATGTGCCCATTTGCATTTGATGTCTTGGTGGGTACCACTTTTGTTCATGCTTTTGCTAAGGAATATTAGAATCCCTTCCCCAAACTGTTCTTTCTCCCTCCATCCCCATGGGAAGATGAACATTTAACCATCTGGATTTCCTGAAGAGCTCTCAATTTCATTGAATTTTTCTTTTTCTTCTATTTTCCAAGAGCTAGCATTATACCGAAGTGCACCTTACATGGACCCCACTTCTTAGTCGGCCCCACTCCAACACATTATTCTTTCTGATGCTGTATTTTACATCTTTGAAATTAGTCACTATGTGTAAGTAAGAGAAGTTTGTGTTTGTGTGTGTGTGGTGTGTGTGTGTGTGTGTGTGTGTGTATGTGTGTATGTATGAGTATACAATGTGTGTAATGTATGTGTGGTCATACAGAGTGGATTCATGTGAAGACCAAAGGACAGTCTAAAATGACCACCATGAACTTTTCGAGACAGGGTCTCTGATTTGTTCTTTACCACTGCATTTGCCAGGCTATCTGGTGGGTTCACTTGTCTCCCCCCCTCATCTTGCCTAGGAAGAGTAGGACTATAGTCTGGAACTTCTGTGCCCAGCTTTATGTGGTTTCTGAGGATTTGAACCCAGGTCTTCACCCTTACACGGTATTTTACCTGCCTAGTCATCTCCCCAGTTCTAAATCTGTCACTTCATAATGACATCAAATTGATTTAATGATATTGTTTAAATTATGTTGCATGCCATCCAATAGTTCTTCCTCTCATTCTGTGGAAAATATCCCTTGTGTCCAATTCACTGTTTTCTGTTGGTCTTATCCAGATAAGAAGTAAAATTTTTTTCATGTTATGATAGTAACATCGTAGAGTCTGTGCTTTGTATGCCTAATCAGAAATGGTGTGGTTCTGCCCTTTTCATTTTCTGCTACTTTTAGCTGGAGTTTTAAAATGGCTGTGACTGGTCTCACTGCACAGAAGGAAAGAGAGAAGAGTCTTGACACATTTGGTTTTAGTTCTTTTGCAACGTGTCTTCTCAACTCGCAGAGCATTCTTCATTCCGCTCTTCCCCCCTTTCTTGCTGTATTAAGATTTATTTTGAATCTAGTCATTTCAAAGTCTCCTTGGCATCACATAACTGTTGCATCATTAAATATATATTCATGAGTGCTCAAGCAGGCTGCCTTCTCTGCCAAGAAGCAGAGCCCTGTAGGTGGGCAGGTGGAAGAATGACAGACACCCAGCTGCCCGTAGCCTGCTGTCTTTACCTATGACAAGGACCACATTTTCTGAGCTCTAAATCAGGATGTGTGGTCTGACAAATACTTTCTCTCACAAGTTCTAATTTATTTTTATATAAAGGTTTTTAGGGATATTAAATCACATGAATTTCAGTGAATAGTCTCTTTACTGTGAAGAACAATATCTTGTGAAAATTCAGAAAAATCTCTCTGTGTTTGTAAATTGAAACTCGAGTCATCTGTGACAATTGAGAAATTCAGGTTGGTTGGCAAATCTCTGGGTTTTTGTTGTGCTCTGTTTTGCTCCCAGACATCCTTTCTCTTAACTCTCTCCTTTGACATAGGCATTCCTCATTTCAGTCATATAACCTTGAGAGGGGCCATACATAGAACCCTTCCTGGTTAAAGAAAATGGTCTGAGAGTGGACTTTGGTTGGGTCCCTTGAATGGACAAATGGATCTACTTTCAGACAGATGTAGGAAATAACTTCCTCTTTTTTGCTCTACAGCAACATGTGTAGAGATGTGGATGGAGCCTGTTGCTGGCTATTCTTACTCTGCAAAGGGAAGCACATCTGCTAGAACTAAAAGAGGAAGGGAAAGGGATGAAGAGAAGTTTCCAATGAGAACACAAAGCCATTTGCCTCAGCTGTTACCTAATGCCACCAACCACTCTGTCTCTAAATATGATCAAACTGATCTTTGAAATCTTCTACTTTTTAAAAAGATTTATTTATTTTATGTATATGAGTACACTGTAGCAGTCTTCACACACACAAGAAGAGGGCATTGGATTCCATTACAGATAGTGTGAGCCACCATGTGGCTGCTGGGAATTGAACTCAGGACCTCTGGAAGAACAGTCAGTGCTCTTAACCATTGAGCTATCTCTCCAGCCCCCTGAAATCTTCTCTCTAAATAATTTATTATTTTTATCTATTTTGTCCGTATGTATGTAGACATACCCTGCCACAGTACATGTTTGGAGGCTAGAGTTCAATTTGGGTGTGGTAGGTTTTCTCTTGCTTTTCTGAAATTTCTAGTATTCTTACTTGGGCCATGAGGTTTGGTGGCAAGCACCCTGAGCTATCTTGATGACTTTCTGTCTTTCAAAAATGATATTATGTTTATTGAAACAGAGACCCACAAAATAATAGAATATCATAAAGAGACCTTGAAAAACATGTCCCAGCATGAGGAAAGCAGACAAGATAGAGATAAAAATGGATGGAGCCTGTTGGACAGCGGAAGAGAAGAGGCCTAGAGTCAGAAGTTCTGAATCAGTGCCCAGCTCTGCCCCATGCCAAAGATGAGACCTTGGTTGAAAGTAGAAAGAATTATTTTGATTTAAGTGTTTCATGCAGGGCACTTGGCCACATTGCTTCGGGCCTGTGGTAGCACAGAACACTATGGTAGGATCACATGATAGAGAAGTCTGCTTATCCATGGCAGCATGAAGGAGAAAAAGAAGTGAGGAGCAGCTGGGGTCCTAGAACTGCTTCAATGGCAGATAATTGCCTAGGCTTTAACTTCTAAAGGCTCCACCATTTCTATAAGCCATCAATAGAGCTTTTAGCATATGGACCTTTGGGAGACATGTGAAATCCAAACCCTCACAGCACCATTTGGGGTTCATGGTGAAGGCCTGCATAATGACGGCCTGTTAGATGGCTGTGTTACATGTCAGTACAGTATGAAGACTCTATAAGATATTAAGTACTTGCAAATGGCATTTGCCCAGAAAACTATACTATTGATGAAAGAGGAGAAGGAGGAGGAGGAGAGAAGAGGAAGAAGGAGAAGAAGAAGAAGAAGAAGAAGAAGAAGAAGAGGAGGAGGAGGAGGAGGAGGAGGAGGAGGAGAAAGAAAGAAAGAAAGAAAGAAGAGGAGAGGGGAGGAGGAGGAGGAGGAGGAGGAGGAGGAGGAATCTCTAATCTCTCAGGCTGAAAAAGACTTGAAAGGAAAAAGATAGTACTTAAGTGTCAGAATCTTGAGAAGGGAATATAGACATTGATCTTTAAAATATCTGAAAAACACATATTTTTTTTTACTGAATGTAATGGATTCAAGTAAAAATTACATATAATCCCAATCAGAACTCTACAGCTGTGTGTGAAGTAGAAATGAGGAGAGGGAAGAGAGGGGAGGGGGGTCCAGCTGTTGAAAGTTGTCTTCAGCATCCTCCTCCTTGAGTCAACCACAAGAGTCAAATGTTGCTGTTCTTCTTTTGTATTCAAAGAAAAGATTCAGAGCTTACATTCCAGGGCAAGTCTTATACAACCAGATTACTAGAAAACATTACATCCAGATAGGATCTCTGAAGCTTCAGTTTGAGAGTTAGGTAAATATATATTTATCAGTCACATTCTTCTGTCTTCTGCAGGGTCTACACCCATGTGGTGTGCATGCTTGTGCACACACACACACACATAAACATAAATATGTCTAGTTTTCTTGCCAGATTGTAAGAACCAAGCAACAGTTTCAAGAAAAACAGTTTATTTAAACAAAATCCATTTATTTGTATAGAGTTTTCTATTAGATTTAAAATCTAGTGCTTTCGGGGTTGGAGAGATGGTCCAAGAGTTCAGAGTCCTCCTGATCATCTATTCAAGTTTGGTAACAAGCAGCCATATCAGGTGGCTCACCACCACACTCACTAAAACTCCAAGGGATCAGTCACATTATTCTGGCCTCTGCAGGGACTACACCTATGTGGTGTGCATACCTGCATGTCTACACACACACACACACACACACACACACACACACCAGTTAACTTTAAAAAGCCAAATGTTGGGCTGGAGAGATGGTTCAGAGGTTGAGAAAACTGTTTGCTCTTCCAGAGGTCCTGAGTTTAATTCCCTGCAACCGCATGGTGGCTCACAGCCATCTGTAATGGGATATGGTGCCCTCTTCTGGCCTGCAGGTATACATGCAGGAAGAATGCTCTATATGTAATAAATAAATCAAAAGTCTAATATTTAGGAACTATTGAGTTCCTAAAACTTTATTCCTCTTTACCTATGTAACCAAGAGCTTCGGGGGGGGTGTTTGAGTTTACCTGACTTAGAAATGAATGCTAACCCATAGTTGATGTTTTATGGATGCTGGTAAAAATACATAAGACTCCAGCGCAGAGCTAAAAATCTTTATTACTTGCAGCAAAGGAGTATCTTTAGTTTAATTTCATGTCTTGTGTTTATTGGTTCTCACTCCACCCTGCCAACTCCCATGTAGGAGTCACAGACAGAAAGAGGCAGCAGCCATTTCCCATGGTTTCCCAGAAACCCAACAAATACTAGTCTAGATATTGCAGTGAAAAGATTCTACACATATGAAATGTCCTATCAGTTGACTCATTTTTAAAAAGAAAGAAAGGAAGAAAGAAAGAACGAAAGAAAGCAAGAAAGAGAGAAAGGAAGAAAGATGATCCTGAGCAGACCAGACTTAATGGGAAAGATTTAAAGTCAGCTTTGGACTTTCCTTTGCTAGAGACAGAAAAACAGCTGTGGGCTTCATATCAGCTCCAGAGTAGCCCTCTATCCCTCTTGAATCTTCTGCCCCTACTGCCCGCCTGAGAGAAGGGCAACTTATATCCATGACATTCTTTCCTGCTTTTGTTTCTTATTTGCCTACTCTATGGATTCAGGGCTTGCTAAGTCAGTCTCCCCAACTGTGCAAACCTATTACCTATAACAAGTTCAGTAATTTGGTAATGTAAATTATTATATCACTGTCAATTATTGAAATGTATAACTAGTACATGTACCCTAGTGGAACTGTTTCTTTAATGGAGCCCTGGATGGTGTATGATACCATGATTGGAACTGCTCCTTTAATAAGACTGAAATTTCTTCCTTCCAGTCATCAATCTCAGTCTTCATCTGAGAGGGTTTCCCTTCTAACACGACCCTTAAACACTTCTACTCTGGATTTGGAAATAGCCTCTGGATCTCTTCCAGGCCTCTCTCGTTCTCTCTTTTCTAATTCTTGTTTCTGCACCTTCGGCCATCTTCCCGAGAGTGTTTATTGCCATGAAATACAGCTCTACCTTGTCTCACATGGGTATGCTTTCGCTTTTTGACTGCAACCACATTTGATGTTGATTACTTCGATATATACCTCTCAATTTTATCATCTTGGATTCTCTTAATAATGTTCTCATTCAGTGAAGAAAACCCACTTGAAAACAGAGAGAAGTTTCAAGACTACTTGAATTGTTTGTCCCTCTGCTGCCTGGAGAAATGACTTTCATCACCAACATTATCACCACTACCAATATCATAGCAGCCGCTACTGTATACTGAGCTCTGGTAGGCACTAGGTACTATATAACATGCTTTATAAGAATAATCTCTTTTACTCCATATAACATCCTTATGATATAGATATGAATCCCCTTTTTGAGAAAATATGAATTTGGAAATGATTATGCAACTATCCTGATTATTACTGGCTATTTTGTCAACTTGTCACAAGCTAGAGTTATCTGGGAAGTGGAAACTCAACTGAGAAGATCAGATATAGGGCATTTTTCTTGGTTTATGATTGATGTAGGGGGTCCCAAACCACTGTGGTTGGTGCCACTCCTGGGCAGGTAGCCTTAGGTTGTATAAGAAAACAGACTGAGTAAGCCATGGGGACCAAACCAGTAGCAGCACTACTCCATTGCCTTTCCTGAGCTCCTGCCTGCAGGTTCCTGCCCTGTTTGACTTCCTGCCTTGACTTCCTTCAGTGGACTTGATCTGGTATACATAGGCCAAATAAACTCTTCCTTCCCCAGGTTACTGCTGGTCATAGTGCTTATTACAGCAATAGAAACCTAAGACAGGACCATAGCCAACAAATGCCACAGTGAGCATTATACTCTTTATTAAAGCTCTAACCAATTAGCAATACTGCCTTTGTTGGAAACGAAGAGTCAGTAGAGACCATTTAAATCTATAGGCTCTGATCAACCAGGACAAAGCTAAACAGGTATAGCTCCATCTTAAAACTGACACTAGCCCTCCAGCAACTACAGCCTGCAGCTGAAGGTCAGTTCCAGCTGATATAATCACAGATCTCTTTTGCCCTTGGTTTCCAAGTGTAGCTTTCTGGATTTCATGAATGCCATTTTTAATGTCAGGAAAAGGACAGCTGGACTTCCCCCTTGCCAAGCCCCTCTGGCTCTGGCAATGGACAAAAGCACCACAGCCCAATCATATTGCTTCTTTGCTGTTATGACTTTACCACTCCTGTCCCTATGATTTTGACATTATTGAACTGCAACCGTAATGTATCTGGAAGACACAGCAGGATAGAGAATTTGGTGATGATTTTTGTTAATGTCAAGTCAACATAGTGTTAGTGCAGAATCATGGTGTTTAACACATCCCAAAAAAAGACTGCAGTAGAAAAATGTGGCAAATAGAAGGAAAATGCCTACTTCCTCAAACAAAATGCTTTGGCAATTGTTTTAGTCTTGGCTAAAGCATATATGATTTTGGCTTGTGTTTACTTTATGAGCCAATCATCAAACCCTGATGTGAATATGAATAAAGATTATGTAGAATATGAAAAACAAATTACAGAGATGGCTATGGAAGCTTTACAGATTCCAAAAAATGGGTGCGCCAGAATGGAAAAGCATCTTGGCAGAAGCTGTCATTGGAAAAGATGGGGTAGGGTAATTATCTACTAACTCCTAGGATGTTTGCCCTCTGCTTCTTTAAAGGAGAAATCACAGATGACGAAATGTCCCTCTACTTCCAACAATCTCTTTTTCTGGTATATTGATGACTCTGGTTTATTTAAACGTATTTTCAGCTGGCTATAGACTTAAAGTATTATACAGAAGTTAATTTAAAACTTCACTGTATCAGCCAGCCCGGCCAGTAGAGAGACCACTAGCCTCTTTGTTAGTTCAATGACATGAAGAACCTCAAAATGGCCTAGAGATAGGCTTAACTCTTAGCACATCAATCATCAAACCTTAACCCAGCCACTCTTATTTCTCTTGGATTATAGACTTTATATTCCATTCACAGGGTAGATGGCACCAGATGTTGACTGCTGGCACAAGTCATAAGTTTTTAAGGTTTCTCTTCAGCAGGCTGTTTGAATGCTGCCATAAGTCTCAGGGAGCTAGAAAAGAACAATCAATGCTAAAAGGGGGGAAAATGAAAGAAAAAAAGAAAAAAATCTATTGTCACCACTTTTACCACCACATCAGAGGCTTAGATGGTCATGATATCCTGCAACCACATCAAATGATAGTGCATTTGTGGGTTCACAAGCAAAAATGCTTGCCTAAGAATTCTAAGAAAGGAAGCTGGAGTGTAGTTTTTGGCTACCCCACCTAAGCTCCAGGAATCGGCCACACTACCAGCCCTGACCCCACTTCCCTTGAATTCATGGATAAAAGACACACACACACAGACACACACACACACACACACACACACACACGTTGCTAATTTTCAGCTTGTCTTCTGACACAATTGCTGGGTGCTACAATTTCCCACCTGAAAAAGCCTGCCCTTATCAATATTCTTAAATCCTCACCTTTCCACTTGCCCTAACCTTTAGTTGCTCAGTTACACCCAGTCTCTACTAAACATCCCTGACCGTCTGCCTACAGCCTGAGATCTCACCTGGCTATTTGCCTTTTCTTTCCCCAAAGCATGGTGAACTCTGTCTCTCCTCTCTTTGTGTCTCTCTGCTTGCTTTCTGGGACCCGGAAGTCTCCCACTTATGCCTTCAGCCCAGCAATTGGCCCATGGCTTCTTTACTGACAGATCAAGAACCAATTGGGGAACAGAACCTTAGCTTCAGAACTGCCCCTACACTGGAGTGATGGCACAGAAGTTAACAATGCTTGCAGTTCTTCAGTTCCTGGTACAACTGCCTCTAACTCCAGATCAAGGGGACCAAACATCCTCTGGCCTCTATGGGACCCCTATGCATCAAACACACACACACACACACACACACACACACACACACACACACACACACTTTAAAGGAGCAACTAACCTTAAGAAAAGTAATTTTAAGAATAGAAGACAAAGGTATATTTATGATACAATTTCTTTCCATGAGGACAGATTGTCCTACTTCACAGAATGTTGATTTACTAGGGACAGTTGGTCTCAGCTATTGGAATGCTGGACAGTCAGCAGTGGTTCTAGCTAAATAGCTGCAAACAAAAAAGTCCACATCAAGCTCTCATTTCTCTCTTTGGCCGCTGTGGTTGTGGCTTGTTGAACGAACACCAGTAGGACCGAGGAAGGAAGCTGGCTGAGAGCTACATTTCCTGCATGTTTTTTGAGAATGTTCCCAAACCAATAGTTGAAGACCAGGTGACAAAACTGGGTTTTAATTTGCTCCAATGATGTTATTATATGCAAAACCTCAGCTGTGATTGGTGTAATCACCTAGTTAAGCCTGGGACAATTTGGAGTTATTCTCTGAGACCCATCTGCCTTTTGTAGCAGCCAAACAAACAGTGGAAGGGTTGTGAAAGGAATAATTGTCCTTGCCTCTCTCAGGTTTCTGATGGCGGACCAACCTTTCCAATGCTTCCAGAGATACCACATTGCTTTGGGGTCATTATCTTGGAACTTCTCTTTCAGTTGTTGCATAGTTACTATTCTTACTCCTCATAGTACGGAACTAAGTAAGAACACTGATGTTTATTCCTCTAGAATGGAGCCTAAAAATGAGGTGGACTAAAGTCTCATGAAACATTCAACTTAATTCAGAACATCAGACAATTTATATCCTGAGGGTTAAGAAAGGTCACCTGAGTAGAATGCTCATGAGTTCAAGCTGTGTTCAATAGCCACAAGAACAAAGTGCATGTGGCAGAAAACATGTTTTCCATATAGACATATAAACAAATGACAAGAGTGAGTTTTAATGGATAATCTAAAGTAAATTCACTCATATCTATTATTGGTCTGTGTTGTGACACTCTGCTGGTTGTGTTTATTAGCTCTCACTACATTTTGTTTTCTGAGACAAAGTCTCTTACTGGACTGGGACCCACAAAGTAGGCCAGGCTGCCTGGCCAGTGAATGGCAGAGACCCTGCTACCTCTACGTTCCATTGCCAGCCACCATGCTCTCAGCCTTTGTTTGTTTATTTGTAATTTATTTTGACAATTGTGATTAGCTTTCTTTCTTTCTATTTTTACTTATTTACATTACCTGCCTCTCACTGCTCCCTCCCAGTCACCCCTCTCTCACAACCCTTCCCCCATTCCCCCTCCCCTTAATCTCTGAGCAAGTGAGGGCCTCTCTAGGTATCCCTTCACCTCGACACTTCAAGTCTCTTCGAGGCTGGATACTTCCTCTCCCATTGAGGCCAGACAAGGCAGCCCAGCTAGAAGATCATATCCCATATACAGGCAACAGCTTTTAGGATAGCCCAGCTCCAGTTATTTAGCATGGATTCTGGAGATCAAATTCAGGTTCTCATGCTTGTGTGGGTAAATATGTCACTGAGTCAGCTATCTACCTAACCCCAACTTTTTCCTTGTTTTTCTAATGTCATTCTTTAAGTGGGAGATCAACCAAGAAGGCCTATTAGTACAGTCCATGTAGAGCACAGGGTAGGGCAAAGACAACAGATAGTTCTGGAGGTGCTAAAAGAAGTGATCCAGTAGACCTTTCTCCCAAGAGGCTGCCCCTGAGCACTCCATCACTCCCCATCCTTCTAATTGCCTCTACCTTCCTGTGATACTCATGATTATCTGTACATGTAACCAGCCTGGGCTGGCTTATGCCTTGACACATCATTCCCCTGTTTTTCAGATAGAATGCATGCTCTCCTAGTACCTACTTACTCATTTTGTTCTCAGACACTCCCAAATGACCTAACTCAGTGGCTGACATAAGGTAGGTAGTCCATAAATATGCAATGGTGAGTGAAAGTGACGCATGGTGGGTAGGCAGAGAGACTTGCCTTGACACAGCTACTTGTTTGTGTGCTAGCACTGTATCTCTTTTGTTCCAGTTGTTCTAGGAGTTGGGGGAAAATGCCAAAGAGGAGAATGTGAAGGGAGCAACAGTAAATAAACATTTAGTTTTCATAACGGGAGAGAGGGAGGACTTCATGTGACTTGTTTCCAGATAGCTGCATAAGAGTTAAGCTGCAGGTTCACTGAAGAAAACTGACCAGCATTGAAATGGCTCACACAGCCCAGTGAAATGACTCTGAGTCCTCATTTCCTCCAAGTGTCCTTTGTTCCCAGTTTGCTCACTGTCTCCTTCTTCTTTGCTCTGCTGAGAGTATAGGGAGAGGATGTACATGAGCAACAAATGGAGTGGAAGGTCTTGGGAAGAAGTCACTCCTACAGTTTGCTGGCGCTCACAACCTAATATACATATTCCATCGAAACAAAAAGATGCGATAACAAGGGCACAGGTGAACCAAGAACCTTTGTGTCTGACATGACAACTCTGGGAGCAAGATAAAAGGCACCACCACTCGTGCCTGCCTGGCAAGTCTTTATTTTCATTAGGAGATAATGGCATAGCTTACCTAGGGAATGGTATGGATTTAATTGTGCCCCCTCCAGATTCATAGTTTAATACATCTCTCTCCAATGTAATTGTATGAGGAGATATGGCCTTTAAATGAAGTAATAAGGGTGGAATGCTAATCCACTGTAACTAATGTCTTCTTTAGAGACAGTGGGGACATAGGCATAGAGAACAGGCCATGTCTGAGTAGTGAGAACACAGCTGGCCAGCTGTGTAGAGGAAAGCAAATTGTCAACTCTGATACTGAGCAAAGAAAATCTGTTGTTAAAGCAACTCAGAGTCTGCTGTCTTGTTATATCTGCCTAGTGACAAAAAGGGGGTGGAGTTTAGACAGAGTCCCAGCACTAAGAGGGAAAATAGGTACAAGCCCCATCCCTAACCTGGATCTCCAACTGATAACTGTTCACAAAGAAAAAACTAGCTTTCTCCAGTGGAGTCTCACTGAATACAAATCACACTTAAAAGGAGGCCCCATGCTGAGCAGTAGATGGCCAATGCAAAACAAATTCAATGATTATTTTTGGAAGTTTGTGTATCACAAGGCTTTGGCTTTTTTTTTTTTAAACTTCTTACATTACTAATCTTTTGTGTATATATTATGGTTTCTGATTTTATTCTTGTGGGTTTTCTGTGTGTATGTGTGTCTCAGCCTCTGTGTGTGCTTCTTGTGCTTTTTCTTTTTATCGTTCTTTTTTATTTTATTATTCTTCTTTAATCTTTTTTTACTGTACTGTTGTTATCCCCCTCCTGGTCCACCCTCTGACTGTTCCTCATCCCACACCTCCTTCTTCATGTCCAAGAGGATGTCCCTACCTCCCCACCCACACCCCACCAGACCTTCCCACTCCCTGGGGCCTCAAGTCTGTCAAGGGTTAGATATGTCTTCTCTCACTGAGGCCAGACCAGGCAGTTCTCTGCTGTATATGTGTAAAGGGGCACATATCAGCTGGTGTATGCTGCCTGGTTGGTGGCTCAGTGTTGAGAGATCTCAGGGGTCCAGGTTAGTTGAGACTTCTGGTCTTCCTATGGAGTTGCTCTCCTCCTCAGCTTCTTCCAGCTTTTTCTGAATTCAACCACAGGGGTCCCCAGCTTCTGTCCATTGGTTGGATGTAAGTATCTGGATCTGACTCTTTCAGCTGCTTATTGGGCCTCTCTGAGAGCGAACATGCTTAGCTCCTATCTGTAAGCACACCATAGCATAAGTGGTGGTGTCAGGCCTTGGAACCTGCTCTTGAGCTGGATCCCAATTTGAGCCAGTCACTGAACCTCCTTTTCCCCAGGCTCTTCTCCATTTTTGTCCCTGCAGTTCTTTTAGACAGGAACAATTCTGGGTCAGAGCTTTTGACTGTGTGATGGCAACCCTAGCCCTCCACTTGATGCTCTGTCTTTCTACTGGAGGTGGACTCTACAAGCTCCCTCTCCCACTGTAAGGCATTTCAGGTCCCTCCCTTTGAGTCCTAAGAGTCTCTCACCTCCCAGGTCTCTGGTACATTCTAGAGGATTCCCTCACCTCCTACCTCCCGAGGTTGCCTGTTTCCATTCTTTCTGCTGGTCCTCAGGGTTTCAGTTCTGTTTGCCCCTCCCAATACCTGATCAATTCCCCTCCTTGTTCCCTCCCCCACCCAGGGAGCCCTCTGCCTCCCACCCCATGATTGCTTTCTTCTCTCTCCCAAGTGGGACTGAGGTATCCACACTTGGGCCCTTGAGTAAGGTAACTCAGACCCAAAAGGACATGCATAGTATGTATTCCCTTATGAGTGGATATTAGCCAAAAAAAAGTACAGAATACCCAGGATACAATCCACAGAACTCAAGAAGGTGCTTTTTCTTAAATTTTTTTTCCTGCTCTTTTTGTCCTATTCTGGTTTAATATCCTTAATTTATTTTATTTTATTATCTTTTGGATTCATTTTTATATTCTAATGAGAAAGAGAAAAAAAGGATTTGGCTGGGTGGGAAAAAGTTTGGAGAAGGGGAATCTGAATATACTGTATGAAAAAAATCTATTTTCAATTTTTTAAAGTGGATGTTAAACATTTCCCTTCAAGTGTGGCATGGCTAAATCAGCCAACAGTTGCTCCCACACTATGACACCCTCAGGTTATGCCTATGGTTCAACTCTCCCTCTCTCTCTCTCCCTCTCTCCTTCTTCTTCACCCCCCTCTGTCTCAGGAAGGTATAGCAGACATTGGAATTACCCAAACAATTTCTTTCTCAAGTTCCACTTGTGAAAATCTGCAAGCATGACCACACTCATTGACTTTGCAAAGTCTTTCGGTGGTCTTTTTTCCCCGATCCATTGAGCTACCTGCCTCCTGAAACAATATTTTCTATCTTCTCCTTGACTTAAGCAGAATCATGTTGAATATCAACAATATTTTTTATATGATTCTCTAGTAACCTGAAAGTGTTCCCTCTAGATCTAACTTCTGCCCAAGAATTAATTCTCTTTTATGTTCTCAGAAAATCTCAGTTCCCATAAGTATGCTTGACTCTTGGGTCCTGGACAATGGACCAAATGAAAGAGGGATATGGGAAAGTATGTAGAGCTAAGCAATGGGTGTTCAGTCTGCCCATGCCTGTTGTGAAACAAGAACAGAGTTTGACCTTAGAGATCAAAGACCGTTTGGAACAGACCGTATCATTTCCCAGGTAATGGTAGATTAGGGATTTTTACCAGCTCTTCAGTGAAATTAATATTAAAATTATATGAATGATTTTCTAAAACAATATTTATTGAGCATAATGATATCTAAGCTCACAATGCCATAACTCTATGCTATTTTCATTCCTTATATTTTATTATATCCATAAGATCCATTAGTAGGGCAATGCATTGTGATAAAATATCTCTTATATTCTGAGAGACTGAACTTTTGCTGGACCTCCCAGCCAGAGTTAACAATACACCTTGAGGTCACTTAAACCTTAAGACTGCTGTCCTCCTGGGCATTCAGCCTTTCTTTACTCTGCTTTTTAAGAGAACAATGTCACAGTCAACCTTACTTGTCTCGCATGTCCCATACAGTCTGCTTTTACAACCTAAGCTAATGCATGGCTGTAATCGTACAATGCACTTTCAGTACTTACAATGCTGAAAGCAGCAAATACAGAGGTTGACATCTCCTCCTAAATTGAATATCTGGCATAAATGTTATGTTCATAAATGTTGAACACATTGCTTGATAAACAGTATTTGTAGTACTGTTTGTTATCTGAGTCACTATGGGTCACTTGGAGTCAATGAATTAATCCTTTGTAAAACCCTATTAAAGATTTCTGTAAAGTATCCCTCATTCCTTCCCCATGGGATGCTTTCTATTCTACTCGGTAAGTCAAAGTCCTTTGTTAGTGACAGACACACAGAAAAATACGGATGCAGGGATAGATTCACAAGACAGCCTTCAGGCAGGCCCAGATTCAGACTTAGACCATAGACACATGATGGACAGATGACAGAGGAAGCATGAAGTGGAGAATTAAAATTTTTACTCTCTCTTGGTTAAACCACTCTGAGAGTGAAGTGCTGTATTCCTTTCCTTAATCACTGATGCATTTAATATATGTCCAACAGTTTAAGGATAAAGTTAGGTAAGATATATAAATGCCCTAACTACAGCGTCCTACATTTTTTATGAGGAAAAGCCAAGCAGAGACAAATGGCTCTGTGTGGAACCTCTTTCAGTCATGTCTGGGCATGCCCCATCAGCAGGGCTGACTTCCCAGGCAGACAGCAAAGAGCCAAGTCCAGAAAGACCCACACTTTGTTTCATACTCTGCTATAGTCATCCTGAAAAATTTAAGTTTTCTCTGAACTTGTGTTTTGCATGCCCAGTGGTACACTGGAGCATGGACAATAACCAGTGTGCTGTGTTTCCAGTATAGAACCTTTTGAGACACACCATGAGCAGAGACTCCTAAAGGATCCACATAACTGGGAGATCATTAAATACAAGCAGGTGCAAAATCAGTGTTATGTCTACAGCTGAATAGATGAGGTGCAGACAGCCGAGGGAGAGTGTGCTCCCTCTTCCTCTCAGAGTCCGTTATGAAGGAGAAAGAAGGAAATGACTTTCAAAGAAATATGAGCAGTTAAGGGGTTCTGCTATACACTTTCTTTCCCTCCATATTTTCCCATAGTAGATGATCATGAAAGAGATGACCTCAAAACGAAGGGAACAATAAGACAAGAGTCTTCTCTCTTTTCAGTCTTGCCTTCCTTGTCACCAGACTGGGGCTAGTGCTGTGGAACATATGCTTTCTAAGAAGCAAAATCAAAACAGACTTTTTTCTTTGTGTCTGTGGGTGCAGTGCTTCAGGGAAAGCAGGATCTATGCAAGTATATTCTATGAATCTTGAATTATGATTTGGGGGATTCCATAAACTTAAACACGCTTTCATATTTGCATTTATATCTTATAATTACATTTAAAGGTTTATTATTAAAAACAAATAGAAATGGAGAAAACTCAAGATGATGGAAATGTTTAATTTTTCTTTACCTTTAGAATAATACTACACAAACAAAATTTTTAAAAGGGTTAACAAGACAGAAAATGCACTATAGAAATAGGAAAAGGCTTTCATTGTAGACTTTTAATAACACATTTATTCCCCCTTGGATAAAAGAACTCCACTTTTTTCCTTTTTACTGGGAACTATCGATTAGGCAACAAGCCAGTGGCTGTGAACACACTGACTTCAGTTCACTGGGCTTTGGACATTTTTGCCATGATATGAAGAAGGAGGGATGAAAGCTCAGAAATCACATGACCATTGTAAAGGGTTTGCAGGGAGGGGCAAAATTCTTCTGGATGATGGCATTAGCTAGTGTCCGTTTGCAATGCACTTCAGATCAGCTTTACGGAAGGAACAGGTGCAGCTTGACAAAACAAGGAAAGGATTAGTTCCCCTGTTAACTTGGGCCAGAGTAATTTCATCTGAGAAGCAATGCTGGAGAAAGGCTCTCTTTATGGTCTCCTGATAACCTCCTGTCGATTATTCGAGTTCGATACAGGAATGCATTTCTACAGAAAAGCTGCCACGCTCACTCTCAGAAAAGCCAAGGAATGATTCAATGGATCAATTGATTTGTCAAGCCTGGGCAGACAGAAACAATTTTCTTGGCTAGACTTAGTTAATGCAGATGGCTGGTTCCTTTACCCTTTAATACAGTTCACACTGGCTGTGGATTACACAGGAGGATGTCACTGTTTCATTAGAAGGCTCTTTCTTTAGGCATTTTGAAGAAGAGATTAAGCAGTAAAATGAAATCCATCGACAGAGGGTGAGTGTGCCTGGGTGAACAGTTAGCTTAGTAAGGTGCCTGCTGGGTATCATGCTAAAATGGGAATTCTGTTGCCATTTTCTGTCCAGTCACAAATGCCACATCAGCCAGTGCACATAAAGAGACAAACACAAAAGAACACACCATTGCTTGCTGATTTTTCACACCTAGAGTGCTGACTCCCAGGCTGAGTCTCTGCAGGGCTGAGCTGTTAGAACATATGCTGAGACAGACTTAGTTGCAGTCTGACCTCTGTTCCAGGCCTCCTCCTCCCTGCCCCCATTCCCTTTCTCATCTTCATCTTTAAAAGCGAAAGAGGAAAAAGGAAATGGCAGATTCCCCACCCCCACAAATACAAAAATGAATAAATATAATGCACAAATATCATTTAGGATGGAGCTGCATTCTGAGCATCATATCAGACACTTTCACTGTGTAGCCATCAGAGCACTGAAACTAATGTGGATGGCTAATGTCAGTGTGGCAAACATTAGACATATGGGGCTGCTGGCAGCATAGAACAACAGACTATTTTTACCATAAACCTTTTTATAAGTAGGAGTAAATTCTAAAATTATGACAAATATTACAACAGAAAAAACATAAGCACAGTTGTGTATGATCATTATCCAGTGTTATGTACAATGCAATAATTCTACGTAACTGCTTCCACTACTGACACACACATGGGACATTACATTGTGACCATGGGACAGCTGTGATATCACTAGATGACAGGAATTTTCAGCTCTGTTATAATCCCATGGAGCCACCCTCCTGTACGTGGTTGGTTGCTGAGTAAGACATGTTCTTATTTTTCTCTTTTTCATTAAATGTTAGAGCCATTGCTGGTCCCATACTAGGGACGAGGACTGAGCACAATATTGTTGACATGCTATCTGCAACATCACCTTTCCTGCAGTGTTCTGACAACCTCAAGTCACACATAGCTCCTGCCTATACCACAGAATCTCTCCTTCCACATACTTTTCCACACTGCTTTCTCCATGGGAACTACTCAAGTGTCCTCCTCTTCAGTGACTGCTGCTCATCCCACCCCTTCCATCTCCTGGGCCACAGAGAAAAGACCATGTTTTCAAGCCCCTCTTGCCATCGGTGTGGCCATGTGACTGAGTTCTAGTCCCTAGAATGTGAGCAGTAGTGCTGTATGGTCCACATAGACCTCCCACCCTATATCCTCCAAGCTCTTCTCCTCCTAGACTGTGAGTACCAGGAAGTTCTGTAACTTACCAGAATGCCATGGGATAAAGGCCTTGGGGAAAAAGCCATCTGAGAGCCATCTATTGATGATATAGATCACTGTGAATGGAATCTACCTCAGGAATAAACACACTTTTATTATGTTCAAGGACTGACTTCGAACAACACACTCCATCTGGGAATTATGGCACTGTTGCAACCCAGGTGTCCTTCAGCAAGCTGGAGCCTCCTTGTTCCTTGATTTTTTTATTTCAAAGGCCAATATGCTCTCATACGCATAGGAAAATTTACAGCTCTCCTCTGCTCACTTTCACACCAACTAACATGGTTTCCAGAAAGACTTCCAGGAAGCTTGGTCATTTGTATTTCTTAGAGTTCTGCTGACTTTTTCTGTGTTGAATACAAGCTTACATGTGAATAGAAAGTGGGAGTATGAATGCTTTGCTTATTCAGTGGTCACTGTGACATTCTTCCTTCACCCTTACTTTCAGTCTTGCTAAACGTCCACAGAATGAGTCCCTGGCATTCTGTATGCATTACAACACTCTATAAAGATAAGGAAAAAAGGAGGACACATTCATATCGCATCTTCCATGCTACTGCACATTCTTCAGCATCCAACGGACCTGACTTACAAAACAGTACTTAAAATCAAAATTATTCAAAATTGTAAGAAAGTACAATGGCAGCATTAAATCACATAGTGCCTCTTAAGTTAGGGTCTCTGTGCAACTGTACAGGTTATAGGAGGTGAATTAGCCATAGAAGACACCTCTCTTTTATGTTCTACAGCAACTTCCCCTCAAATGGACTGAGCTATCTTTCTTGTAAACAATCTCAATTACAATTTAGGAAGAGTCCTAGTTTGTTTCATTTTTCCATGATAAAATACTGACCAAAAGCAACTTGGGAAGGAAAGGAGTGATTTCATCTTACAGCTTCTACCACTGAGATGAATTGTATGCAGTCCATCACTAAGAGAAGTTAGGGCATGGATTCACTAAAAGAAGTAGAGGCAGGAATTGAAGCAGGGACTGTGGAGAAATATTTTTTATTGGCATGATCCCCTGGCTTGCTCAGCTACAATTTTTGTATAGTTCAGACCTGCTTGACCAAGAATGGCAGCACTTACAGTGATCTGAACCCTCACACATCAAGCCCCAACCAAGAAAATGTCCCACAAATCAGTCTGATGGAGACAAGTTCTCAATAGATATTCCTGATTACCAGTTAACTCCAGTTTGTTGACACAAACAAACTAGCACAGCAAGCAAACAAGTCTCTGGAAGTCCTGAAACTTACAAAATTTACAAGGCTCCTCCTTCACTAAGGTCATATAAACAATAAGGTCTGCTGTAGAGAGGAGATTCCCTGACATTTGGAGATGCCTGGAAGTCATCCAGAGAGCTTTAAGGATGCAGCTTTCATCAATCATTACCAGTGTTGTTGTGGATTTTTCATTGACCAAGTTACCTTTGAGTCATTCATTCTCCAGTAAGTAACCACTCACCCTACTACTGCAAATAGCCCCAATAAATTGAGTCACCAAGTTGAGCTTTGATAGAATCAATCCTTTAGTCTGTTATTTGTCCCCTATTTAGGATGAGTGAATACCTGTTTCTGCCCAGGAAAAGTCAAACACTATCCTATTACCAGCAAGCAGAGCATATAAGTAAGGCCTGCAAAAAGGGAGCTACTAAAGAGGGATTAATAGAGACTCTGCTTAATGCAAAGTCCTTTTCACAATCTTCCACTGAAACTGAAGATGTTTTTGTGAGGCAGGCTTCCTTTAGGGGGGATGTGACTCACTGCTGAGTCATGCTTCTGGTCTCAGGAGGGACAAAAATATATCCAGAGGCTGGTACACTGGAAGACAGGTTACAACTTTTAGATTTGGCCCTAAGATTCTCATACAGCAGTGAACATCAAAAGTTGAGTGATTGATCTCTGTTATTTAGTGGCCTCGATCCAATCTATCACTGGCCTGTACTTTTCTCCAGCCTTTTGCCCTCTTTGAAGCCTCAATGCATGCCTTTTCTCATAGATTCAGCCTGTTGCCATTTACCTTCATTCTTCCCTCTTGGATGGCCTTTACAAAAGAAAACCATTTCTCACTTACTAGCCAAAGAATTTTGTCCTACATGAATCACTACTAGTTGATTATTCGTCCTGGGAGTTCAAAGTGCCTCATCAAAATGATTTACCTAACAAAACAAGCTGGATTATTTCCTTAAAGAATTTAATTATCAAGATTTACATATTTTTTCTCTCTAGTTCTTTGATACCTGACATTCTTGACATGGAACACCCATAAATCAACATCTCCCTATGTGGGTTTGGGTTCTTGTCTCTGATCTTTAAAGTCATGTATACATCACACATATTCAAATACAAATGTATGTGCCCTTTGTCTAAAACAATATTGTCTAACATAATTGGGCATTGATTAAAATGGGAAAATATTTTATTCAGGAACAACTAATGTAGGGAAAGATGAGCTTCACATGAATGTGAAAAAAGTTGGTCTTGAAAAAGGCAAGAGTGAATAAGTAGAGAGCAGGCAAGCAGAGACTCAGTGCAGAAAGAAGTGAAACATCACAATAGGTTGGTTAATGGAAATGCTATTAGAAAGCTAGTTGGCAATTGTGTAAGTTAGAACTCTAACCTACTGAAGCTGCAGAGAGGCCAGCTACGTTCTTCTTGATGAGTGCTTTTCAAAGAAATGTCTCTTAGGTCATGAGGAGATTTTCCAGCATTGCAGAGAATTCAAAGCCACAAATGTAAGTTCTTTATTTTTAACTTCTTTAACTTAGTATTATCTTCTCAGTAAATTTATTGTACAAATTTAATATAGACACAATTCTATGAGATGTAAAGTATTTTTTATATATAATAAGATGTTAATACAGTGAAATAAATTACCAGGTTTCATCTCACATATTGCCTATTTTAATTTTGCCAATATCAATCTTCCCATGAAGCAGAAAACCGGAGTATATCACTCTTTTATTAACCATGGCCTTCATGTTGAATAGGCAAGGTGAATACATCTGAGCCTTTTTCACAATTCTAAGAAAGTTCTGAGAAAGGAAAGATCACACCTGAATATTTTATCAGAACAAAAAGGAAATTTTCTGAGGAACTCTGAGTTTCCTACAACAGGAATTTAAAAGAAATTCTGGGTCATTTGGGGTATATGGCTACTGTGGCAGGACAAGACAGTGCGGAAGTTCCTTGATCTTGTATTCTTGCTAAGGCCATTTTAGGTTTGATTAGAATTTAATGTTCTTGATGGAAAGTCTCATGGAAAATTTCCCAAGCCTATTCTAGGAACCTGAGGTAAGATGCCTCAACTAATTTATCTCGGCTTCTGTAACCCCTGTTTGTATAACCCCCAACTCCAGCTAACTACTTACCTTAGCATCTGTTAAGCTGCTTGCTTACACAAAACCTCCCATTGCAGCTGCCAAGTAAGATAACAGGATGTAGTTTTGCATTTTCAAGCTTCTTACTCTAAATTCTTTGTGTTACATTCCAGTCTCCCGAATACCTAAGTAGTTCTAGATGGCTGAATTAAACTAAGTAGTTCTAGATGGCTGAATTAAAGACTTTCACTTGGCTATAAACTACATCTAAGTAATCTTCTGTGGGAGTTCTGAATAATAATACAAAAAGCCAAACTAGAGATTGAGTCTGAGTCATTGAGTACCAAAAGTTCTGTGGTTCTCAAAATATTCTACATGGGGCTGGAGAGATGTCTCAGAGGTTAAGATCTCTTTCAGAGGTCCTGAGTTCAATTCCCAGCAAATACATGGTGGCTCACAAACATCTGTAATGGGATCCAATGCCTTCTTCTAGTGTAGCTGAAGATAATGACAGTATACTCACATATATAAAATAAATAAACCTAAAAAAAAAATTCCACATGGACATAAGAATATATGTCTGTGCATGTATGTTTTCAATGAACTTCCAAGCAGCATCATATTACAGGTATGTTCTAACATAAAAGAGAAGTACCATGCTGCATAGGTAACAATGATTGCTCATAAACACTTTCTTCAGAGGTAACTCTGGGTGGGATCTATAGGCAAATGATCAGAGATTTGAAAGCCTACAGGGTAGACACTGACCTCTTTTGAACCACAGCATCTATATGCTGACACCGAGGAAACACTGCCCAAAAGATTTTGCCTTAATGATACATATCTCTGCTTAATCATAGCTGATTCTTCAGCCCTAAATGACCAGCATTAATTGTTCCAGCAAAGTGATGGATTTCATTTCAGTGGTACTGGCCTCTTGTTAATTACATCCAATTCTTCAGTCCCAGCTGATCAGAACAGCACTTTTAATTCAAAATATTAAAATAAGCAAACAAAGTATTTGCTTATTTCTGAAACTTTACACGTTCAACCTTTGTCATGCATATTGCTCTCAGCATTATCTTCCAAGCTACCACAGAACAACTCACTAAGCTCTGAACACATAATGGATTCTCCACCCCAAATTTCAAATGCCACCATGATACTCCTCAAAACAGATGGTCAGGTCTATCACAGAAATACTCCATGATTTGGTACCAATTTTTAGCTTAGGTAGAGTTTCTATTGCTGTGATAAAACACCTCCAAAAGCAACTTGGGAAGTAAAAGTTATTTATTGTATAAGTCAGGTCAGGAATTCAAGGTAGAGACAGTTGTAGAGGCCATGAATGAGTGGCTTCTTACTTGTTTGCTCCTCATGGCTTGCTCGACCTGCTTCTTTATAGAACCCAGGACAACCATCCCAGGAGTAAGCACTGCCCTCAATGTTCTGGGCCCTCCAAAACATCAATCAATTAAAAAAAAATACCCTTTCTTACAGAACATTTCTCAATTAAGATCCCTTCTTGTTGGATGACCTTAGCTTTTGCTAAGTTGACATAGGAACTAAGCAACATAACTACCAAAGATAAAATAAAATAAAATAAAATAAAATAAACAACTTAATTAGACTCATAATATTCAATGCATAGAAGAAGTAGTTTTAAATATCCAAATTAGAAAAGCCCATGGACAGATGGATTTAGCATAGAATTCTACCAGACCTTCAAAGAAGAACTAACACCAATACTTCTCAAGTTATTTCATAAAATCAAAAAAAGAAGGAACATTTTCAAATCCTTTTTAAATAACAAAGATCACCCTAATACCCTAATCAGAAGAAAACCCAACAAAAAATAAAATAAAATTATAGGCCAGTGTCTCTGATGAATGTAGATACAAAAATTCTCAATAAAATATTTTCAAGCTGAATTCAAGAACACATCAAAGAGATTATCCAGTATGAGCAAATTGTATTCATCCCAGAAATGCAAGAATGGTTCAATATATGTGAATCCATAAACAAAATCCACCACATAGATAGACTCAAGAACAGAAACCAAATGAACATTTCATCACATACAGAAAAGACCTTTGACAAAATCCAACATCTTTTAATGAAAACAGAAATTGCTATAGTATCTAAGAAAACAGAAGATATATCTTAATATAATGAAGGCAATAAAAGAAGCCCATAGCCAACATCTTGCTAAACAAAGAAAACCTCAAAGCATTTCCACCAAAATCAGGAAACGACAAGGTTGTCCACACCTCCAACCTGCCCATATTGTGCTGGAAGTCGTAAGTAGGGCTATAAAAATAAGGGAAGAAGAAAAAGGATATACATATACATATATTTAAGGAAAATCAAAGCATTCTTATTTACAGATGATATTATTTTTTATATTACAAATGATACCAAAAATCTCTTATAGATGATAAACATACTCAGCAAAGTGTCAATATACAAAATTAATGTTCAAAATCAGTAGCCCTTCCTATACAGAAATGAAAATATATAAGAAATCAGAGAAACAATAGTATTTCCCTCAAAAAAATCTTGAAATAAATTTAACCAAATAAATGAAAGACCCATACAATGAAAACTTTAAGACAGTGAAAAAGAAATTGAAGAAGATATCAGAAATAAAAGACTTTCCATGATTTTTTATCGAAGGGATTAATATTGTGAAAATGGAGATCCTTCCAAAAGCAATCTACCAATTCAATGCAATACCAACCAAAATTTCAACCCAATTCTTCATAGAAATTAGAAAAATCATCTTGAATTGTAAACAAAAACATAAAAGACCTAGAATAACCAAAACAATCATGAACAATAAAAGAACAGCTGCAGGTATCCACCATCCCAAGTATCAAGTTTACACTATAGAACTGTAGTAATAAAAACAGCCAGGTACTGGCATAAAATCATACACACTGATCAATGAAATTGAGAAAGTACATAGCCCACACCAATGCAGTCAACTCATCTTTTACTAAGAGACCAATAATAAATGTAGGAAAAAGAGTATCTTCAACAAATGGTGCTGGTCAATGAAAATCTGAATTAAAAGAATATAAATATTTATCACCCTGCAAACAAAGAATCAAACAAACAAAACAAAACAACAAGACAACAACAACAAAACTCCAAATGGATCAAGGACTTCAACATAAGACCTGATACCATGAGCCAGATGGAAGAGACAGAGTAAGGACTATATTTGAACTCATTGGCACAGCAAAGGACTTTCTGAATAGGACTTTCCAAACTACAATGGCAAATATGTGTAGCTGCAAAGAAAAACAGTATCTCCTACACCCTAAAACTTACTATCACTTTTAAGAGAAAAAAAAATGCCTGATAAGACCCTTCGTAAACATAGCAGTCCCTTAAGACACCAAATCTGTCTTCTGAGGCCCCACCCTGATATTGTGCTCTGCAGCAGTCGATCTACGCCTACACTTTCCCTACTGCTCCAGGAGCCCAGAGCAAGTGTGCTACAGAACAGAAACTGCAGTCAGGTCAGTCAATCCTGGGTTTTTAACGTGGGGGTAAACTGAGTCAGACATGATTGACAAGGCTGAGGTAAAGCAGGCTTGTTGCAAATTTGAGGCTATACTAGGCTCCTGTATACAAACTTTTTTGTCAACTTTACACAAACTAGAGTCATCAGAGAAGAAACCACAGTTGAGAAATGCCTCTAGGGATCTGGCTGTGGACAAACCTGTAATGCATTTTCTTAATTAGTGATTAATGTGATAGGGCCACCCCTGGAAAGGTGGTCCTGGGTTCTATAAGAAATCAGGCTAAGTAGCTGTGGAGACCAAGTCCTATTTCAGTTCCCATCCTGATTTTCTTCAAAATGAACAGTGATGAGGAGAGGTACATCAAATAAACCCTTCCTAAGACTTGCTTTGGTCACGGTATTTTACCATAGCACTAGTGACCCTAATTAACACAGCTACATGCTGCGTTCCAGGCTAGCTTGGCCTACAAACTGAAACTTTGTCTCAAAGGAAGGGAGATAGAAAGCTAATTTTGTTACTATGCATTTTAATCTATATAAATTTTTTTAGCATACTTCAGACTTGTTTCATCACTCAAACATTTTAAGGAGTATTATTATTATTTCAAAATTGCTCATGTAGCAGTGCCATCAATGATATTTCATACTTTTACTAGATAACTGATTTTTTTCTTTAATTTTGGGCAAATCACTTGCTCTTCTTAGTGATGCTTCCTTGCTCATGATGCCTCTCTGTGTACAGGAGTTTCCTGTGGGCTACACTGCCCTCCTCCCCAGGTACAGCCATCATGTCTCCTCTGCTATAACCTCATGCTTTCACCTATATCTTCCCCTCAACTACATGAGAGAGACACATTTTCTACTGAATGTGAGGCATGAAATCACCTTAAGAGGGCCAGTGACTAGCATTTTTGGATAATAAAATATAATAGAGTATCATGGTATAACTGTAGTTGGAATTACTGGATGGGCTATGCATTAAGCATAAAGTGTGTTTCTTCCATTGAATCATAGTCAACAAATTTAAAAGACAATGTAATAAGATAAACGAAATAAACAAGCGTTGTGAAGCCTTGCAGATAATATTTGAATGTTATTTCTGCCCTAATATTAGTTCTCATGAGTGTTCATTCTGTGTCCAAGTGCAAACTGAAGACCCCAGGATTGTGTCTTGTTTGACGCTGAGAACCATCTCCTTACAGAGGCTTCAGAATCATCTAATGTTAATAATGAAATGGAATTTAAGATTGAGAACCTAAGCTTCCGAGCAAAGTTCTTTATTTCCATGTCCCAATTCTATCCTAGAACCGAGTATGTATTATGAAGCCCTGCTTTTCTGTGTAAGAAAATACACAGAATGTGTCTTTTCTCAGTCTCTTTCTTTCCCCATAGCTAGCCTCAGCTCTGCTCTTTCTTGATAGGAACCTTTGGCTCAAGCCACTACCTCAGGATCCCACTGTACCTCTGTACACATCTTTGTTCTCCATTTCCCAGCATCCTTTAAGACTTGACTACTGCTGAAAACCCTATGGGCAGTTCTGCTGAGCTCCATGTGCTCTTATGGGCATCACTTTTCATGGCCTCACAGAATTTGATTGGTAGATGCACCTGCATAGCAACAATAGCATCAATTTGTACATTGTGATAGACCTGCTCTTGGGTCTCTTGGACATGGACTGGGCTCCTTAATCTTGTAATTACCCAGGTTTGTCAAGGTAAGACCTGAATAAGATGCCTGGTAATATTGTAAGCATGAATAAAAACAACCTGAAAAATCAGGTTTACTTATTGGACAGCTCATTGTACTTCCTTACTTTGCCCCCATAGGACCCAGGATAGTTTGATTAAGACATGTAGGATCTTCAGCTCTGTTACAGAATTGAAAGGGCAGATAGAGATGCAATACATACATGCATCTTAGGCATCTCAAGTAGAGACTAGATGTAGTAGCTTTTCCTACTTGGGCAAGCCACTTCAGATTTATAGCCATGTCTATAGGCCGTGCTATGTAGAAGGGAAGGTGCTTGTGGGGCTCTAATGTGACCACAAGTCCAACAAAGTCTGTAGTGGGTGATTAATAATTTGTGAAATTAGTTAAATGTGAACTTTTTAGCAACTCTGAGGATTGGGGATGATAGAATTGAGAAGTGGCTTTTGTTCTGAGTCTTCTGCAAGGCTTTCTATTCAGGTCCTTGCCTGCCATCTCTCCTGCTACTCCCACCCAGTGACACCCTGCCTTTGTTTTCCTCATAATGAGAAGGTTCTCTTGCCTACTGACCCTAATGTGGAGGCTGTGGAGAAACTTCCATCCTACCTGCGTAGCCACAAGGTCTAACTCCGATGTTAGTCAGAGTGGCCCCTCCCTAGTAGCTGCACCATTCACCCAAGTCTCAAAGCAAGTCCCCCATCAGCTGTCTCTCCCATATTTTGACAACATCAATCGAGTGCTACTTTCTGGGATCACTAGGAACTCAACCAACTACAAACCCCTCTGTTGGGAAGGTCACACAAACCCCAAAACAGAGAAGGAAGAAGAACATGAGTTATAGAAAAGTCCCTGCTACTAGATACAGAGGCTCAGTAGTGACATTTATGCTTTTGGAATTCCTGAGAAGGAGAACAACTGAAGTCATTAAAATTACTGTGTAATCAGGCACAGATGTCCAAAGGGCATTGAGGAGAACATTATAATGGTACCCAATGGGATCTGGTGGTGGATTCATTGTGGTTTTTTTTAAAGAAATCGATTCACTTTTACTGGACAGTCCACTTGATATCAGGGTCTGTGTGCAGCAGATTTAACTTGGAAATTCATGCTCATTCTGAGGCACCAGGTTTCAACACAGGCCTAGGCCAGGCTTCTGGATATTGTCTATAGCTGTAATTATTTTCTCTCCACACCTCTGATCAGCCAGCAGAACTTGCAGGCTCTACCTCCTATGTGTTTCAAAATCCTTCCTGTTCTATAGAACTTCTCCAGTCGTTTGTATGAGCAGCCAGCCCATAAGTGACCTGGCTTGAGACTTACCTCTTCGGCTTCAGCTTTTAGGCCCCCTTAACCTGTTAAAGCTTGAGGTCCCAAGCTGTAACCCCAAGTATACCCAGAAGACAAAGGACAATCAGGAGATGGTGATATTTGTGGACCTGAATATAGAAAGTGTTCTGACAGATCAAAACCAGGAACATCCAAAACCCATGAAAAGTATAAGCAGTCATCAAAATCTTTAAAAACATATCTGTATACATATTTGGCAATAAAAGAAAAAAGACCCAACCTCATAGTGAAGACAACAGTGATGGAATATTTTCTGCATTGATGAGATGAGGAAGAAGATAAAGCCTTTCCTACAAGCTAAGAAGTACAAAGTGGCAAAGAATGTCTCATAAAGAACCTCAGCATATAAAAATAACAAGTGTGTAAAAGTGTTTGTGACTAGTAAACTCAAAACAGACAGAACAAGACACAGACTAACATCATTCAAGATTCAGACATAAGATTCTTTAAGTCCCTGCAATTCTCTCTACAGTATGTAAAGAGAATCATATAGCACAGCCAAATCTAGTTTATTGTGTGGAAACAAGCCTATTTCAAAGTCTATTTGAAAAAATGCTAGCAGTGTGAGTGATCATTTGAACAGGTTGAACAGAAAACACATGATCATATGAATCCATACTTAAAGTCCTTAATTAAGTTCAACATTCATGATTTAGAAGCTAAGAATATATAACGTTGAGTAAGCAATCCCTCAGGCATATGTCTAAAAATCATTAGAATTCAGGCATATGTCTAAAAATCATTAGAATCCTTTTTTCCCCAGTTTGGGAATGTACAAGCCAAGTCCTGGAGATAATACACATATTCAAAACCAGGGAACTGTTCAAGAAAGTAAGATTGTTTTTGTTTAAAATCTCATTTAAATAAGAAATGTAGTTGTTGACATGATAAAAACTATTACTGGAAATATTTAAGAAAAATTAGCTTATACACATATATGAACAGTATTTTTATTTTAAAAAGCTATATGCATAAAGTATCAAGAAGAATATATTGAGATGTAAGTATTAGTTACATTCAGACTAGACTTACTTATGAGGATATTTGAAACATTCTGACTAGGGTTTTTTTTAATCTTTGGACAATAAAATGATTTACTATATGATAAAAAGAAGTTTAAAAATAAACAAAATTTCCAGCCTGAGAGTTATTTATTACTAAAAGCAAAGACTTGAGAAGCGTGCTTAAATCTAGAAATCATTTATTTTCCTCCCAATAGCCAGGTATGAAAATGTGTATTAAAATGGTAAATCACAGTTGCTTAAGTAAACAGTATAAAATCCAGTGTATGAAAATTTATTTTGATTTATGAATTTGACTGTGATGCCAAAATGATTTTAGTGTTGATTAGGTTAATTAACACAGAGAAATTCCTTTGAAATTAAAATGGCATATTTACATATGTATACACATCTGTCAAACCATATCAAACTAAAGTTAAGGTCTGCACATTTTACTATATACAACATACCTCAGAAAGGTGAGAGCAGACAAAAAGCATGCATATAAATGACACAAATATCCTTCCTTTTTGTTTAAAAATTTCCATGCATTTCTAAGTCTATTATATTGATTCAATTCCAAAGTAAGAGCAGTGAGACTTCTTCTGACTATGATGGAGCGGTTGGTACCTCAGGAACATTCCACTGGAGATAATTACAAAGACTGAGCAGAGGAAAACAACTCACCTGAAGACATTGGAGAGACATTAAGGAAGCTGAGTTTCCTTGGCTCTAGATGTGAAAAAGCCTTCTGAGGAAAAACATCCCCCAAGATGTTGACGGTCTTTAAATTGTTAGACTACATAAGAAGAAAGTGACTTCTGAAAGGGCAAATGTTCAGCAGAAATTTCAATTTGAGGTGCATCAGAGAGGAAAAAGATGTGTTGAAGCCATGAATGCTGGGCTGGGTCCTGGCAAAGTTCTTGAAACTCTCAAAGGATTCTGCCCGCAAGAGAAGGCCAACATCAACACTAACGTGCACACAGAGAATTTCTCCCTCTCTTCTGATCAACAAAGAACAAAATCTAACCCAGAAGAAAACAACAGCATGCAGAAAACCACCATTTTCTGTTTTTATATAGTTCAATATTAGTGGAAAAATTAGCAAGAAATAAGAAGAAATCAGTGCAAATTTACCAGATTAAAAAGCCCAGAAAACAGAATAACAGCCAGAATAAATACATAATTTATCAAATATCAACTTTGAGGGGACTTTAACTGTAAAATCAAACCAAACCAAACCAAAACAAAATGAATTAAATGAATTTCCTCACAGTATCAGAATGCATAGGTAAACTCAAGTGGAAATCCTTGGAATTTGGATGGAAAATTCATAGGCTCTATTAGTTCAACAGAGTCCTAAATAGACTGAGTTTACTAACCTAGCTGACAGTGAATAAGGAAGCAGATACCAGAAAGCTGGCCAGCAGAAGATATCCAAATTGAAAAGGAAACAAGGGGAAAAGGAAATAAAATTAGAAAAACAAAAACAAGCAGACAAGCAAATAAAAAACCCCAAACCTCAGGAAGTAAGTAATTGATGCCAAACACTAAAGAATGAGAATAGGCAGATACAATATTTGAGTACATTATCAAAACTAATTTCCAAAACTGATGATAAAACATCAAACATCAACAAGAAAAATAAGTAAAAATAAAAAAATAAAAATTGGTTCTCAAAGTCCAGCAGCCTCTGAGTAGGATCCACACAATGAAAACCTAGCTCCATATCCATACTAGTAAACCGTAGGAAACTGTAGACACAAAAACCATCTTCACAGCAGTCAGAGAATGAAAGAGGCATTCCATCCAAATGAAATACAACTGAAGCTTCATTCAATAGAAACTGGAACTCAAAACACAGTGGGACAATATCATTAAAAAGCTGAAAGAAAATAACTGACAACTTAGGACCTTTCTTTCAACATAGAGATTAAAATAACATTGGTGGGCATGCAAAACCCAGTAGAATCAACACAAGCACATTCACATGTATTAAGGGTAAACCTTCAGGCAAAGTAAAAATGATTCCATAGGAACTGTATTAATAAGGGAAGAAGAATCTGAATATAGGTTAACCTCAGTGACCATTATATAAACTAATGTTAATGTTTGTGAAATTCAGTATATGTGCCATATGAAATTCAATATATTATATAAGATATGTTAGGCGGCAAACATAATGAAGCATTTAACAGATGTCCTTGAGACACTAGAACAAGAGGAAAGAGGAGCCAAATTGGGTTACTAAAGTAAACTGTCCTTCTATCAGATGAAACCTGACACCAGCAGGAATTAATGCGTATCAGAATCTTTAGATCAATAGCCCTCAACCAAGGGCACGTTTGCTCTCCAAGAGACATTTTGAAATGTCTAGAGACTGCAAATGTCACACTTAGTGGTGTGGTGGGAGGTGGGAATAGTGAGACCGCAGAGGGCATTTACTGGGTAGAGGTAGAAGGTACCACTTCACATCCTATAGAGAACACAGCAGCCCTGCCAACAAACTCACCTGGTCCAACATCTCAGCATTCCTAAGATTGAAAAGCAATTTATTCATCCAAAAGAAAGGGAAAGGGGTTTCAAAGAAATAATGCTGAAGAGAAACACAAAACAAGAATAACATATGAGTATCAAAACTGTGATCTGGGGGGCTGGAGAGATGGCTCAGCGGCTAAGAGACCTGACTGCTCTTGCAGAGGTTCTGAGTTCAATTCCCAGCAATCACATGGTGGCTCACAACCATCTATAATGGGATCCGATGCAGTCTTGGGTGTGTGTCTGAAGACAGCTACAGTGTACTCATAAATAAAAATAAATAAATCTTTAAAAAAAACAAAACTGTGATCCATCGGCTGACACATCCAGTAGCTTCTTCTTAACACAGGCTCACTTCCACCTGGCTCTGCTCATCATAGGGATCTCAACCTGTGGTTTGTGAGTCCTTTGGGGGTCGCATATCAGATGCCCTGCATATCAGCCACTTATGATGATTCTTAACAGTAGCAAAATTACAGTTAAGAAGTAGCAACAAAAATAATTTCATGGTTGGTTGTAGAGAAAACCCTCTTATGTACTGTATGGATGCAACTCCTGTCAATGAAAGCTGACTGTAGCTGAGGCAGGAAAGAGAAGGTGGGACATCCAACAGGAGTAAGGATTCTAGGAGAGAGGCGGGCAGGGGAGGAGTAGACCTGCACAGAGAGGATTGTGGCATGCAGCTAAAGACCAGGAAACTAGCCACGTGGCAGAATTTAGATTAGAATAAATGGGTTATTAACTTAAGAGCTAATGGGGAGCCAGCCAAGGCTAATTGACCAAGGTATTTGTTAATAAATATTTTGAATCTCAAAGTTGTTATTTCAGAAACTTGGGGCCAGAAGGCAAACTTGGTTTTTACAGTTGGGGGTCACCACAACATGAGGAAGTGTATAAAAGGGTTGGGGCACCAGGAACGTTGAGAACCCCTGGGAAGATACAATTCATGACCTCCCCTCTCACTCCACATGTTACTGGAAAGCTGCAGCCTGTCTAAAATCTTCACTGAAGAGTCTTTTGTTCCTCCTAGAAGCACAAAGTTTTTCATTTGATGTCATTACAAGCTAACAAAATTAAACATATAGGCTGTGTTTCAATTCATTTTTGTTTTAAAAACAAAGGTATTATTAATACTGTTTGTGACAAGTCATAATTAAATATATCAATATGGTATATTGTGATATTTTGATATGTGTTACACAGGTGAAATGATTAAAATAAGCTAATGTATCAATCATCTCACCTATCACTTTTTATCTCGAAACATATGAAATTTGTTCTAGTTATTTTGAAATAAATGATAGTCTCTTAATAACTAATATCTTTCTGTGAAATCTCTTCTTATCCAGATGAACTACTGTGCTAGGTGATCACCACTCCCTCCCTCTCGCCTCAGCTCTTAGTAACCATCATTCTATTCCTTATTTGTCTGAGTTTAACTTGCCTGTCTACATGCCTTCTCTGCATGCCTGAAATCATGTAGAATTTACCTTGATCCTTGGCTTACTTACATTCTTCAGGTTCATTCATGTTGCCACAAACAACAGGCTCTCCCCTGAAAGGCTGAACAGTATGCCATTGAGTATAACTATCACATTCCCTTTAGGGATTTAGCCGTTGATGGAGATTTTAGATTGTTGTCATAACATGGTATCTTGTTGACATACTGACTTCCTTGTCTTTAGATATCATAAAACTATTCTTACGATGTGAACAAGGCATGTCACCATAGGTGACATATTTGAACACTTGCTACCTAGTTGGTGGTTTTTAGAAAGCTTGTGGAACCTTTAGGAGAGGTAGCCTTGTAGGAAGACTATTTTTTTCTCCATTAATTTATTTATTCACTTTACTGCCTGATCAAAGCCCACATCCCTCCTCTCCTCTCAGTCCCACTCTTATACCTCTCCCCCACCCCCTTTCCCCTTCTCCTCAGAGAATAGGAGGCCTTCCATGGCTACCCAACTTTTGATACATCAAGTCACAGCAGGACTGAGCATATCCTCTCCCACTGACGTCAAACAAGGTAGCCCAGCTATGGGAAAGAGATCCAAAGACCCACCACAGAATCAGAGACAGCCCCTGCTCCAATTGTTAGGGGACACACATGAAGATCAAGCTGCACATCTGCTACATATGTGTAAAGGCTCTAGGTCCAGCTTATGCATATTCTTTGGTTGGTGTTTCAGTCTCTGTGAGCCACCATGGACCCAGGTCAGTTTGCTCTGTAGGTCTTCCTGTAGTGTCCTTCACCATTCCAGCTCTTCCCCCCAACTGTTCCACAAGACTCTCCAAGATCCACCTATAGTTTTCTTGTGGGTCTCTGAATCTGTTTCCATTAGTTACTGGATGAATCCTCTCAGAAGACAGTTATGCTAGGCGCCTGTCTGCAAGCATAGCAGAGTGTCAATAATAGTGTCAGGGGTTGGCTCTCTCCCATTGAGATGAGTCTCAAGTTGGGCCAATCCATCTTTATCCCTGCACTTCTTGTAGGCAGGACAAATCTTGGGTCAAAGGTTTTGTGGATGGGTTGATGTCCCCTTCCCTCCACTAGAAGTCCTGCCTGGCTACAGGAGGTGGCCTCTTGAGGCCATATTCTTCCCTGCTAGGAGTCTTGGCTACAGTCACCCTCAAAGACTCCCAGGAGTCACTCCCATGGCAGAACTTCCCCCACCCTACCTATTTCTGTTCTTTCTCTCAGCCCTCCCTCATCCCCACACCTGATCTCCACCCTGTTCCCTTCCCCATTCCTCTCTCACCCAGTTCCCTTCTTCCATCTATTTTATATGACTATTTTATTTCACCTTCTGAGTGAAATTTAAACATCCTTCTTTGGTCCCTCCCTGTTACTTTGCCTCTTTTGGTCTGTGGATCATAGCATGGTGATTCTCTATGTTATGGCTAATATCCACTTATCAGTAAGTACATACCATGCATTTTCTTTTGGGTCTGGGTTATCTCACTCAGGATGATATTTTCTAGTTTGATCCATTTGCCTGAAAATTTTACGATATTCTTGTTTTTAATAGTTGAGTTGTATTCCATTGTGTAAAATATACCATATTATCTTTACCCATTCTTCAGTTGAAGGACATTTAGTGTTGGGTCCAGTGTAGAAGCTGAGAAAACTTACTTCAGAGATAGAAGCTTGAAATAAAAGGTTTACTTTCTGTGAGAGCAGAGAGATCTGAACTGTACCCCTAAGGGAGATCTTACAACATTTTTAAAGGATGGGAACACAAGACAAGGGAGAACAGGGTGTGCTATTGCATTAACTAATCAATTTTGACACAAGGGGTTAACATTGGTGACTGGGCCGTATGCGGGTCAACTGGTTTCAGGGTCCTTGAGTAAGCTTTTGCAGCTAGGTACCCTCCTGGACTCAGACCTGGAATCTAGAGTGATAACAGAAGAAAGGAGTGGGCAAGCTGCACATAGTCAATTGACCCCAAGACCCAGAGTTCAGAATGATAAGGGGATAAAGGAGTGGGCAAGCAGCATGTAGTTAATTAAATCAAGACAGGCAGCACATTTATGATTTGTCCAGTCCATTTCTCTTTCTCTTTGCTTTGCACTCTTCCAGATTCTCTCTCCCTCCCTCCCTCTCTCTCTCTCTCTCTCTCTCTCTCTCTCTCTCTCTCTCTCTCTCTCCCTCCCCCCCCTCTGTCTGTCTCTCCCACAGTAAGACACACTAATGGAGTGGACATTTCATCAGTTTCTTGACTAGGCCCTTTACATACTGTAATCAATACCCGCAAGTTCACAGAACATTCTCGAAAGAGGAAAGAGGAGAAAGTTTATCCTTAACTGTTCTGATTGTGTATGCTTCACCCTGACTACCCCTGACTCTACAGCAGCTACAGCTGCCCCTCAGAGAAGCATCCCTTAAACTACTTCATTCTAGCACTACCCAGCCTCTGGCCTCAGCTTTGGACAATGCCCCATGACTTGGCATGAGAATGTGGTTTCCTTAGGCCTCAATGCCTATCATCTGCTGATGATTGCAGTTCCTC
This sequence comes from Rhynchomys soricoides, assembly GCA_019843965.1. NCBI lineage: Eukaryota > Metazoa > Chordata > Mammalia > Rodentia > Muridae > Rhynchomys > Rhynchomys soricoides. The sequence goes on along the minus strand of JADRCH010000130.1, from coordinate 411,481 downwards.
AGGTTTTTTTTTTTGTATTGGAAATTGAACCAGGTAGTCATACAGGTAGGAAAGTAATCTCCCCTGAGCTATGTCTTTGGACAACTTCATATTTTATTTTAAGGCAGGGTCTAAGTTGTTTAGATTAGCCTTGAATTTATTCTAGCTCGGGTAGTGGTAAAAGTTGTGGTTTCTCTGCCTCGGCCTCCTGAACAGGTGTGTAGCACCATGTGCAGTGCACTTTTGTGAACTTTACATTTACGGTGAAATGAATATAACCCGGGAGTTACCATTTTAACTGTTTCTAAGTCTCCAACCTACTGTCATGAAGTATTGCTCACTAGAGCACAATCATCACAGCATTCATCTCAAAGACAACTTCTTCCCTAAGTTTACACCTGTTCATAACTCTCCTCTCTCCCTTTTCAGCAATCTATCTGCCTGAGCACTTACCTGTCCTGTGTAACTCTTTTATTTGAACTCATATATTTGTCTTTTGTGACTAGCTTATGTCACTTAGCCCATTGTCCTCAAAGTGCCTATATGCTGTAATATTGCACTCTATTCTTGAAGTGACAGGAATTTCTGTGTATGGCTATTCTGCACTTTGTTTATCTATTCAGGAATCAATGGCACTTGCCTTGCCCAGTGTTTGGCTGTTGAATCGTGGAATTATTAACTGTTAGTGTCAGTATGTAAGTATCTCTTAAAGATCCCACCTCTGGTCTTTTTGGGTATACCCAGGATAGTGCTGTTGGGTCATGTGCCAATTTTCCTTATCTTTTTGAAGAGCAGCCACATTGTTTCCAGTAGCATCTGTATAGCTTTACTTTTGTCTCCAACAGTCTACAGTGGCTCTAACTTCTTCACGTCCTTTCCAATAGCTGGTACTTTTGTCTTTTTAGAGTATCAACCATGGCAATGAATGTGCAGTGGTATCTCAGTGTTGTTCTCCTAGCTACTTGGGTGGCACACATGCCACAGGACACACTCCCAGGTAGCAGCTTGACCTGCAAGTGTCCTGCTGGGCCTCCAGAAAGAATCTGACTAGAAAGAGACAGTAATCCTTGGAGTTCATTCTATGTCCCTGATATTATCATCTGTTGAGCTGCATTGTTTGTTAGGACTAAGAACATCTGTCACACACAGGTCTAGTATAGAATTTTGAAGGAGATAATGAAATGACTTATGGAGTGATAGGAGTTTCTGAATGAGAAAATTACAGGAGGCTATGCGGCATTAGGTCTATTTGTGCTACACATGTGGGCTTTCAGAAGAGTAACCATAGCTACCCAGAACAACAATAAAATGGTGACATTAAAAAAAAGAGCTCTTGGCAGCTAGCCTGGAGTAGGGGGCAGTGAGAGCTGAGAATAAGGGCTCAGTGAAGCAGAAGCTACAGATTTAAAAATATAAACCCCACTCAATCACAAAACAGATGAGTTACGCAGGCTACAGGCACTCCAAACCCTGAAGTCCTTAAATGCCAGCCCCTTTAGACCCATGTGTCCCAGTGCAGGACCTCAGAGTAATTGATTTAGTGGCTACTCTACACAGCCATACACAGCAAAGACAGGATCACTTGCTTTCCAGAAACCCCTAACTTACAAAACTTGATCAGACTATGCCAGCTAACACGACTTGCCTGATCCTCCCTCTGAAGATTCCCTGAGCTCCCTCATTATGCAATGGGCCTTGCAACTGTGTTAATGGGTCTAACTTTGTGGATTGTAGGTATGTTCCAGATAGTCTTAGCTGAAGGATACTGACGGATATCAAATTGCTAGGACACTTGAGGTCAGCTCTCTGCAATGTCATGATTCTGGAAGTGATCAAAGCCACTCCTCCTAGCCACTTGACCCTTCACTTTTAATCTCACCTTCTCCTTTCCCCTCCCCTAAGATCTTTAAATGCCACACTGGATACACAGGTACTTCACTTCTATTTATATGTGTTTCTTATAGAAATGAATAATTTAATGTCATAAAAAAATTCAAGCTGACTTAAGAACAAAGCAATCAAAACTACGTTAAAATAAGAGTTTCTTTCCTAAGCCTCATTAAGAAGATGAGGAGAAATCAGTCCAGTCACCTGTTGTGAAATCCCAGTGTAAAGATAAACCAGTTTTCTCTTTTGAATAATATAGCCACCATTTGTTACCTTTTTCCTTGCAAGTTTTCTTTAATTTCTTTACTGTAATATAATGAGAGAGTTTAGAATTGGGTCTTCTTCTCCCCAACAGATCCATTTCTTGACTAACAACCCAAGAGAGTGCTGATTCACTTCTCTCAAGTTCAAGTCCAAGAAGAAGGTCCTGGATTTCTTCTACTCATGCCCACTCCCACTTCTCCTCTTCCTGGAACTTGTTTAATGCTCTGGGGAGAATGTCAGCCCTTTTGAGCAACCTGAGGAAGGAGGCTAGACTGCCTATCTCATGCTCCAGAGCTCCTTTTTCCCTTCTACTGTGAGAGCAGTCTTATAATCTTGGACCCCCTTTCTCCTGTCCAGAGATCATCCAATCTCTTCGTGAAAATTTTTAACTAAAACTGAAAACATTGGCCCTGAAACATAGAAAGTTATAAGCTACTGTGTCCCAAAGCATTAGATAATTCAAAATCTAAAAGAAAAACAAAACAGAAGCTCTGAGAAAACATGAAGGACTCACGTTGAACTGGTTACTTTGCTCAGTGTTGTGACAAAACACTGGAAAAATCAAGTTAAGGAAGGAAAGGTCTATTCTGATCCATGGGTTGAGGACACAGTCCTTTCTAGTGTACAAGGCTTGGTGACAAGAATAAGAGGCAGCTGTTCACATTGCACCCACTGTCAAGAAGCAGAAAGAGATGAACATCTGTGCCCAGCTCACTGATCTCATTTTCTCTAGTCTGGAACCCTTGGTGTTACCCACTTTTGTGTTGGGGAGTCTTCTATCCTCAAAAAAACCTCTCTGGGGATGCACACACATGCCCAGAGGTGTGTCTCCCAGGTGTTTCTAAGATTCAGTCACACTGACAATGTATAACACCATCACAGGCACAGTCATTAACACCCAAACATCATTTTGAAGCCTTTACATCTCACTCCTGCTCCCACAGTCTCATAGCCAACACATACTGCAGAAATGATTTTATTGCAATTCCAAATCCATGCACAGCCTCACATAGTGATTCTCAACCTTCCTAAACTGTGTTCCTTTAATACAGTTCCTCATGTAGTGGTGACACCAACCATAACTATAATTTGCTACTATTATGAATATTTATGTAAATATCTGATATGCAAGATGGTCTTAGGTGACCCCTGTGAAAGAGTCATTTGACCCCCAAAAGGTTGTGAGCCACAGGTTGAGAACTCATGGTCTAACCCTTTCAACATTGCTTGAAAGTCCAAAGTCTCTTCTGAGAACCCCAAACTGTATTCCCTTATAAAATAAAAATTAAAAATTATACACTTCTAATATATATTGGAACATAATAGACTTTCTGATTTATAAAAGGGAGGGTCATAAAGATAGCAAAAAAAAAAAAAATCAGACTGCATAAATATTGAACCAAGCAGAGAAAATACCAAACTCCTCAGCTCCATGTTCAATACTGGATGCTTATGGTGGCACCATCTGGACTCCAATAGGCTTGGGTATCTCTGCTCATCCAGTTCTGCTTCCTGCAGTACATATATCTCCTCTTGAGCCAACTGCAGCTTTCCTCAGCAGACTTCTTTGGGTCCTAACTTCTTCAATATCTTTGGAGTTTCCATTGCGATTTAGGGTTCACTTTCACATGTTTGTGCAATGACCTCTCACAGCTTTCCTGCAGAGAATGCAACTCTTCTACACATTTCCTGGCCTCAATGTCTTCCTTAACTTAGTCCAAGCCTCCATGACCTTGTATTCTCTACATTTTGTATGCCTGCAAAACTGTAAGGATGATACTACGAGGTGTTCTGCTCTCACAGAATGTTGTCTAGTCCCCTTCTGCAATAGCTATAACTCTACTTTTTTAAACCTTATTTTAATGATGGTTCTTAAACACTTTAACCTCCCTTTTAGCCCCTCACTCACCAGAGGAGGTAGGAAAGAAAGAATACAGGGAATTAGACCTGGTTAGAAAGGTTCTTTGGAGCAACTCGTGTCTGTGGTGTCTAGAAATCAGCAATTCAGTTTACAGGTTAGCAGCAGCAGCTAGATCCACTCACAAACACTTCACAGATACACTAGTAGTCCAGTTTGGTAGAGTCAAGTTAGCAACAGTGGTGACACAACCTAGCAGACACAGGCAGACCTCAGCCTTAGCTCGAGTCAGCAGGATGGACCAGCAGGAACACCAGGAAGAAGTTCTCAGCTGTGCCTCTCTCAGGGAAGCAAAGATCAGAGACTCACAAGCATTGCACAGCTAGCTCTACAAGCAAGCTTAGCTCAGCCTCCATCCCTGTCTGTTGAGTCCTATTGATACCCTCCAAACATCACTTGTCCTCTACAGGTCGTGTCTCAGCACATGTCATGTCTTAGCATGTGTCTTGTCTCAGTGTCTGCGTCTGTTTCAGTTGACATCACTCAGCCTTTGGAACTAGCAAGAAACTACAGCACACTACTAGAAGGTTTTTGGTGTTTCTCTCTGTGGAGTCCTGACAAATGTAGCTCAACAACACAGGGTAAGGCAGACCAATATGTGTGTGTTGTTAAAAAAGAATCCTTCATGTGTCATTTTAGGTGTTTGTTTTAGCAGAATATCTTTTTTCCTGTGTCTGCTTTAGCTAAACGTTCCTTCACAAGTTTGCCCTAGCAAAACACTATCCAACTGACTTTCAAAAAACTTCTTAAGTTTCTACTTCAGATAGCTAGGTCAGCTCCTGTGTGCCTTACTAGCTGAATATGGAAAATACTTCCCTAAGCTGTTGCTTTGGGCAGGGTAGCATTCTCTCTCTTGTCAAGTAGATATGACACAGGGCCTTTGAAGGATGGTAGGCTTGCCCTTAAGGGATCTTTATTACTGTCCCAGTGCAGACCAGAAAGTGTCCTTTTCATGATTCTGTTGTGTTGTGGATTGCTGTCTATATGCAGGTGAGGGCAGGCACAAGATAAGGTAAGAGCCTGTGATTGAGCAGTGGAAAAGGAAGGCAGGCTGAGAATTTTAGAGCCAAGTACAGAGAGTACAGGGAAGGAGAGGGAAAGATAAGATAGAACCTATAGGAGAGGAAGAGGAGCCAGAGCCACACTGTCCTGGCAACCATAAGTATTGGGGATTTCTTAGACAAATGATTAAATAATAAGTGTTTGCCCTATCTAGGTGTGTAGCTTGCGTTTATATCAATTAAGTTTTGAGTTCATTGTGCAGGCATTTTGTGGGTTGAATTTATTAATATAAATCTGACTGATAAATTACAAGCCTCTAGAGTTTTGATTTTACCAGGTTATGAGGATTTGTGACTGCTAACTCTAGGGGCCAGATGGCTGGGAATGTCAGCAGATTCTGCAGCAAGAGAACAGCAAGATGGGCAGTCACTGCATGGGGCTAGTCATAGAGGTGGCAAGACCGCTAGGGCCAGAGAGTAGCCAGCACTAGCGTGGGATGGTGCCTTTTATTTTCACACAATACTGTGTGACTTTCCCTGGGCAAACCTGAACAAATGTCTGTTTACCCAGAAATGGCACTAGCAATAGACAAAAGTAATGATTCTACTAAAGTCTAAATCAGCGAATCAATGAGTGTATTGGGCTCATGTTCAGAGCATAGGTGAGGGGATACTGAGAGGCCAAACCTTCTGCATCTTAACCAAACTCCATCTTAAAAGAGAAAAAAAGAGAGAACTTGGCCTGCAACTGAACCAAAGTTACATCCAAGTACCATTAAGGACCCCATAGCTTTGTCTTTGGCTAGAGTTACTGCTTAGCTACTTCCTCACAACAGTTCATCAAAGATTAGTCTGACTGTTTCAGATGTACTTTCAGACGGTTCGTGATTATATATTGTCTTGCTTCAGTGCACCTACCTGTCAGCTTACAGTGGACATTCAGTTAGATACTTGCTAGGCTAGACACCCCCTCACTTGCTTCCACTTTCCTATAAAACTTTGTCCTGATGAGAGTTCAGGGCTGCTTCAGAAACCGTCCTGTGTGTTGGCAGTAAATAAGCCCAAACTTGAGTTTATAATAAAGACACCCTAATGTAATTACATCTGAGTCAGCTCCTTGGTGGTCTTCTGGAGTTCACCAATGCTTCCTGACACAACAATACCTACAGGAACTGGAAAGCCCAGCCAATATAGGTGATATCTCATGAGAGCTGCATCTTGGGATATTTTCGTAAGACTTGCAGTTTGCCTGAGTGTATTCTCTCTTAGCACATGTTAAATGTTTGTTCAACTTTGGGAAAGGGCCTCATAAATTTTGTTTGTTACACTAAATTCCTGAAACTTGTGAATTTTGTTTCCTTCCTGGTCTTATTGGCCTCATTTCCCCCTCTGGGAGTGGATGTTTCAATTTAGAGGAAATCACTAACTCAAGGGATGCTAATCTTTTTAATAATTACATCAGGTTTCTCTTTACTATCTGCAACTTTAAACTTGTTCAAATGCCCTTTAAGAAAATCAAACTGCACATTTTTTTTCATATATTTTTGCTTCTTCTCTTCATAACTCTGACCAAAAGCAGTCAGCAGCAACTGTGCCACAGCCTGAATGCTATTACTCTTGACATTTCCTCTGCCAATAACTTAGTCTATAAATTTTGCATTTTGCTTCAATCAAATTCTCAGGACATGGTCCAAGTGCAGCCAGCTTCGTTACTAGAATGCAACCTAAATGTCTTCTAGCTCAGTTCCTAAGTCCTTGTTTTCCACAAAAGCCTCATGAGCCAGGCCTCTGCTGCCTGACATTTCAAATTCCTACCAGGATGGACATTTAAATCTGTGTATAGTACTCACAGCCTCTCTATTCCACACCTTCAAATCCCTCCAAATTCCTCTCTCAAAGGCACCCCCAAAGGCTTATGAGCTGCAAGGAGCGCCACTCCTTGGTACCAATTTTCTGTATTATTTACTTTTCTCATTGTTGTGACAAAATACCTGGCAAAAGAAACTTCAGGAAGAAGATGTCATTTTGGCTCACAGTTTGAGGTTGTGGTCCATCATTATGCAGAGCACTTGCAAGAGTGGTTATAACTGGAGCAGCAGGGACATGAGAACAATGCACATTGCATATGCAGGTAGGAAGACAACACTGTTGTTCTGCTTGCTTTCTCATTTTTATTCAGCCCAGGACCCTGGCCCATAAGCTGCTGCTGTCCCCTTTCATGGTGGATTAACTACCACATTGTTCTTGGATAATTCCAGTCGCTTGTGCCTCCATTAGGATCTAATAGTCCCTCTGTTCTTGGAATCCATGAGTTTGTGTGTCATTCTTCTACTGAGATTTCAGTTTTCCTAAAACAATGCTTTTGTAACTTGCTAATGGCATGCCTGGGAAAGGTTCCAGCCTTCTGCAGCTTGATTTAATATTTTAGGAGATGCTCACATTCACAAAATTTGAGCGTGTTCCCTGCTGAGTAACCCAGCCACCCTCTTTGGGTCTCTTCCTGCTTACCATTTCCTGAGCTGGGCAGCCTCTTCTGGCTTAGTGTTCCTATTTCTCTTTGCAGGTTTCTGTCATCACTCTAGACTCAGTCACTCAGAAGTTTAATCAAGAGATACCCCTTAAGGACTGGGTTCATCCATTCTAGATCCCTTATTTCTGTCTCCATGTGTACTGGGTTCAGAAATTCTACAAATAGCTTGGCTGCTTAGGTTAATGAGATATGACTTCTTTATTTCTTTCTAATGATAGAAGTCTTTCTTTCATCTTTTAGACAGGTACGCTTATAAATGGGATAGAATAACATTTGTTATCAGAAGTGACTGTGAAGGCTTTGTTGGACTCTGCTATTCATTAGGTATATATTAAGGTCTGTGTAGACATTTTGATAGCACTTTGCCATTCATTCTTTCATCATCTACCTTGTTAATACTAATTGAATATGATTCACATAGCAGCCTGAGCGAGGAGGAGCCCAGATATCCAGTAAGTAATGAACAGCCTTGAGACTTTTGCATATCTGGGTCTGAATCCTGCCCCTATGCTCTTGCAGGTTAATCTATCTGATCCTAGTTTCTTCATCTATGAAATGCTGTAATGATACCTATCAGGTAGTCTGCACATTTGATCTTACTTCTAGTTTAACCTTTCATCCTTCCAAGATTAGATCATTAATGACCGTATTTTGTTCTGTTCTTATATAATAAATTACAAAAGTATGCTAAAACTCAAACTTTTCATCTTATACACTAGGATGTCTGAAATCCAGAAGGTATTGGACCAAATACCTTATACACCAAAATCAAGGTATTGGCAGATCTATGTTCTCCCGGGAGGTGCTCTGCTTTTTCAGCTCTCAGAGGCCCCCATGTTCCTTGACATACAGTGCCTTCTTCTCCGTGATCAAAGGTTTGTTTTTCTGGAAATTTCCTGCTCTTACTGTGGCTCTTCTGTCTCTTTTAATAATGCCAATTATGCTACTGATATGGCTCAGTGGTACCACTCCTACCTAGCATGTATAAGGTTCTGTGTTTGAACTGACACCAACTCATCTCATCAACACACACTTCACCATGTGCTTTGTGGTGGTTCTGCTCAACAAGAAGGAGATATTCCACAATCTAACAACATGCCAAGGGATTTTACACAATGTCATCACCCAAATTACTAACTTTAAAGAGAGAAATTTTATTCATGGAAGTTTCACATATGTGACATAGAGAAAAGATACTTAAGGAAATTAAAGCCTTCCAGGCAATAGTTCTTCGCTAGGTGAGATTCATAAACCTTTAGAACAGTGGGTTGGGTTGAAACCCCTTTGGTGGTCACATATCAGATATTCTGCATATCAGATATTACATCATGATTCATAGCAGTAGCAAAATTACAGTTATGAAGTAGCAACAAAATCATTTTATGGTTGGGGGTCACCACCACATGAGGAACTGCATTAAAGGGCTGTACCATTAGGAAGGTTGAGAACTACTGCCCTAAAAGATAAGATTTTTACAATTCATGGGTTACTTTGGCTGCAAGACATACAGAAAGCAAACAGGAAATGACCTGGGTACTTCCTCCTTGCTGGTAGCTTTTACAGTGCCAGAAGGTCCTACCCAGGCCACTAAGGAAGAAAAACCATCTATGGCTTACTCAGCGGTGGATGGCAAATGCAAGAATGCTACAATATTTATCTCCCAGCCAAGATGTCTACCACGAAAATAGTACATACGTACGTTACGGGAGTAACCAAACACTCTGATTGAATTTGAAGCTCATTCCACAGCAGTACATTCATTCATAGCTGGTACTATAAGTTTTGCCAAGAACCCATGGCTGGGAAGGTCGTAGGCTCTATGGGAGAACATATGCCTGTTGTTCTGCTACACAGACATGTGGCTTGGGGGTTAGGGGTGGGGAGAACCATAAGAGAGAGAAGGATGGGGAAGGAAAAGCCGCCATGGATCAGGTGAGTTCATGAAAATGTAGCCCTGAGGGCTGGCCAATTGGAGTTAAGAGCAGCTCAGACAAAACACAGTAAGTAATAACTCAAGATTATTGATAGGAAATAGATTTTAATAACATAGAGGGTAGATATCTTCCCAGCTCTTGTGCTGTTTAAGGCTTATTTAAATATGAAACTTGCATGTGTGTGTTTTATCCAGGAACTGAATAGTCAAAGTTGGGGGTAGAAACCCCAGACTGGAGTTGAATAAGTTCTACAACACTAAGTAATTAATGTTAGCCTTAGATTAGTGCTGTGTAGCCTTGACCAGAGAAACTTTCTTTACAGTAGGCAGCAGTTAATGCAGAGACTCACAACTGGTCAAATGCTGAGAAGAAATGGCTGTGGAGTGCTCAGCCCTAAAGCACCCTGAATCTCAGGGAACATCATAGAAGAGGAGGCAGAAAGACTGTAAGAGCCAGAGGATGGACAAGAATAATGTGGAAAACTGTCTCCTAGATATAAAATGGTCATTGCACCCATGAACTATGGTTACCTGCATGAGATTGAGCCCATCAGTGTTCTGTCCTGGGTGGGGGGAGGAGTATGTAAGGCCTTACCCTAGCTGAGTAGCTATTGTAGTTAATAATGTGTGGGAGAGGTTGAACAAGTTTATTTCGGAGATGTAGCCACCAGCGAGTAGCCTATGATTCAGTAAATAACCTCACAGCCATGTACTTGCTATAAATTAAACTCTGTGGGTTATATTTTTTATAAGACACAGAAGAGAGAGTATGTGTTGAAATGAGACCTACAGAAATAGTAGGAAGGAGAGAAAAAATGGAGAGAGCAGTGAACATACTGACAATAAAACAAATTGCTATAATGTTTACATGCCATTTTATCCATGTAGGAAATTGTCAAAGAATAACTTGAAAATTACTTTAATATTTAATGTGTTTGTATTATGTTCATTTTTCCAGAAGGAAGAGAGATAGCTTTCATAATAATGTCAGAGTGGTTTGTGACTACAATATAACATGCTTTTTTTTTTAATAATTATGAATACATTAAAAAGCCCAGTGATTAGAGAGGTTGTTTGGTTTTATTCTGGCTCATGCTGCAACATAGGAATCATCCTGTTCACAGGTGCGAGAGGCCAGTCGCAGTCACAGCAAAACATACTGCCATCTAAATTCAGCTTTCTGTTTATGGCAGCACTGGGCTCCTGTGTGTCCCTGGGTCAGATTTGAATGTAGCTGTCAGCTCTGATCATGTGGCTAAGTAGAGACAAAATGCAAAAGTGATTCAACTACATTTAAATGAATCAATTTGCCAGATGGCACTGCTAGTCAACAGTAATGGCAAACATCTATGCAATTTTTTTTCATACTTTATTTACATTTCAAATGTTTCCCCCTTTCCAGATCTCCCCTTTGGAGCTTCCCCATTCCCTCCCCCTCCCCCTGCCACTATGGGGGTATTCACCCTGACCAACCCACCCATCTACTCTCCTCTTCCCTCCTTGACATTCTCCTATATTGGGAGATCTAACACCCTCAGACCCAAGGGCCTCTGCTCCCCCTGATATCTAACAAGACCCTCCTCTGCCACATATGTGGCCAGCACCATGGGTCCCTCCATGTGTATTCTTTGGTTGGTGATCCAGTCTCTGGGAGTATTGAGGAGTCAGGCCAGTTGCCACAGTTGCTCCCTCTCTGGGGCTCCAAACTCCCTCAGCTCCTTCAGTCCCTTCTCCAAGTCCTCCCTCTGGGACCTCACACTCAGCCCTACTGTTGCTGTGAAGTGACTCTTGGGTATTTCAAACTTTTGGGCTAATAATCACTTATCAGTGAGTACATACCATATTCATTCTTTTGTGACTGAGTAACATCGCTCAGGATGATATTTTCAAGTTCCTTCCATTTGCCTGCGAATTTCATGAAGTCATTGTTCTTAATAGGTGAGTAGTATTCCATTGTGTAAATGTACCACATTTTCTGTATCCATTCCTCTGTTGAGGGACATCTGGGTTGTTTCCAGCTTCTGGCTATTATAAATATGGCTGCTATGAACATAGTGGAGCATGTGTCTTTATTACATGTTGGAGCATTCTCTGGGTATATGCCCAGGAGTGGAATAGCTGGGTCCTCAGGTAATATTATGTCCAATTTTCTGAGGGTTTACCAAACTGATTTCCAGAGTGGTTGTACCAGCTTGCAATCCCACCAGCAATGGAGGAGTGTTCCTCTTTCTCCACATCCTCGCCATCATCTGCTGTCACCTGAGTTTTTGATCTTAGCCATTCTGACTGATGTGAGGTGGAATCTCAGGGTTGTTTTGATTTGCATTTCCCTGATGAGTAAGGATGTTGAACATTTCTTTAGGTGCTTCTCAGCCATTCGAGTTTCCTCAGTTGAGAATTCTGTTTAGCTCTGTTCCCCATTTTTTGATACGGTTATTTGGATCTCTGGAGTCTAGCTTCTTGAGTTCTTTGTATACCAAGCCCTCTATCAGACGTAAGATTGGTAAAGATCTCTTCCCAATGTGTTGGGTGCCCTTTTGTCTTAATGATACTGTCCTTTGCCTTACAGAAGCTTTGTAATTTTATGAGGTCCCATTGGTCAATTCTTGATCTTAGAGCACAAGCCATTGGTGTTCTGTTCAGGAACTTTTCACCTGTGTCCATGTGTTCAAGACTTTTCCCCACTTTCTCTTCTACTAGATTCAGTGTATCTGGTTTTATGTGGAGGTCCTTGATCCACTTGGACTTGAGCTTTGTACAGGGAGATAGGAATGGATCAGTTCTCAATCTTCTACATGTAGACCGCCAGTTGAACCAGCACCATTTGTTGAAGATGCTGTCTTTTTTTCCAGTGGATAGTTTTAGCTCCTTTGTCAAAGATCAAGTGACCATAAGTGTCTGAGTTCATTTCTGGGTCTTCAATTCTATTCCCTTGATCTACTTGCCTGTCACTGTACAATACCATGCAGTTTTTATCACTATTGCTCTGTAGTACACAGCTTGAGGTCAGGGAGGCTGATTCCCCCAGAAGTCCTTTTATTGTTGAGAATAGTTGTTAATATCCTGGGTTTTTTGTTATTCCATGTGAATGTGAGAATTGCTCTGTCTAAGTCTATGAAGAATTGAGTTGGAATTTTGATGGGGATTGCATTGAATCTGTAGATTTCTTTCAGCAGGATGGCCATTTTAACCATATTAATCCTGCCAATCCATGAGCATGGGAGATCTTTCCATCTTCTGAGGTCTTCTTTGACTTCTTTCTTCAGAGACTTGAAGTTCTTGTCATACAGATCTTTTACTTGTTTGGTTAGAGTCACACCAAGATATTTTATATTGTTTGTGATAATTGTGAATGGTGCCATTTCCCTAATTTCTTTCTCAGCCTGTTTATCCTTCGAGTATAGGAAGGCTACTGATTTGCTTGAGTTAATTTTTTATCCAGCCACTTTGATGAAGTTGTTTATCAGCTGTAGCAGATCTCTGGTGGAGTTTTTTGGGTCACTTAAGTATACCATCATATCATATTCAAATAGTGATATTTTGTTTTCTTCCTTTCCAATTTGTATCCCTTTGACCTCCTTTTGTTTTCTAATTGCTCTAGCTAAAACTTCAAGTACTATATTGAATAGATAGGGAGAGAGAGGGCAGCCTTGCCTAGTTCCTGATTTTAGTAGGATTCCTTCAAGTTTCTCTCCATTTAGTTTGATGTTGGCCACTGGTTTACTGTATATTGTTTTTACTATGTTTAGGTATGCTCCTTGAATTCCTGATCTTTCCAAGACTTTCATCATGAAGAGATGTAGAACTTTGTCAAATGCTTTTTCAGCATCTAAGGAAATGACCATGTGTTTTTTTTTCTCTTTGAATTTGTTTATGTAGTGGATTACATTGATGGATTTCCAGGTATTCACCCATCCCTGCATTCCTGGGATGAAGCCTACTTGATCATGGTGAATGATCATTGTGATGTGTTCTTGGATTCGGTTTGTAAGAATTTTATTGAGTATTTTTGCATCAATATTCATAAGGGAAATTGGTCTGAAGTTTCTTTTATTGTTGGGTCTTTGTGGAGTATTGGTATCAGTGTAACTGTGGCCTCATAGAATGAATTGGGTAGTGTTCCTTCTGTTTCCACTTTGTGCAATAGATTGAAAAGTATTGGGATTAGGTCTTCTTTGAATTCTGATAGAATTCTGCACTGAATCCATCTGGTCCTGGGCTTTTTTTTGGTTGGGAGACTTTTAATGGCTGCTTCTATTTCTTTAGGGGTTATGGGATTGTTTAGATGGTTTATCTGATCCTGATTTAACTTTGGTAATTGGTGTCTGTCTAGAAACTTGTCCATTTCCTCCAGATTTTCCAATTTTGTTGCTTATAGGCTTTTGTAGTAGGATCTGATGATTTTTTGAATTTCCTCAGAATGTGTTGTTATATCTCCCTTTTCATTTCTATTTTTGTTAATTTGCATACTGTCTCTGTGCCATCTGGTTAGTCTGGCTAAGGGTTTATGTATCTTGTTGATTTTCTCAAAGAATCAGCTCCTGGTTTTGTTGATTCTTTGTATAGTTCTTTTAATTTCTACTTGGTTGATTTCAGCCCTTAATTTGATTATTTCCTCCCTTCTACTCCTCTTGGGTGTATTAGCTTCTTTTTGTTCTAGAACTTTCAGGTGTGCTGTTAAGCTGCTAGTATATGCTCCAGTTTCTTTTTGGAGACATTCAGAGCTATGAGTTTTCCTCTTAACACTGCTTTCCTTGTGTCCCATAGGTTTGGGTATGTTGTACTTTCATTTTCATTAAATTCTAGGAAGTCTTTAATATCTTTCTTTATTTCTTCCTTGACTAAATTATCATTGAGTAGAGCGTTGTTCAGCTTCCATGTGTATGTGGGCTTTCTGTTGTTGTTGTTGTTGCCATTGAAGACCAGCCTTATTCCATAGTGATCTCATAGGAGGCATGGGTTTATTTCAATCTTCTTATATCTGTTGAGGTTTGTTTTGTGACCAATCATATGATCAGTTTTGGAGAAGTACCTCATGATACCATGAGGTGCTGAGAAGAAGGTATATTCTTTTGATGTAGGATGAAATGTTCTATAGATATCTTTTAAATCCTTTTGCTTCATAACATCTATTATTTTCACTGTGTCTCTGTTTAGTTTGTGTTTCCAAGATCTGTCCATTGTTGATATTGGGGTGTTGAAGTGTCCCACTATTATTGTGTGAGGTGCAATGTGTGCTCTGAGCTTTAGTAAAATTTCTTTTATGAATGTGGGAGCCCTTGCATTCCAGGCATAGATGTTCAGAATTGAGAGTTCTTCTTGGTAGATTTTTCCTTTGATGAGTATGAAGTGTCCTTCCTTATCTTTTTTGATGACTTTTGGTTGAAAGTCGATTTTATCCGATATTAGAATGGCTACTCCAGCCTGTTTCTTGGCACCATTTGCCTGGAAAATTGTTTTTCAGCCATTTACACTGAGGCAGTGTTTGTCTTTAACACGAGGTATGTTTCCTGGATGCAGCAAAATGCTGGGTCCTGTTTATAGATCCAGTCTGTCAGTCTATGTCTTTTTATTGGGGAATTGAGTCCATTGATGTTAAGAGATATTAAGGAATAGTGATTGTTGCTTCCTGTTATTTTCAATGTTGTTAATATGTTTGTGTGGCTATCTTCTGTTGAGTTTTTTGAAAGATTACTTTCTTGCTTTTTCTTGGGTGTAGTTTCCCTCCTTGAGTTGGCATTTTCCATGTACTATTCTTTGTAGGGCTGGGTTTGTGGAAACATACTGTGCAAATTTGGATTTGTCATAGAATATTTTGGTTTCACCAACTATGATTATTGAGAGTTTTGCTGGGTATAGCAGCCTGGGCTGGCATTTGTGTTCTCGTAGAATCTGTATGAGATCTTCCCAGGATCTTCTGGCTTTCATAGTCTCTGGTGAGAATTCTGATGTAATTTTGATAGGTCTGCTTTTATATGTTACTTGCCCCTTTTCCCTTACTGCTTTTAATATTCTTTCCTTATTTTGTATATTTGGTGATTTGACTATAATGTGAAGGGAGGAATTTCTTTTCTGGTCCAGTCTATTTGGCATTCTGTAGGATTCTTGCATATTTATGTTCATCTCTTTCTTTAGGTTAGGGAAGTTTTCTTTTATAATTTTGTTGAAGATATTTTCTGGTCCTTTAAGTTGGGAATCTTCGCTCACTTCTATACCTATCATTCTCAGGTTCTGTCTTCTCATTGTATCCTGGATAGCCTGGATGTTTTATGTTATGAGCTTTTTGCATTTTGCATTTTCTTTGACCATTGTGTCAATGTTTTCTATGATATCTTCCGCACCTGAGATTTTCTCTTCCATCTCTTGTATTCTCTTGGTGATGCTTCCATCTATGACTCCTAATTTGTTTCCTAGGTTTTCTAACTCCAGGGTTGTGTCCCTTTGTAATTTCTATATTGTTTCTATTTCTGTTTTTAATTTCTGAATGTTTTTGTTCATTTGTTTGATTGTGTTTTCCTGTAATTCTGCCCATTTTATTGTGTTTTCCTGTTTAATTCTTTAAGGGATTTTTGTGTGTCCTCTTTTAGGGCTTCCAGTTGTTTACCTATGTTCTCTTGTATTTCTTTAAGGGAGTTATTTATTTCCTTCTTAAAATCTTCTTTCATCCTCTTGAGATGTGATTTTAAGTCTGAATCTTCCTTTTCTGGTGTGTTGGGGTATCCAGGGCTTGCTGTGGTGGGACAGCTGAGTTCTGATGATACCAAGTAGCCTTGGTTTCTGTTCCTTGTGTTCTTGCCCTTGCCTTTCGCCATCTTATTTCTGGTGTTAGCTGGTCTTACTCTTTCAGACTGTGGCATGTCTTTCATGCAAGCCTAGGTGTCAGTACTTCTTGAAGACCAGTTCTCTCTGAGAGGAATTTGGGTTTAGAGAGTTGTCTTCTGTGTCCTGATGGCTCTCCAAGGGTCCCTCTTGGTCCAGTGAATTTAAAAAGAAGTGGTGGTCTTGCCTGTGCTTAAAATGTGTGACCGCACTCGTGGTATACCTGCTCTCTCCTGTCACTATTTGAGTATGGAGCCCTGTGTCGCAGAGTCTGCTCTCCAGCCACTGAAAGAAACCAGTACCCAGTTCCTCAGTCCCTGTGTCCTGGGGATTCCAGGTGCATTCCTCTGAGAAGTCAGAATTGCCCCCACTCTTGGGAGGCTAGCTTTCTCCCAGGGCTATTTGGCTATGGAGCCCTGGTTTCCCAGGCAGAGGTCTCCCTCCACAGATGGAAACCAGAAGGTTCTTTCCTCCCTGCTGTTTCTCAGTCCCTGTGTCTGGAGCCCTGTGTTACAGGATCTCCTCTCACTGGTTTTCCTACACTGCTGGGTGGCTAGCTTTCTCCCGGCACTGTTTGGCTATGGAGCACTGATGGCCCAGGCAGAGGTCTCAATTTTTTTTAACTTTCATGCCTGTAACAATGCCTACCTGGAGATATTCAATAAATCTGCACTGAGTGAATGAATCAGTGTGGTTTTCTAGCCCCCTATGAAGACTACTGAACCAATTAAGTTAGATCCACTGTTTGGTTTGTTTTCCCATTAGTAATAGATAGATGGGTAGATTGATAGATAGCATATATGCATAATACATATATATATATATGATTCTTAATAGCTACATACTGACATTGAACACAAAATTACAACTTTTATTCTTAATAGATAATTTTCATACTGAAAATCTAAAAGCCGTTCACCGAAACATTTTGGCATTTCAATGTACAGTGCACAATTCCCTAGAAGTTATATTAAAAATTCACATATGAAAGAAAATTAGGGAAAAAGGGTCAGTTCTGGCTCTTTATATTCATAACCTAAATATAAGACATGTGTCCTGGTGGGAACAAAATGTGAATATTTTGAGTTGTCAGCGACACAATGAAACGTCTGTGCTGTCAGTGGTTGAGAACATTCCACTGTGCTACACAGGGGCTGCTGAGCACGCAAGTGTCTGATCACTCCAGTGCTGAGCTCTGAAAGCTGTTCAGATCAGGCCTTTGGGGTAATGGGTAGAAGCTGGTGTAGATTGTTTTTCCATATGTGTCTCCATGTAGGTCCCTCCAAGAAGCAGTCTCTCAATCTATATTTTTTTGAAATCTAAGCAATTCCTCTTATCATAGAATGGCAGGAAATCTTTTAAACCCCAAATAAAATTTCTTATTTTAAGGCTGAAGCCTCGGGCATGCTTCGGTGGCACAGAAGAGAAGTCTTTTCAAATATCTGAATCAAATTTCTGGTTAGATGTTTTACTCACAGTGCCCAGGACCAGTTTTCAGGGAGATCTTCCTAGGAGTCACTCTCTGGGAAACATCAGATGAGCTGATGCCTTTTGGCATGAGCTATGGAGCATGAAGCCACAGATCAAGAGACAGGGCATGGCTTTGGCAGGCTACAGCACTCCCACAGAATTCCAGCTGTGGCATAGGGATGACTAGTAAGGAGGTCATAAGCAAAATTATGATGGCTTTTCAGGCTTTCTTACAAACTCCAAATTATGGGTCTAATTTCCAGTGATTCCAGTGTTTGGAATATCCTAACTCAAGTAGTATCAGCTGCAAACAAACAATCCAGGGATCACCTGGACTTCAGCTGTGAAGACCAGTGAGATGGAAAAAAATCACAAGCCCAGGGAGGCAAAGGGGAGGTCACCTTATCACTGCTACTGAGGTGAGGCTCTATGGAAAACGTCCAACTTGACAAAGTCATGTATTATCTGAAGGAGTCTCTGTTAAGAATTACCTAGCTCAGACTGCCCTGTGGCCATGTCTGTGGGACATTTTTATGCTAATTGATATAAGAAAGCCCAGCCCACTGAGAGCAGTGCTACCCATAAGTAGGTTCCTGGGTTGTATTAGGAAGCCAGAGAATAAGTCAGTAAGCAGTGTTACCTCTACAGTTTGTGCTTCAAGCGCCTATCCTGAGTTTTGGCCTTGGCTTTCGTCAATGAAGGACTGGAATCTAAACGATAAATAAACCCTTTCCTCCTCCAAGTTGCTTCTGAAGGCTTGCTCGTGGTGTTTGTCACATCAGCAGAAAGCAAACCAGAACACGTATAACGACAGGTCTGCAGGAAGATGTGGTTTGAGGTCAGGCCACTGCGGTGAGACTCCAGCACCACTTGTAGAGAGTAGCCATCCTAGTTTCATAGGAAAGGACAAGCGTTCAATGGTGGCAGAAAGATATTTACAGGAGGATTGGACCTTATTGGCATGAGCTGAAACAGTCATACCCAGGTGCTAATTCAGCAGGTAGGAGCTTCCTGCAGAGATTGACCATCTAAGACCTCCCTAGCATGACTAGCTGACATGCCTTCCTGTTCTGGGGTAAGTGAGATGAAAGCCAGAGGCTGCCCTTTTCTACATCTGACTAACCAATGATGCTGAAATCAAACCTTGACCTTTGCCTTGGTGCAAAAGCCCAGCATAATGGACACATATATAGAAACAAAAGAAAGGAGACAATTTGGTAAAGGCGTATCACAAGAATGACTTTCCAAACTGCGAAACCTAATAGCCACGTAGATAGAAAATACCTATTCCATTCTGATTACAACTTGGCATGTGATTTCTATTTGGCCAACCGGTTTTGATATTACTTTTACATCCTCTTGCAAAACATTTATTTAATCGAAATGTGAGTTACTAATATCGTGATGGTCTTTTGAGAAAAGTGGGAAGTGAGAGTCCTGGAAGAGACGTGAGAAGACACAGAAGGTTCTCTAGCCTCAGAATGAAGAACAGGGCTCCCATCCAGCACTTTAGCCCTAGACAATCATCCCTAGATCTCTGGCATCTGTTCCTATAGTAGTCTGCACATTTTAAGCTATAACTTGATTTTGGAGCTATGGTCTCCTTGAGCTCTGCAAAGAATAGAGTTAAGGCAAATGCCTCACATGCCAGCTTGAGGGTAGTGTACCAACCTCATTGTCACTGCCCACTCCAGCTGCAACATGCTTAACAGCCCATCCTGGATAAGTGACTTTGTGACCCTTCTCTCTCCCTTCCTGGTACCCATTGCAGTAATGACAAGCAGTAGCAGTGCTACTAAGAGACTGGATGGGCAAGAGATCTATTTGACATTGATTTGTCTTTGGAGGTCTATATAGGTAGTTCTTTCCTTAGTCTGGCTTATCATCTCTTTGGAACATGCAAGGACCCCTCTGATCACTAGGCATACCTGTGTTTTGAGGTTGGTTTAGCACAGCATTAAATAAATAGGCTGGATTGAGTGAAACTCTTAATAACCTGGATGTGGCTCAGACTGGTGAACCCTACCTAATCCTAAGGCTACAGCCCATCCTAATTATCTGTTGTTACACACAAATGTTCCCAAAAGACAGGAATATAAAACAACCACAGTTTTAAGTTGTATTGTGTTATCTGAGCTCAACTACGCAATTCTTGGATCCTATTAGAATTATCTAGGGACCTGAACCGTATGTCCTGGCAACTCAGCGAGTCTAGAGAGCCAAAAATGGATTCTCTCTGGTCTGGGAGGGCAAAGGCGGAATTTAATCAGACAGAAGGTTCCCTTACAGGCACAGTAAGAGGTCAGGCCAGCAGGCCCTCTCCTTTTCCTGTCACCTCAGTGTTCTTATGATCTCTGAAACAGACAGACTTCACACACAAAAGTCTAGACTCCAAAACACCAAGGCAGGGGCTTCTACTTCTCAGAATGATGAGGCCACAAACCCAAGCATTTGCCTATAGGCCTGTACAGACTTGGGGAAAGGCACATTATTTTTTTTTAAAGATTTATTTATTTATTTTATGTATGTGAGTACTCAAACACTCAGAGAAGGGCATTGGCTCCCATTACAGATGGTTGTGAGCCACCATGTGGTTGCTGGGAATTGAACTCAGGACCTCTGGAAAAGCAGCCAGTGCTCTTAACCACTGAGCCATCTCTCCAGCCCGAAAGGCAAATTCTTAATAGGAACAAACATGGTGACAGATTCTGTCCTTTACCAAGGATAACCTCTGGGACCCCATCTCATATCTCCACCATAGCCTAAAGGGTAGAGCCAATGGGGGCATAGATTCTGACCGCGCAAGCCTTCATCCCCAGAGCAACCTTAACTAACTACTCACAGGATCCCTTAAGTAAGTGTCCACCTAGAAAGGATCAAGGCTGCCTAGAAAATTTGTTTTGTTTCAGTCATACCTGAAGTCTTGTCTCCTGTCTCCCAGCGTCTGCAGCAGAGCAGAAGACTTTGGAAACTGCCAGTTAGCAGAGCAGATGGACTCTACGTGGCGGCCGGGACTCCTGTCCCCGTGGTAATTTTTCACTTCCCTAGCTCTGTCAGCGCTCATCTTTATCCTCTGCTCCCCTTACTCTCTTTTTAAAATCCATTAGTACAAGGCTAGAGATGTAGGCAGTGGCAGAGCACTTGTCAAGCATGCACACGCACACAAGCCCTTGGTTTTATCACCCTTGGCACGAGGACGCGCACGCGTACAGAGAGAGAGAGAGAGAGAGAGAGAGAGAGAGAGAGAGAGAGAGAGAATTAGATATCTCAAGACAAATAAAAATAAAAGCATCTTTGATTTTTAGTTTCTATTGAATCCTGTTCACTGATCAAAACCTGCCCTCCTTTGGTTCTCTTAAACAAACATGTTTGAAAACTGGAGTTAGGTACCAGAGTCTCTTTTTAAAGTCCTCTTCGGGGAAAGCATGGAAAAGAAACATTCAGGTCCTCTCAGATCGACCTCCACCCCTTTCAACAGAGTGCTACTCAGTAACCACTGCTCAGCCACTCTCTTCTACCACATGTGACTCTCCAGTCAACCCGGCACAAGTGCAGTAAACAAATCTCTATGCTGAAGGGGACCTGCTGCTGCAGGTGCACACACAGAGGCCACCCTTTCTTCTTTCTCCTCACCTAGAGATCAGACTGCATGCCACCTTCTGGCCCCACAAGTAGCTTGAATTAAGAGGATCTGAGCTTAGCACAGTGTCAACAGGGCTGCCTTTCATCCTATCTGGGCTGACCAGTCTTTAAGGAAATGAACTTTGCCATCTTGATGCAAATAGCGTGACAGACCTTGAGGAAATGATGAAACTTTGGACTTTACCCTCCTGAGGCACTGCACTCTGGCTTCCTGTTTTCTCTCTGCACAGACCTGGGGCCAAAAGTCCCCAGTGGAGTCCCCTGGAGAGTCTCCTGTGGAGTCCCCTCTTGATGCTCAGCTTGTACTGCCTCCCTTGCTGACTTTTTTTCTCAGTATCAACTCCGAGCTTTCATTCTGTGGCCCAAATTTACTGCCTCAAATTCTTTTCTTTTAATTAATACTCCCCAAACAAACCAAAGCAGAAAAAAGAAAGAAACCAGAAATCTCTTCCCCTGCTTTGCTGACAAAAATACCTATATTTTTTATCTTGCTCTTTTCACTTGCTTTTGTCCCACTAACATTCCCTGAGTATCTGCCTAGAGTCAAGTGCATGCACTGCAGTGATGGTACCAAATACGCTGCTACCCAGGAACCCACAGCTACTGGGAGACTCAGATGTACGCTGATGCCAAAGCAAATGGGGAACACTGAGACTGGAGCAAAGAATGCTTGACCAAGGACAGGGAGCCCTTTTAAGAAAAGTGAGCTTGAAGGGAAAAGAGCAGTCTGCAGGACCAGGAAAGTGATATTACAGGGGTAGCACATGCAGAGGCAGGGGGACATGGGCAGCTGGTCATATCTTGGGGCATCAACATGTCTTTATGTATAATGCAGACATAGACTTTATGCATACAAATGTCATATGCAAACATAAGTCTTTATGCAAACTATGTATTTATGCAAGCATAAGTCTTTATAAGTCATTCAGTATGATCAGAATGCAAAAGACCCAAGGAATGAGATTGGAAACGTGAGTGGAGACATAAACAGGCTCCAGATAACTCAGAGGTCTGTGAGACTCTCTGAAACCTTCACTCTTGATGCGATGGGCACTGGGAACTTTGAGGTCTTAAACATTAGAGTGGCGCAGCATGTCCTTAGACTGAAATGCTCGTTTTTTTCTTTCACTCCAATTTTGTCTCTAGTTGTGTGTTCTTGTGGCTTTCTTTCTCTCAGAGCCTATGTTATCTCAGCAGAAGGTCACATGGTGAGATCTCTCTGGATATTGACTTCCCCAAATCTAGGAGTTCATCATCCCTACCCCCACTTACTTCAACTTTTCCTCCCAGTGGAAACACTAGGTCTCAGATGAGACTGAAGTTCTGCATTTTGACCACCGGCTCTCTATTACCCAACATGCAAAGCAGTTTTGTGACTATCTTACCCTGTCTTCTCTAAATTCAATCACAAAGACTTGTAAATCCAGGAACACAGCCTGTGCCCCACTGGTCCAAACTCATATGAGCATTTGAGCAGATGAAGTGAAGTTGTCACTGACCACTGGAGTGCAGACATGTCTTCATTTATCTAGAGGTTGCATGGCGTAGACCTCTCCACCACCTCTACTCTGGCCAACCAATGTAAGGATCCAATACAACTTCAGAGTTCTATGTCATCCTCCTGAACACAAAGGATTTTTTAGCTTTCTGTTCATCCTTTCTTTCCAGCTTTCTATATGAACATATCGTCAGGAAGTATGTAGCTGATTCAAAGGTTTATTTTTGAAATGTAGATGCAAGCCCCCAATAAGACAGGAGCCTATTTATACACAATGTTCCACCCAGGTCACCCTCAACAGTCAAACTTCAGCTGAAGTTGCCACTTGGGCTTTTGACAGCTTCATTTCTGTGAACAACCCAGGATGTGGGTTCATTCACAAGGCATGGAGGAGCCGTGGCCATTCCTGGTAACCAGCTCTTCCCTGGTGTGCCTAATAGGAGTGGGTTGCCCTCTCTCCACATTTTTCTACCAGTAAGAGTACCCACAGTTGACACTCCATGACCTTGCAAATAAAAACTTACCTTTCAAGCATGAGGGTCACTACCACTTACTGAAAACATACTTCTTGCGATTTTCTGAATCCCTATTAAACATTGTGGTTTTGATCCTCTAATATTAAAACAAAACTTTTGAAATGACCTGAGTTAATGTGTAAAATATTAAAATTCAGTACATCACTACAGAAAGGCAATGCTGCATCATTGCCAGCTCTGCAGTTTAAAAGAATGAATTTTTAATTGATGTATAGCAATTGCAGATACTTGTGAGGTACCATGCAACATTTCAGTATGTGTATACAGTGGGTGATGACCACATCCTGGTAGCTGGCATATATATCACCTCTCAGTTTTTTGTCATTCTTTGTTGGTAGGTTTACGTTTAGCTAGCATTAAATTTTAGGGTTTTAAAATACACTCTCTTAATCTCCATAATCTTGCTCTAATAGTGGCATGATAAGCAGCATTTTGTAGTTGAATAAAGGGCTGGAAAGATGACTCTGTAAGAGCATTTGTTGCCCCAGCAGAGGACCCAGGTTTGGTTCCCAGCACCCACAGCAGGTGGAGAACTGAAACTCCAGGGGATGTGACACCCTCTTCTGGCTATCTGTAGTACACATACTCATATATATAAAATATGAATAAATAAATATTTATAGTTAAATAAATACATGGTTTCAGGGTGCATAGTTACTAAGGGGGAAGCCATGACAATGGGTTGAGTTTCCCCATCTGACCTCTGAAGCACTTTTATAAAGTCCACATACTTCCTTGTCAGGATTAATTTACCAGCTCCTGAGCAGAGCAGGCATGGTATAGAATGGGGCTCCAAATAGGAAAAGTGCCCTTTATAAGAGATCTGGGTCTAGCCAGTCAGCAAGAATAAGTCTGGAGCCAGACCAAGGAGAGAGCAGTATAAAACTGGGCACAGAGGGAATAGGCTGATCCCAGGAGCTCCTTGGATCAACACCAGCTTCTACCTTGTCTTTCTTCACCTACATCTTTCTCTTCTTCTTTTCTTGATGAAGAACTTGGTATGAATGAGAGGTAGAGGCCACTGCAGGTCAGACGTAATTCCTGAGCAATGAGCCAGAACCACAGTTGCAGTTTTCAGAATCACAAATGTAGTCGCATCTCCACTTGGGAAATAGCCAGAGCTTTAATTTACTACACATTTACTTCTTGCCTGGCATGGTGCTTTGGGTACTACATCACCTGAATCCTCATAGTAACCTTATACAATAATACTACCATCACCCAAGGTCACTAAGAAAAATGGAGAAAGATAGTTGGCTCACTTGTCTGATACAGTCTTCATGTAAAAGTAGGTAGGAGAGTTAAACACAAGCAATTAATTTTTCAGTCACTCCAACATTCCACCTACAGCTTCCCTCAACCACAAGGTCAAGGGTCAAAAGCAGCAGCACTTGGCCAAACAAAGCATCTGCACTCAAAGTCAAGTCAGAATCAACAGGCGGTGTTAATTGTCTTCAGGAGAGAACAGGGAGGAGAGAAAGAGACATGATAGGGGCCGGCCAGAGAGAGTGTGTGTCAAGTAGGGCTTGAGGATTGGTATGATATATTGAATACATGTATGAAATTGTAAAAAAAAAAAATACTATTCTATTAAACAAAAAGTGCTAATTAATTTTAATTTAAGTCTATAATAAGTTTTTCTCTGAGTCAAAGCAAGAAGGGACAGTCATATGACATTTTCGGCCTCTGAGCTTGTCTGAGTGTTGCACACAACTTTGGTGTATCCTATTTTAAAAACACCAAAACATTCCAATGTAGCTTTTATTTTCAAGTCTGTTTTCCCAGATTGCTTTCCTCAGAAAAACAGTGCCAAATCCTCAACTTCAAAGCAGAAAAATCAGTCTCTTAAATGGAAACAAATGCCTCTCAGGTGGAGACCATAACAAATCTTCGAGTTCTCAGGGAAAATAATGTGGCCTGCCTGGGCAAGTCAATATGAGGTAGCTAGCTCGCACATCTTTTCTTCTTATTAGATTTAAGATCTAGCCCTGCTGATGGCTCTTTTTTTTTTTTTCTGCATACCAACTAGAAGAATTTAAGAAAGCTGGACCCTGCAAAGAATAGTCTCTATTTGCTTGAAGAAAGTCACCACAGACCAGAAGTTTCTCTGACAAAGCTAGGAGTCCATCCTCAAATATACAGTCAGTTAGAAGAAAGCTAAATAAGTTAAATATAATTCTGCATTACACTTTATAACCATAATTAGTCTACAGTACAACTATAACTTCTTCACCATGTGGGTGCTGCCAATCCGATTGCTGAAGGACTGTGTGCAGGTGGTGTTAAGTTTTCTTCTTAGGTTTTAGTTTACATTTCATTTCAGTTTGCAAGAATGAAAGGTCAAGGGCCTCTCTCTTCCAACTCAACAGATTGCTTCAGGCAAACCACAAGGTTCATGTGGTTTATGGTCACTGACTTCAGCCAGGGGTCGGAAGTGCTGTTGCTATCAATGTGCAACTTGGGTATTTCTTTTTCTTGAAGTCTTTGCTCAGAGAGACTGCTCACCAAGGACTTCTCCAGCTCTTCCCAGATTTGGACATCTGAGCCTGTCTACGACGTCTTGGAATAGCCACTGTGTGTGTGTGTGTGTGTGTGTGTGTGTGTGTGTGTGTGTGTGCTTGCTTGCATCAGACTTGCTTCACAGTGTGTTTATGGCAGTGTGCATTGGGGTGTGGTAACTACAGAGAGGCCAAGCAGAGTTGAGAAGTAGAGTGATCTTGTGGACTAAGATTGTGGCTCCTGGTACACAGCTCAGTATGAGGTCCCCCTGGAAAGGCTTCGAGACCGCCCTTCTGTTTCTTCTGCTCTCTCATTCATTGGCCTCTGTGCCCCATGAGAACCAGCCAGGTGCCAGCTACTTCTATGGCCGAAGCTGCTTAGGTATGTACATTTTAACTTTTTACTATGTATTCATAACAATGAGGTCTGATACTTTGCTTGCATAATAATTCCTCAACATTAAAATTAGATATGGTACCACGTACCGGTCTGTATTCCTAGCACTCAAGGAGATGAGGCAGGAAGATCACCAGATGGAAGAGATTCTGGGCTATATACTGAGACCCTGTCTCAAAAGTAAACAAACAAAAAGCCCTCTTCTGTGATTGGGAAGGTTTTCTTTTGGATCCCCTCCCTTCATATCTGAAATTCTCAGTTCTCGACATGGTTCTGAATTCAGACGTCTGGACCAGACTGCTGTCCTCTTCCTCCTCTTGCTGATCTATTAGTACCTCTTACCTAGCCCTGTCCCTACCATTGTGTTCTCCTTACTCAACAGGGATAATAACATATACTTTACTGGAGAACTGTGAAAATTAAGACCCTGCATGCACGTTTGTGACATCTGTACACAGTAAGGGCTCAGCCTCACAGCTTCCTTCATTCTTTTAGGGAATTTAGCTCTAGTGACCTAACAGAAACTCTGAACACTGACGGAGATATGGCTTTGTGACTTCTTCATAGGAACATTTTATTTCCAAATTCTCTTTGTATTTGCTTTGTGTCTTCTGAAGACAGTGGGGAATAAGGTGAGACTCTCTGTGCTGGCAGTTTTATGTCAACTTGACACAAGCTGAAGTTATCTGAGAGGAGAGAACCCCAGTTAAGAAGCCTCCATCAGATTGTCAAGCCTGCAGGGCATTTTTTAAGTAGGGATTCATGGAGGAGAGCCTAGTTTATTGTGGGTGGGTCATTTCCTGGGTTCTATAAAAAAGCAGGCTGAGCAAGAGCAAGCCAGTAATCAACTCCCCTCCACAACCTCTGCATCAGCTCCTGCATCCAGGTTCCTTCCTGCTTGAGTTCCTGCCCTGACTTCCCTCAGCAATAGACTGTTACCTGGAAGTGTAAGCTGAGATAAACCCTTTCCTCCTCAAGTTGCATTGATTGTGTTGTTTCATCACAGCAATAGAAACCCTATCTAGGACAACTTCCATATTTGTATTGTACAATAGACATGTAGCAGTAGAGGGAACTGAAATGGCATGGTCAATGGAACCACATAGACTCAGAATGAAGAGACAATTACTAGTAAATAGACTCAATATGTAATCCTGGTCAAAAATCACCCTAGGGATAACTGTGATGGCCACATACTGCACACAGGGAACCTGGGCACAAGTTCTGACACCTAAGAGTTCTATGTAGAGGCAATAACAAAAAGTCTGGCTTAGTCAGGTTTTCACAAAACCATGATTTTATTATGCACACCAGAGAACGCATCTCTAGAGCCAAAGACTTCTTTTAAAAATAAAACTCAAAGAACCTGATTCATTGGTTCCTTTGGAACCAGGTCTAAGGGGAGGGGGGTGTCATCTTCACTCAGTCTGTAGTTTCACAGCTTACTGCCATTCCATTTTCTTATAGCAAACCTGCAAGCTTATTAAATAAAATCCACCAGGGAAAGTCTCCGAGAGTCACTTCTGTTACCAGGGGGTTATAAATGGACGTTCTAGGTTTAGTCCAGCAATCTACCCTGATATCACCAGATCTTCACACCAGTATAGTGGACACAAAGTTTCCATTTCCTTCCCTACCAGGTCCCCAGCAAGGCTATGGAGAGTCAGAAGCTGTGTTAAGAGAATTCAAGGAATATGCTCTGTATATCTACTATTGCAGAACAAACTTGAACACAGACTGGATGGTGGTTTTCTGTGCCATATGGGTAGGGGTCACTGGGTTGATGGGTCTGAAACTAAGCTTCGCCCCCAACACACACCTGATCCTGCTCCCATCTACACCTGCTCCCAGTGCTCCTACGAAATCTATTCTATTTCCCTTTCCCAGAGGAGTCCATGAATCCTTGCTAGAGTCCTCCTCTCTACCTAACCTCTCTGAGTCTGTGGATTATAGTTTGCATACCATTTATTTAACAGCTAAAATCTGATTACAAGTGAATCTATGTTATATTTGTCTTTATGGGTCTGGGTTGCCTCACTCAAGATGATTTTTGTCTAGTTCTGTTTATTTGACTGCAAAAATCATGATGTCATTTTTTTTAAAGCACCAAGTAACACTCCACTGTGTAGATTACCACCTTTTCCTGATCCATTCTTCGGCTGAGGGACGTCTAGGTTGTTTCCAATTTCTGGCTATTATGAATAAAGCTGCAATGAACATGGCTGAGCAAGCGTCCTTGTGGTAGAATGGAGTGTCCTTTGGGTATAGCTGGGTCTTGGAGTAGACTGAGTCTCAATTTTCTAAGGAACTGCCATATTTATGTCAATAGTAGCTGTACAAGTTTGCATGTCCCTAGCAATGGAGTACCAGGATAGTGGCTGTACAAGTTTGCATGCTCTCTGCCCCGCGTCCTCACCAGCCTGTCGCTTGTGTTATTGATCTTAGAAATATCTGTCTTCCAGGAAGTGACTGACCAATTTAGAGAAAAATCTAGAGATTGCTCCTGTTCTGCAGTCCACAGTATTTCAAAAACTACGTGTCCTATTCATATAATATATATGTATAACATATGTAATTTTGGGTAAATATAAACTAATGACTCCTGTGTCTTTTTCCAAGGATCCTTAATATATTTATCTGACCTCCCTCCCTCTCCTCCCATATTACCTTCCATCCTCCCTCCCCAGTTAAAGCCTCACATTTACCCATTTCTCCCCTCATATAACCTGTGTCCTGATGCTCCCCACTCTCTAGCTACCCACTTCTTGGTCCTTTTTTTTTTTTTTACTTTCCTAGTTCCAGTGGCTATTCTAGGTTTCCTATTCACATCCTGGAGCTAAGAACCACAAATGAGAACCTGCAATGTTTGCCTTTCTGAGTCTGAGTTACTCCAGTCAGTATAATACCAGTTCCATCCATTTACCACCAAATTTCATGATTTTTAATGGAGTTTTCCTTTGAGTTTCATATACAGGTTCCACGGCAAATGTATATCTGGGTAATTTTTTTCTCTCTTCTGTTTCTCTTCACTTTTATTACTGTGGCCCCTCTAGAAAAAAAATATTGTTTTATTTGATGAGTCCCCCCTTTTTTTTATCTCTTGTGCTGCTGGGCCACATCTAATAGATCCATTTTAAGCTGCTTTTGTCCATGTATCACTCTATTTTCTGCATGTTTATTCCTTTTTCTTTGCTCCCAGACACTGAATCCCTAAGCAGCATACGGCAACCAGACTGTAAGTAAGAGGACTCAAATCAGGCCTGAGACAAGTTTCAGGGACTGGATACATGTTTGGCAAGTGTGTAGCTCTGGATTTGATTCCCATTGATTTCAAATAAATAAAGGAATCCAACCGATTTAAGATGAGTATGAAAAAAGGAAAACTTTCTTAGGATAACCCAAGGAATGAGGCTTAGAATCAATAGTCAGAAATCATAAATCCTAAAAATCAAGCCAGGTATCAGGAAGTGGTAAGCTCCAGGCATCTGGGCATCCTCTCTTCTGACCTCTCATTGCTGACTCTGATTCTGTTCTGCAGATGAGCTCTCTGAGCTTGGTCAGCTCTGTGTGGCGGTACTCCATCTGGGTGCCAATTCGAGCACCCAGAGAATATCTGGCTGCCATCATACCACTGAATAAGAGGCAAATGGGAGTAAGGAAAGACCTTGGTGCAGATACAGACCCCAGAGGGGTGGGATTGTTGTAACTGAGCAGACATTCCAAAGGAGTCACCATTGAAGGTGCCAGGCTACTGAGCAACATCCCATCACAGGCAAACAGGAGCTTTGTACTGGGGTACCAAACACTATTCCTTCGAACACAGGTCTTGACTTCACCCTGCATCAGAGCTAACTGTGGGAATTCCATGTCATTCCCTAGCCGTCCCACCTGCCCTCTGGACTATGTGTCACCTTTCCAAATCCATAGAAACAGTAATCAGCCAGGTTCCATTTTGTAAAACATTAATTTCAGTACAGGATGATTTACAGACCAGATAGTCCTTCTGTTTTTTCATTGACGCTTAAATTAGTTCATTTTTGAGGGTTTTGAGGCACTATTTAAATCTGAGGAAGCCATAAGGATATTAAAGCTTCATTCCTGCTCTTGTTCATGTTTTGTTAGACATGCCCTCAGAGTCAGGCCATCTTCTCTCCGGCACACCCCACAGAGTTCTCAGAAACTCTGGTTGGAATAAGAGACCAAGGTGCTTCTTTGTGGCCTCAAAACAGTATAAATGGGGAAAGAGTTTCATTAACAGAAACCAGAGAGGTTTAGACAGAGCTGGCAGGGAAGATTGCAAATCCATGGTCGCAATTTGGGTCTACAGATTTCACTCTGTTTCTCTGTGACTGTGGTTTGCAGCGGAAAGCATTTCCTTTTGCCGTTCACATTCCCTGTGGATAGCAGGGGTTCTCCTCTTCCTTCCCTCCCCTCTCATCATTGATTTAGTTTTCAAATCACCACAATATCCATGGAACTCAGACCAAGTGGGCTCGGTCCGTAGCCCTCAGAGCTCCTTGAGAAGCAGCCAAGACCTCTAGGCTGTAGAGTTCACAGGGCCATCTCGCAGCTATCCTATCGTCCCACCCTGATGTTCTGCTTCCTGTCTGCCAGTTCCAATGACTTCCAGACCATCAAGTTTAGCAGGTAACCTCTGGTTCTGTGGGGGCTTCTCCACTCATTCCTCACTTTGGTAATCTTGTATATCCTCCTCTCCTGAGTGCTCTGCCTTCAATTTTAAATTATTATTGACTTCAGTCCAATCTTTATACAAATGGAAGCTTCCTGCTCATTTGAGTTGTTCATATCCTGTCTATTTTCTTTTCTTGTAGTGTCCTGGAGTCAAAATCTTAAAAAGAAAAAAACAGATAAACACAACAGAGAATAGAAACTGTCTGTGACTTTGGGGCCAGGTCACACGGTGAGCAGAGCTTTCAGAAAATGGAGGCTGCGTGGGAATCGTTAGGGGAAAAGTTAATAATAATTGTTTTCTATTTATTATTGTTCCGTGGGAAAGAGGAAGGAACAAAAGAGTTGCAGAGTAATAAATGAAATCCCCTGAAGTTGTTATGTGCCTATCACTCCCTGTAGATCCTCCTAGACCTACTGAAACCAGGATTGTCCGTTTACAGTTCTCTCACAGTTCTCTCTGGATGCTGAGATCACTCATGGCCTATATTTTCTGTCATCATTTTACTGACTTTTCTAGCTGTTCACATGGAAACAATTGGACGAGTAAGGAAAAGACAGACCAGGTTCTTAGATGAATGTGTCTGGAATCTGCCACTCTGCACATGTGGCATTGGGGACATTGTTTAACCCTCTGTACCTTCCTTCCAAGCAAGATGAGAATCACACTGGGCAAGGGATCAGGTTACACATAGAGATATCACATCACAAGTACTCAGAAAATCAAGAATGAAATATGCCAAAGTTGAGTTCTAAAAATGTCCTGAGATTAAACCTGGTGCAAAGCAGACTCAAGAAAACGAAATGCTAACATGTGGAAAGTGCATGTTGTGTAAACCTGAGAGGGTCTAAAGCAGAGATTCCTCTACAAAGAAAGATATTCCAGCCATTTCTGGAAGATGTGAATGACATATCGATGCAACATCCTTGAGTCTCCAGTGATAAAAATGGACAGTTGAGGTAACAGCTGCTTGAAGAGGTGGCTGACAGGTAAAACTGTAGTTTAATAGCTAAGCAAAACAGGAAATTTCACAAATTCAGAGTCTATTCTGGAGAGGTTGTCATAGTCTGGGGAGCTTTCCTATCCCAGTGAGAGGAAGCAAGGAGAGCCACTTAAGACAGACCCTCAGAAAGTCCTTACGGACTCTTCGGAGCCACACTTTAAAAAGAAAAAGCTAGGAGATGGCTGGAAGACAGAAGCTTTGCATGGCAGCCACAAATCTCCTCCAGGCACTCAGCACAAACGGTGGGGAGAAGATGTTTGAAAGACACCCTCCCCCAGGAGAGGCAGCTGCAGATTGATCCTCAGAGCCCACATACTGGAAAGAGAGACGTGATTCCCCTGACCTCTGTACACAGGCTGTGATATGAAAAGGTACTGACAGCGCATACTCTTCAATGAACATACACTAAGGAATTTTTTAAATAAGTAATAAAATTATTTCATAGCATGGCTTTCTATAGATATGTAATGAATTGTTCTCCATTGATAAGCTCAAATTTACACATATTTCTTGTCTCTTAGTTTCTGGACATTAGAAATCTGGAACATAGTAACTGGGTCCTTGGCGCAGGATTGGAAGGGTTGAAACAAAGATGTCAGACGGAATTGTCTTAGATACTGTTCTATTGCTGTGAAAAGACACCATGATCATAGCAGCCGATAGAAGAGAGCATTTTATCAGAGACTCGCTTACAGTTTCACAGGGTGAGTCATGACCTTCAAGGCAGGATGGCATGGAGCGGAAGCACTAGTTGGGAACTTACATTCTGATCTGTAAACTGAAGACCGACAGAAAGAGAGCTACTGGTTATGGTGGGGGCTTTTGGAACTTCAAAGCCCACCATCTGTGACACACATTCTCTAAAAAAAAACCATCCCTCCTAATCCTAACATTCAAATATGTGTGGGGGCGGGGCAGGGGCACATTCTCATTCACACCACCTCAGGGCTGAACTCTCATTTAGGACTCATTTAGGTCAGAACTTTCATTGGCTGCTGACAGCATCCAACACCTCTCATTTGTAGAATCAGGGTCCCTTTGCATAAAAACTACCAATGACTAGAGGCTGCTGTTCAGGATAAGAAGCTAGCAGCATACTGATTTCTTTTCTGTCCAGCACCATTTAGAGAAAACTCTGCATTTAAAAAGATTTGCTGATTATTTCTGGCCCACTCAGGAAAATATAGTAACTCACAGTAAACTGGATAACATCCCAATTACATACATACGCTAATCCCTTTGTTGTTGTGAGCAAAGTAACATCAAACACACTAACTGTCCCTCAGAGAACCAGGGATAAAGGTCTGCCTTATAAGACTTATCCCATACAGACATCGGAATGCTCCAAAGGAAGGAGAAGGGCCACCAAACTGAATACTATGGTAATACCACATAAGAGGATCTCTGACTCATGCCCAAAGTCATTCTCCAAATAATCATTATAACCTTGCACATGTAATAGAGATCCGTAAATAGAGAATGGTTTCTGTCTGGGTAAGATTTACTGGTGAGATTTTTGTGTGCTTTATGGGATTTTTTTTTTCTTTTCAGTTTCGTAGACCATGTTGGCTGGTTTTGTGTGTCAGCTTGACACAAGCCAAGAGTCATCAGAAAGGAAGAAGCTTCAGTTGAGGAAATGCCTTCATAAAATCCAGCTGTAAGGCATTTTCTCAATTAGTGAGCGGTGAGAGAGCCCATTGTGGATGGTACCATTCTTGGGTGGTAGTCCTGGGTTCTATAACAAAGCAGTCTGAGCAAGCCAAGGAAACAAGTCAGTAAATAGCACTCCCTCATAGCCTCTGCATCAGCTCCTGCCTCCAGGTTTCTGTCCTGACTGAGTTCCTATTCTGACCTTCTTCAATAATGTTCAGCAATATGGAAGTATAAGATGAGTAAGCCCCTTTTCCCCCAAAATGCTTTGGTTATGGTGTTTTGTTAGAACAATAGCAACTCTAACTAAGACAGGGCTTTTATGTTTAAGCTTTTATGAATGAACTTCACTTTGCAAATTTGGAAAGAAAAACAAATTGCTCCAATGCCATAACCTTCTGTTTCTGTAAAACAGAAGCCTACTGTTTTACAACTCTCAACTTGTGAACAAAATTCCTGGACAGAGGCAGAGACTGATTGATTAGAAGTTCAATACTGTGGGGAAATCGGAGAGTTACAGGTCCAGAGGCTAATTACCTTATCTTGGACTAGTTTTAGCAAAAACTTCAAAGTAATCACAGAAATCCACAGGAAAGAACTAAATTGAAAGTATTTTGCCAGCATTCAGCAAATTGACTTAGAACAGACACATAAGATGATAAGGGCCAAATGAGAAGTCTAGACTTGAAAACCAATGATAATTCATTAGATAGGCTAGGCAGATTTGAATTCACAGAAGAAAAAGTCTTTGAGCACAGATCAATGGGAATTATCCATAACAAAGCTAAAGGAAACCCAGACTTGAAGGAAAATAAGCCAAACCTCAGAAACCAATGCTATGATGTCTAATTTCTCAACATCTGTGAAATGGGTGTTCTAAGAGGAGAGGAAAGAGAAAGAGAAAGGGTGTAAAGCTGTCTGAATAAAAGATAAAAGTAAACACCACTTTAAAACTAAGGAAAATATTAACGGCCAGACCCAAGACTCTACATAAACTTCAAGCAGAATAAATATCCTGACACCTCATAACCAGTCTCCTGAAACCAACACAATACGAAGCCCTTGAACACAACAGAAATAAATGATATCTCTTGCACAGGAATCGCAAAGTCAGTCTCTGGCTTCTCACAATCTGTGTGCATATATGAAAACGCTCATACACACATACATGCCATATACACATGTCCATACATATATGTTATGCACACATATGCATATATTAAAATTTAAAAAGGCCAAAAAAGTAAGTTTTTTAAACAGAGATAAAACATACTATATGGTAAGTTAGAGTCACAGGAAGAGATGGAAAGCATGAATTATTGTATATATAAAAAGAGATAATATATTTATACACACAAATACACTTTTGAATATGTGCAATGAGACTACTGAAAACAGTAACTGCATTGTTTGGTCTACAACATGAAAGAATTAGCCCAAAGGAGAGGTGAAGACATGAAACCGTATAGAAGCAAAGCTGTAAACTTGTGTGCTAATTAAATTGCTATTAACTTGACAGAAATTTTGATAGATTGAAGCTACACGTTATAATTCAGGAACCATGAGGAAGGCAAGCATTCAAGTAAAACTCTAATTTAAAAAAGTCACTAGGGACAAAAGGGATGAGATAATACAAACTAATGATGCCTGTTTCCACACATTAAAAAAAAAAATCAAAGACAGAAGATCAAGAACAAACACATGTGAACAACACAGGCAGCTAGAAATCTCACAGAGTGGCATTCTCTGTGGGGACCACACAGTCCACTCTGAGATCAAGATAGTCAAAACTAGGCCGTTCTTTCTAAAGTAGAATCCACCTAGATTGTGTATACTAAAGACATGCCTAGATTTAAAGGCATAAATAGGTTGAAAATACAAGAATGGAGAAAGATCTGACAAAAAAAGAGAAGCTACAAGACTTCTTACATTGAGTTACAGAATATGCTTTAAGCTGTAGAATAGTATAAAAACAAAGAAATATTTTAAAATGATAAGGTAACCATTATACTGATAAGAGGTAAGCTATTATATATTTGTATTGCATATTGTATTGTTCCTATGTATGTGAATTTAATAGAAGCCATAAAATACAGGAAATGGTCATAGAATTGTAAAGAAAATTATGCAATTCAGAGATATACCTTAGGATTTGAACAGTTCTTACGTCTTAATAGATAGAACTAAACAAAACTGAGCAATATGGGTCTGGACCACATAGAAGACCTCGCTAACATCTCAGAGTCCTCCACCTAATGACAAGAAGAGACCCCTATTAGGACCGGTTGCATCTGTTAGCTTGTTTGTTTATAATGTGGGTTCTAAGAGTGAACCTCAGGTCAACACGTTTACACAGCGAGCCCTTCCCCAACTTAGTCCTCTACCCAGTTCCATTTTTAAACATTTTTCTTAGTTCATTGAGAATTTCCTAAAATACATACTGATTATTTTCACCCTTCCTGCCTTAATTCTTCTAGAACAAGACCCTTCCCAACACACCTCTGTGTCCTTTTCTTATCTCTTTCTTTGGACCCACCAGGACAAATTTGTCTTGCCAAAATATTCTTGGATGTGTGGTCGTTCGCTGAACAGTGTACCAGGGGCTTTCTCTTAGAGAAAGCTTAACTTTATTTCTTCCTACAGCTAACAATTGCCAATTCCTCCACACCAAGCAGTGGAATTTCATGTCTAACTCCCCTCTCCGTGCTGGAGTTTGGTCTTTCTTGGACATATAAAGGACTTATGAATGCTGTTCACAACTGCTGTGAGTTCATGTGCTTTATTATCCTCCTGTTTCCAGAATATACTTACAGTCATCAGCCACACCTGGCTCTCCTATTATCTCTTTTTCATCAAGATCCCTAGGCCTTGAAAAAGAGGTACAGTACCTGTTACATTCAAGGCTGAGCATTATGCGGTCTCATTTTCTTCACCTTGGCCTGTGATTCCTTGTTCTGCTTCTTGTCTTGGGGGTCCAGGCTCTGCTTCACACTGGTCTGGAAGGATGATGCATAGCCTGGAACAGGTGGAGTCTGCAGGATCATGGTCTGGCTATGAGTCCTGGGGGAAGAAGGCCTGCTCTGAGGATTTCAGTGTTACAGCTTCTCTGGACGGTATTCAGTGAAATAGCTCGTGCACATATACTTTATTTGGGGTGAACAAGGGCTATATATGAACCTTGTAGAATGGGAAGGGGTTTTCAGGGTGAACATAAATCACTGACTGGAGGTTAAAGTACTGAGAAATACCTCATTTGCATAAAGAGGCATTCCAGGAATCCTGGGTACTTGCCGGGCAGGTTCTTAACAGGAAAGAGAAAGTTGAACCTGTAGTTTTGTTAATCTGCCTCAGGTAGGGGGTGTTGGGGTCTGTCCCCAGTTAAGGCCAGGCAGAGAAAAGGAAACCCTGCTGGAAAGGGAGTCTTCCCTTTGGTGCTCAGCTCAGCGGAGCTATCTGGATGTAGCAGACTGTGACTTTAAATAGCAGGGTTTCCCAACACTGGCCAATTGTGGATCTCCATGCCATATGCTGCAAACAAAAGATTCTATGGTGAGGCTTCATAGAAGCATTATTCTACTGGTATAATGATAAATCACAGATATCTACCTAGCAGCATAATAGTAGTAAGTTCTTCCCTATGGCTTATGAGCTGTTTAGCCATAGGGTCTTGACCTGATAATGGTGCAAGGTATAGGTTTCACCTTGTGGATCGAGGATAAGTTCAATCAGAAAGTGCTTGTATACTCCCATGGCATTCATGCCTCTGTTACACCAGTGGGCATGTCAGGCCTATCAATGCTGTAGGCCACAGAGCTTGCAGATGAGTAAAACTGGTGATTACTTTCCTCTTCTGGAACCTTGCTCAGCACCTTCTAGCACTATGAAAGCTAGAGCTTCCATCCCTACTGGGGATGAAGCGATCAGAGCTGTAATAGTCTGAGTTCCCCATGTTCTATGACTCAAATATGCAGTGTCTTCAGTAACAGGGTTACGTTGTAGAGGATAACCAAGCAGATTGGCAATAGCTTGTGTGATTTTGGGTGTCCATGGGAACTTATTGGCCAACAGCTCTATTAATAAAAGCAGTCCATTCTCAGCACTGGGCTTTTTAGTGATTAGTCTCTGGTGTCTAGTAGCAACATTGTTGCCAAGTTATAAGGTAACTTTACCTTTAAAATATGCATATACATATGTGTGTGCATGCATACATATGCAAGCTTCTACAACAGTACATTTTCATATGGCTTTTTGAAAGGTTTTTAGTATTATTTATCTCTCTCTATCCCTCCTCCTCCAACACAAATTCAACCCTTTCTATTCCACTATTCCTTCCTAACCCTTTATACTAGTGTGTTTTACACCGTCTTCCTTGAAAGCCCTTTCCTGTAAACTGTCAGTGATTTTCTATCCTATATGGGTATTTCAAACGAAACACAAGTATCTGAAGATTCAAAGCTAACATACACCATGAAAAAAATACATGTAACATTAGTCTTCCTGAACCTGTGTTACCTCACACACAATGATTGCTTTCAGTGCCATTCATTTACCTAAAAATTCTACAATTTCCTTTTTATTAAACGACGAATGGTGCTGCACTGTGTAAACACACCACATTTTCATAGTCCATTCATCAGCTGATGGACATCTAGGCTGTTTCAATTTCCTGACGATTGTGAATGAAGCTGCAGTGAACATGGATGAGCAAGAATCTCTAGAGTAGAATATGGAGTCCTATGAGTAATGTCCCAGAGTGGTATAGATGGATCTTGGAGTAGATATACATATTTCTAGCTTATTGAGCAGCCGCCCACTGGTTGCCATAACGACTGCACCAGCTTGAGTTCCTACCCATATACACTCCCCTTCCACTACCACAGTGCCAGCTTTTGTTGTCTTTATTTTTTTCAATCTTAGCATTCTGACTGGAGAAAGATAAAATCTTAAAGTGGTTCTAATTTCCATTCCTTTAATAGGTAGGGATGTTGAACATTTTCAAAAATGTTTCTCAGCAATTTGTTTTTTATCTTTTGAGAATTCTGTTTAGTTCAATTTCGCAGTTTTTAATTGAATTGGTTGTTTTGTTTTGTTCTGGTTTTGATGTTTAGTTCTTTCGAGGTCTTTTTGTTTGGTTGGTTGTTTTTTGTTTTGTTTGTTTTGAGGGTTTTTATGTTTGTTTCTTTTTTTGTATAGTGTAGGTACAAATCCTCTATCATATAGATCTGCTAAAGATTTTTTTTCATATTCTGTAGAGTGCTTCATCACTGAAATGATAGTTTCCTTTGCTGTACAGCTTTCTTGTTTGATGAAGTTACCATTTTTAGTTGTTAGTCTTAAAGCTTGTGCTATCAGGGTGATATTCAGAAAGTGATTTTCTGTGCCAATGAGTAAAAAGATATGGCTAACTTTCTGTTAAATTCAGAGCAGCAGGTCTTATGTTGAGGTCCTTCATATATTTTGAGCTGAATTTTGTGCAGGGTGAGAGATGAGGAGCTAATTTCATTCTCCTATGGGCAGTCTCCAGTCTAACAAGCATGATATAATAAGGATGTTCTTTTTTCTCCAATATGTATTGTTGTTCTGTCAAAAATGAAGTGACTGTAGTATTGTGGGCTTATCCATGTGTCATCAGTTCTACTCCATCGATCAATGAGTCTGTTTTTATACCAGTGCCATGCAGGTCCCATTGCCATAACTCTAGTATAACTTGAAATCTGGAATGGTGATACCTCTTGAGTTTTCTGTTTGGTTGGTGTGTTGTTGTTCAGGACTGCTTTGACTATCCTAGGCCTTTGTGTTTCTATATTAAGTTTAAGATTATGTTTTCAATTTCCATGAAGAGCTACATTGGAATTTTGAAGAGAATTCCATTGGGTTTGCAGATTGGTTTTGATAGGATGGCCATTTTCATTTTAGTCCTACAATCCGTGAGTATGGGAAGCTTTTTCTTCTTTTCAATTTCTTTTCTCATTGGCTTTAAGTTTTCATTGTGTGCCTTGGTTACATGTATCCTGGGATGTAGTTCTGAGGCTGTTGCAGATGGTATTGTTTAAAACATTCCTGTGATAAAGCACAGGTTATTCAGAAAAGTAAGCATAAATTTATTTTAAGGGATTGAAATCATATAGTTATCTATCAAATTAAAATTCAATAATGAGAAGTGTGAAAGCAAAGAAACATATTTTATGCCTAAAACATGACAAAAGAAGCTGCCTTATGATGCCAGCTAAATCATGCTTAGAGAGCAATGTAACTTTCTTTAGAAGAAAGATTTAAAATCAATAACCTGCATTCTACATTAAGAATCCAGAGAAACAATGTTTCAGACCCAAACTAAGCAAAAGAAATAAAATAACCATCAGAATAAAGAGTAATAAAATAAAAATAAATGCACTAATGGAAAAGCAGATATTGTTACTGCAGGAGATACACAAAATCAATGAACTTTTAACTGGACTCATCACTTAAAATTGATAAATATAATTTTCAAAAAGCTCAACTAAAGCATCACTATATACCCAAAAGAAACTAAAATGATTCTAATAGAATATTATGTGTTATGAAATATAATGTGGTGAGGGGTGCTTTTGGTGGCCTCAGCCAAGGAGCAGCCTGAGAAATTATGCCATGCAACAGACTTGGTGTAAAGTGGGCTTATTGGGGAGGGGAGAGGAGTGAGGACCTGGAGAAAGGATAAAGCATATGTAGATAGGCTGACAGATGGGAGCAGAGCTGTGAGGACAGAGAAGAGAGAGAGAGAGAGAGAGAGAGAGAGAGAGAGAGAGAGAGAGGAGTGAGAGCAGAGAGGGAAAGAGAACCCAGAGAACAGAGAGAAAGCTGAGTTGCTGAGTTGGTGACGGGTCTTTTACACACACACAGACACACACACACACACACACA
Organism: Rhynchomys soricoides; assembly: GCA_019843965.1. Taxonomy (NCBI): domain Eukaryota; kingdom Metazoa; phylum Chordata; class Mammalia; order Rodentia; family Muridae; genus Rhynchomys; species Rhynchomys soricoides. The sequence continues at coordinate 370,866 of JADRCH010000130.1, read as the reverse complement.
CACACACACACACACACGTAGTTGGTTGCAGAGGCAGGTCATAACATGAGCAACTGCTAGGTCCCCGAGGGCAGGCCAGTGGAATTGCCACACTAACGTTATGGACAATTTTGTGTCATGAAAGTCAAGAATTGAGATACAACGAGGAAAAATGTAAAGAGGACCAGAGAACTGAAAAATGACTTAAGAAATAAAAGGCCTGAAGGAACCTGTATCAAGTTAATAATTAGAAGTTGGATTAATGTTCTTGGACTGCAAACAAAACAACACAACTAGCACAATTAGGCTGGCTACAGCCACAAGAACGAATTCTCTCACAGTTGTGGAGGTTGGGGGTCTGAAGTCACCTGTGCTTGTTTCCTGCCTTCTGGGGTGGCATGTCTTCCTTTTCTTTGTCTTACAGTTGGATAACCCCTGCATTCATAGTCATGTGACCTTTCTCCTCTACATGTGTCATTGCCTTTTCGTGTGAGAACACTTGCTTTATTGATTATGGGCCTGCTCTGGTCTAGCACGACCTTATCCCCACTGATTGCACCAGTAATACCCCATTTCCAGATAAGGCATATGATCAAATTTCAAGAAGAACATGAATTTAAGGGACATCAACCAAGTTCACAAGGTCTCAAGACTTGCTGTTTTCACCCATGAGTTCCATAAAATATTAGAAAGAAAATAATTTCAATGAAATGTAACTAATTCCCTTCATAAAAGAGAAGGGACTATAAACCAGTTTGTGTTATGTTTTGCTCTAGTGTTAAGCCTAGACAGATATCACAAGGGTTAACAGTTCGTACTGTTACATAACATTATTGTATGAACATGTATTTTAAATAAATCTCTTAAAACACAAAATAAATTCAGCAACATATAAAATTAAATGAATGCTAGGTACCCTATGAGCAAATAGTATCTTAGCTAGAAATGCTTGGCTGACTTATTATCTGAATGTTGATTAATAGAATGGACTAAATTAACAAAATAAAGGGTATTCATTATCATTCCAGCAGAAATGTGAATTATTTGAGAAGATCTCTTAAGATAGCTCAACAAATTATGGAAGAAAAGTAGACTCCCCCAACTTGCTAAAAGGCGTCTATGAAAACTCTGCTGCTCACTGAAGATGTAACTATGGTTTCCTTTCCAGATCAGGGACAAGGTCCACCCTCACCATTTCCAGTGGCACACACAAGCATTTGTTAAGATCATATGTACAAAATGAAAGGAAAGTAGAAATATTTCACTTTATAACTTCTTAGTTATAACAAGTGTAAGCAAAATAGTAATACATATAATTTAAAGGTAAGTGTTAGTTCATTTGAGGGTATATTTAACCAAAAACCTGAAAGACATCATTGATTAGGGACACAGTTTTTCATGTCAGTTGATTTTTAGTTCTTTCAGAAAAACTAGAGAAGACAATAAAGTTGTCAGATTATAGATCATTTCAAGTAATTTTCAATGATAGATCATTCTAGATTTTTGGTATGGAACTCTGAGGAAATTCAAAGAACTGAGTGATTTTTTTTGTATGAAAAATATCACCATTGCCATATATTTATATATATGCCTTTCTTGGCACTTGCATGTATAAAAATGAAAATAGACATATGCTATGCTGAATTTGTCTATGGATAAATTATTAATATTCATTAATAAATATGGGTATTAACTTAGGATGCCCAGCCATTTCATTAAGAAATAGAATTATTATAAAATTTTACCTTATCATTCAGTAATTTCTCATATATTGGGAAGGCGTTTTGTTTTTATGTTAGCTTTATTAGTAAAGAAACCTGATCTAGAGTAATTTTAAGTCATATTTATTAAAATTTTAGTTTTAAAAATTTATTAAAATTTAATATCAAAATTATAATAATTAGATTAATAAAATTTTTAACCATTGAAATGTATTACACTGGGATAAAATATTTAGTGGTAGGAGAACTGAATAAAATAGAGCTGTAATTGAAAAAGAATCCAAGGTATAAAATTATCAACACAAAGTTAAAAGGAGAACGAGGTTGTATATTTTTAAGCAAGTGTGTAAGCACAAATCACTGGTATTCATGTGTATTTACATCTCCACAGGGCCTAATTTTTTTCTTTTCCTTGCTTGCCTTCTGCTTCCTGTCTAATGCCTCAAGCTCTTGTATTCACCAGTAACCATTTAATATGGTGCTCTCTTGTTGCCAAGGTTCTTGGCACAGTCAGCAGTTTGGAACTTGCTGGGCATTTTCTGATCAAAAGCAATATTCGAAGTGGCAGTTAGGTTAAGGGCACAGAGCCTTAGAATCTACCCAAATGTAGGGAAAGGTTAGAAGATATTTACAACAAAAGCAAATTCAGCCCTAGAAAACACGAATAAAACACTCATAATGCCATACATTTTCATACATAAGATTCTGAACTTCCGTCTCAAAACGTGTTCATGAAAAGTCTGTCTGTATGTCTGTCAGTCCCATGTGTCTGCCCAGCAGATAGGAGGGGAAGTAACATTTGTTCAGTGTGTCTCTGCTGCAGTCACTGTGTTCATGTTATTGGCTGTATCGCTGTAGCCCTGTAATTCTGTGGTACAAACGCATGGGAATCGTTTACTGGCTTAGGATTTTGTAGGTGGGGTCTCACTGAATGACTGCAACTGAAATAGCCTGGGTCCACGGGGCCCGCTGTACACAACTGGTAGATGGGAAATGGCAGGAATGGATGATTTAGAATGGTCTCACTTATAAAACTGTTAGTTGGCAGGCCTCTGGCTGGGGACCTTAATTTCCTTCTGGCAGGTTAATTCACACTTGTGGCTACAACCTAAAAGAGGTCAAATGTCACTGAGAGCCACAGAGCCTCTTGAGGGATGAGTTCCATCCCAAGTCATTGTCACTTCCTGAATATTCTAATGGGCTGTGAAATAAGTTTCACCCCTCACGAGAAGCAGATTTGTTGATGTGGTGCACATTCTTATTGTACTACACAGGCAGAATTCCAGGCCTCAGTGAGCTGTCTGCCTAAGGTACTTGACCAGCTGAGGACCCCTGCTGCAGGTAGTTATGCTCAGGCCCATTTGCTTCTCTCTGCACTACATCAGGGGTGTCTGCTTTTATTACCCTCACTATTTTCAGACAACAGACAGAAAGGGATTTTTCATAGATGAGATCTCAGACAGAGACCACTGAGTAAACTGCATAGCTCTCCCTGTCCTCAATTCCAAATTCAACACTCACTTCAACAGAACCAGGCCCTTTATGATTGGCCAGAGAGTAATCTATACTGGGAGAGATTACTCAGCACACTCGTCTCTCCCAGGAAAACAATCGTTAGCTTGTCAAGGCAGTGAAATCTCTTATTAGATTGTAGGCGAGCCCTCCATGCTTTTAATTTTGTTTCCAAACATAATATCTTTTTTGGTTATTTGGGAATTTCATACAATACACCCCAGTCACCCTCACTTCCCGTTACTCCCAGGTCCACCCTCCCACGCTTGTGCGCTGTCCCCCAAATGCACCAAGTACAATTTGGGTTGCCCATATACTCAATGGAGCATGGTCAAATTTCCAGTGGCCAGCCCCCTAAAGATAACTCAGTTCTTTCCCATCCCTCCATTCTTGCTGCTGAAGAATTCAATGCATTCACTGCAGACCCCAAACTAATGATTCAACTAGAAGGGAGTAGAGCCTACTGGAGGGAGGTAAAGACGAACCTCCACATCAAAGCTGTTTCCAGCCAGGGTGTGCAGTGCTTCAAACCCCATTACCTGTACGTCTGTGGGGTCCTTTTGATCATAACTCTTCACTAGGCAAAGTGATGAGCATGGGAGGATTTGCCTGGTCTTCAGAGACAATTGGCTTTTATTGTTCTCTATCTTTTTCTCCCCACCCCCGGGGCCTGACTCCTTTTTATCTACCTAATGATTTTCCAATTTTAGCCAACAGTGCTAAGGGGCTGCAATCATCAGTCTTTGATGGAATCTCTCCCAGTCAAAGTCAAAAGGAAAGCCTGTACCTATACTACAAAATAGCAGATTGGTCTCCAGGAGCCCGGAGCACTTTGTATGCATCCTTTTAAGCCATGGTTTAAAAAACTCAAATAAGCGTTAGAGTGGATTTTTCAAGAAAGCGAAATCCCAATCCATGGGTCCACTGGAATGGACATTCAGAAAATCAGACTCCAAGATGTGTTCCTTTAGGTCCCATGCTCCCCAACAGTCCTGATGATCTGAATGATGGTTTCCATACCTTGATTCCTAGCCTGCCTATTAGGACATTAATCATAACAAACTATAATGTTCAATTATAAAGGAGAAAGAAAATCTGCTGCTAATTAAATTGTGAGAAACATGGAGTCTTCTGTCATTTTCTTTCAGGCTGCAGGTCTTGATTCTCTGCTGAGAGTGCTTTTCTTCCCTTCTGCTCTGCATGGTCTCTTGCAAAGTTGCCTCTCACTAGTCCTTCAGCTGCTAATTACCATAAAGTTGTTATAAATTTGGCAAGTAAATTGTGACTGCCCTGCAGATAGGGATCACACTTTATTTGGGAGGCCATCAAGTTCTAGTATTTTCTTGCCTAGGACAAGTTTCTTTAGTTGAATGCATGTTGCATGTTTCCCCTGTTAAAGTTATGTTACAAGAGTCCTCTGATTTGAGAGACTCTGTATGCAGATTTTGTCATCTCCCTTCCTATGCTGGCCCAATACTTGAAGAAAAGAGAAGACCAGTGAGGTAGTTTCTCTAGGCACAAAATAACCCAATGTAGGTTTCTCATGTAAGTCTTCTTCGAGAGGCAGTCTCTCACCCACAAGTGCTGAGGATGCTTCCTAAGATTTGCTTTAATTCCTCTTTTAGTAAACATGTATGGTGCTCTTTCAGGGTGCCCCTGAAGTGGAAAAAAGGAACTAACTCTTCTCTCTCCAGGAAGCTGGTTTTAGAGCAGTATCTAATGTCAGTCCCAAGGTCATTAGTACAGTGGGCCCTTTATGTTCATGGCTCACAGACCTGTGTATTCAACCAACCTCTGATTAAAATGTGTTATAATTGTCTGTCTTAAATGTATATAGACTTTTTTCATTTGTCCCATTCCTGAGCAATACAGTTTAACAACTATTTGCAAACTATACACATCATTTTAGGTATTATAAGTAACCAAGAGATGACTTAAAGGATCTAGGAGGGTATATATGGGTTGAGGGTCTTTAACATCTATAGATTTTGGTACCTGGGTGGGGTCCTCCTAGAATGTGTCTGTCACAGATAAGGAGAGATGTCTTATAGAATTCTGAGAAAAAGGAGAAGAGTGGTGTGACTATTGATTGGGTAGAGAGATGAAGGGACCAATAACAAGGAAGGGAATGGAAAAGAGCTTATAAACCCAGGGCCTTTGAGAAAGGGGTGGGACCAAAATGAGCTTACTTCATGATACAGAATTATTGGAGGGAAGTAACATGCTAAGTTTGGATTCCTCTTAAGATTGAGTATCTTAAGGGAACTGAGGCAGCATGACAATTTACAAATGTTTTTATGCTCCTTTGTTATCTTTTTAAACAAGAAAATATTATCAAGGTAACATCGTTCTTATCGTTATTTCTGTGATAAATATCTAGTCTCCCCTCACAACGGTTCTAGTCTAACTTCTAAAGACTCTAGAACTTCAGTCATGAAAATCACCCAGAGTTCTTTGTCATCTGCTTATGTGTTCAGACTAAAAATGTTTTTAATGATAACCATAGCAAATTGTTTTGTGAGCAGCAATGGAATTGTTTTGTATTTAAGGTGTTCAGAATCATAACAGCAACAGACTGAGTATTGGACACAATTCCCAATGAAATCTCTGCTTGGTGACAGCACCAAGCCCTCTCATATCACTTCTGAACCCCATGTGCACCCAGCTTTGAGTGCATCCAGGCATCAATCAGTGTGGCTCATCATCCATAGAAACTGATTCAGAGCACTGCATGCTGGTTCAATGGAGAGCTGAACATTTGGGCATGTTTCCAATAGAATCTGCTGTCAGGCTCAAGGGAAGATACCTGTTGTCCAGAAGTGGGAACTGAAATAAGCCAGTAAGATAGCAGAGCTGAAAAGTAGCTGTAGAAGTAGGCATTAACCATTTCCCAGGAAACCCCCCTGTAAACCCCAAAAATGTCCCTGTCAAGCTCTTGAATAGGCTCACTTCAAGTCAGGAAACAATTCTTGCCCCTATTTTATGAACCAGACCCTGAGCCAGTCACAAAGAAAATTAGACTCCATTCCACTGTTAAGGAACTTGGAGTCCACTTGAAACGCAAGAATAAAGTTTCAAAAGGTAGATCATTCAAAGCCACAGCATTTGCAAATGGCTGATCCGATATTTGAACGCATGCTTTGTTTCATTCAAAGCCTTTTGCTTTTTTTTTACTGCTTTGCAATGCAGTAAAACTACTTATCACGTCCCATTTTCAGTTTGCAGTTTTAAATACACTTGATATACTCAAAATGAAGGTGCAATTGGTCATACCAGAGACGTTGAGCAGTTTATTGTCTTGCTATCCTGTTTAATATCCTGTTTTCTAAAAAAAGATTTCATTGTGTTTCTATTTTCAAAACAGAACAAATATACATGAAAATGCTTTTTAGGCCAGAGAATATTAATCAGTATCAGCTATTAAATTCATGGTGATGTAAGAAAATCCTCAATGGTGGTGAATTCATTAGAAAATATAGCCAGATGATCTTGATGTTTGATGTTACCAAACATACCAGCAAGTGGGTCCTATTAGCCCAAGAACATGTCAGCTGCATAGGTCTCAGTATCTCATGTCTAGTGGGCACCACCTCCCCAATCTGAGGAGATAGAGTAATTGTAAGCAAAGTACCATTAGGTACTTCAGTCTCTATAGAGAGGTGGATAGCTTCCATTTCTTCATCTCGTTTTGTAGAAGGTCTTATTTCATTCTGTCTAGAAATGTCCAGTAGCATTGCTCACCTTCTCCCAGTGGCCGTGGTGGGAATTTGGTTTTAATGACACTCGTATGTAAGTTGGGAGCGCTTGCTCACTTATCTTTTCAGTCTCACTTTTAGTCAGCTTCTTCATATGGAACTTCTGTGCTACAAATCTGCTAACATGTGCCTGCTTTTCTTATATGAAGTCTAGCAACTTCTCATACACTTATGTATCTTGGGCCAAAACAATACTTATATACAAAGAAGGAGTCTCTTCTTTTAAGGGAGAGGATGTTTCTACCTCTCCATCAGTTTGATAGATTAAGGTAAATAATAGAACTTTCTAGAAATGTAATCTTAGCAACCCTGGGGAGTCATACTTATCCCATGCTAAAATAAGAGAAAGAATACATTCCTACTGTGCCCATGTTTCCTTCTAGACACTCAGCATATTTGGTTCAAACTTAACAGTGTTAGCTTTGTGGCCTGGGATGTTTCACCGGGTCATATTTCCAAGGCACACTCATTCCTATTAATCAGCAAAAAATGTCTGATTTCCTGCTTTATAAGGAAAGCAAAGGCTTAAAAATGGAAGATATTGAGTCCAAGTTTGTAAAGTCAGGACTCAATTCCAGGTCTTCTGTAAAATTTCCACTATTGTCCCAAAATTAGAGATTGGACTCTAGGTCACAGTCCAGGATTTTGTGGGCTAAGATAATGAAGACTCTGCAGAGAAGCAAGTGGAGATTGAGAAGTTAAAACCTATAAAGTATGCACAACTTTGCTCGTCCTATCTCATGCAAACACATTTTTTCCTCTTAATTTCTATGGAGGATAAACCAGATTAATTACTGCCCCTAGGTCACATAGCTCACTGGTAGCCAAGCTACTCTGACTAGCCCTGACTTTCTGAGCCCCCAACCCGCAGTCTTCTCATTACATTTCTCATTTCTCTGTAAATCCCAGTGTGTTTAGGTATGCAATAGGCATTTAAAGGCAAAAGCAAGGGAAGTTTTGCACCTCCATTGATGTCCTTAAGCATCCAGTCTTTCTACTTTCCTTCCCTAGACCCTCCAGCCCCTGGTGAATTGCTGACATGTTCTTCTGCTTCCCACAGGGTGTGTGGTAGTGATATCTGTGATTGAGCAACTGGCTGAAGTTCACAACTCTTCAGTCCAGGTGGCAATGGAGAGACTCTGCAGCTACCTGCCTGGTAAGTTTGCAAAGGTCCTGGTGCTGTGTCTGCTTGTCTTCTCCTCTGTGAAGCACCAAGAGGGACTTTGCATCCTGTAGAGAAGAATTTGATTGTGCTTTCCTTAGATCATTATTTTTGTGGCATTTATAAAGAATGAAATAAAATGTCCACTCTAGGTAGTTTCTGTCTGACATTTTCTACCATGGCAGACATCACTGTGGCTATTTAGGCAGAAAATGTTAAATGGCCAATTATCATTAGCATATCATAATAATGGTTTTCCCACCTGATAACCATCTTAAATATTAAGAAGTCAAAATAATGAACAATTGTATGTTTGCTTATACACATTCACAGACACACACTGTTCTACTAATACAGACACTAGGCTGAAAGGATTCCTGATCTCAAAACCCCAAGTGGGAATGTATCAGGGACATGCATTTCGTCTCACCTGGATCTCAATCAAACATCTCATTCATCCTACAAACCAAGACACTGATAAGTGCTTTTAGAAAGTTGTATATTTGTGTTTCAGATTGAGTGGAAAGAAAATATTCATTCTATTTTCTGTATATGTAATAGTTATGTATTTGAGAGCCAAATTTTCTATCTCTTAGCAGAAACTAATTCATCAAGAAGTCTGACATTATTTTTTTCATCTATTCAGTATGATATTGAACCTAATGGTGATTGTATCTTTGATTTATTTAGTACCCCATGTCAATAGCAAAGAATCATTTTTCTGAGAATAATATTGTTCACATTGTTCATTTACAGGATAGACTATTTAGAAATCAAAAAGAAAGGCTTAGAGAGAATAGCATATAAAGCACCTGCTTACAATGTCCCAGATGGACCATTGTCTGCCCCAGTGCTAGCTTCTTCTACCAGCTCCTAGAAGGACAAATGAACTTAATGAGTGTTGTTTTTTCAGGACTTAATATTTACACATTCACTCATAGGAACCTAGAAGTAAATTGTAGTTATGTTGTTAACATTTTTTAAAACCCTTTCTGCATAAAACAAAACAGATGTAGAATGCACATGAAGTGAATGCATAGTGTTTCATTTTTGAGAGGTAAGCTCCTGTGTAAACAGCCCAGGTCAGAAAGAAGAGAGAATGCCCCGCTCAGAGGTCCCATCCATGTGCTCCATACAGTGGCTCTTCTACTCACCTAAAAAAGAAAACATCTGAACTTTGTAATAATTGTTTCTTCATGTTTCTTTACAGTTTTAACGTAACTCTCTTCTTGCCCCCATTTTACATTTTCAAGGTCTATTACAATCTACAGCTTAGTTTTTCATCTTTTCCATCCTCATAAAATTTAGCTGTGAAATTTGTCCTGTAACATTTTCTATAGCCTGGGATGTACTGACTTCATGTATGCCTACAGTAACGGAACATGATTCTTCTGAGCTCTGCAGTTTCTCAGACTTGGAACTTAGATTCAGAGCCTTGAACAGGACACTCCAGTTTGATTCCTTCCTTCCCTCCTCCCTGTAATTCTAGTGTCAGCCAGGCTGTGGTGGAGCATGCCTTTACTCCTAGCACTTGGGAGGCAGAGGCAGGTGGATTTCTGAGTTCGAGGCCAGCCTGGTCTACAGAGTGAGTTCCAGGACAGCCAGGGCTACAGAGAAACCCTGTCTCGAAAACAAACAAACAAACAAATTCTAGTAGCTGTCCATGCTTCATGGTGAAATGTATCAACTTACTGAATGGTATATTATTGGATATTTCAACTGGCAGTTCTTAATTGAACTACCCATCCTATTTGAATATTTTCTTATAGTATTTAGTTCAATTTTTAAAAATCAGGATAAATTATTCTTTTTCTTTACTTAACAGTTTTTAAGACAGTACATTGGTTTTTTATTATTCTCCCAAAGAAATCATTTTCTTCAAAATGCTGTGTGAAGTCATGATTAAGCACACCTTGAAGATTTCAGTCAATGCAACCATTATCCTACTGAAGCACAAATAACCCCTTCTCTGACCAGAAGAACAGAATCTCCCCTTCTGTTTGACCATGAGCTCAAATAACCTTGAACAGCTTCCTCAGTAACTGGAATAGCCAGGTATTCCAGCCTTGTCTGAACATTCCTAAAGCTTGAAAGCAGTTGTTTTTCTTAGGAATCTGTTTTTTGTTGTGGTAGTGTTTTGTTTGTTAGTGGCAAGTCCTATATCAAGACTAAAGCTGGGTACTTGGGGAATCTTAATTATAGTAAATAGTCAATCTTTCTAGGCCTGTTCGGTGGACAGAAATAGAAAACACGTGTATACGCACATATACATACAACCAATATACGTACATATACATACAAATACACCAAAAACTCCTTGGTATATGATTCTTTCCAAGAAACTCTTAATTACCAAAAAGCCAAGTGTGAGGCTGGAGAGACAGCTCAGCAGTTAAAAACACATGCTGCTCTTGCAGTGGACCCAAATTTGATTCTCAAAACCCATATCAGGCAGCTCACAACTGTCTGTAACTCCATTTTCAGGGGCTCCAAGGCCCTCTTTTGGCTTCCCTGAGCACCAGGCCCACACATGGTGCACATAAATACATTCAGGCAAAACACTCATACATATAGAATAAAAATAAATAAATATTTTTAAAATAAAAGGCTTCCTGCCAGTCTAGTCTTCTTCTTTCAGGTCAATTGCTGTGTTTGCCAAGCGTTTCAATGGATACTTTTTGTTTTGTTTTCTGTGAAAGATAGTGATGTAAGCAGTGAAGTGTTTCAGTGTTCATTATTGAATGTTCAAGTTCTTGGGCATGCAGTGGTTTCAACTGCATGTATTTCATAATTGAAGGAAAGGCTTTTTATGTTTTCAGTGTCCTTGGTTTGGGCTTCTTCAGGGATTTCCTTTTATCTGTGTATTGATTCTTCACCATCTGATACTTTACCTCCCTCTTGAATCCCTTCCCATCTTTGTGTATGGGGATGTGTGCTGAGTGCTAGGGTGACACCCAGGACACCATGCACACTAGCCAAGTGCTCTCACCACACTGTAACATGCACCCCTTCATGTCGTATCACTAAATCTCTTCCTCCTTCCTCCTTATTTCTCTGAAGACAGTGTCTATTCGATTTGTTCTGTGTTCATTCTAGTTTAAACTTGATTCCTTTTATAATTTCTATTCCTCCATGATTTCTTTTGTCTCTTGTTGTAGATTTTCTAACTTGGATTTCTTCCCTTCTTTTGTGCCTTATATCATTTTATTAATGACTTCTCTCATTTTGAACTTTTGTTTTAATCTCTTCTTTGGCATGATTTCTGGCATGCCTTTACTATCTGTAGGAATGTTTTCTTAGAATAGCTTTGTATGGGAGTTGACCTAGATACATTTCTGTTGCTTATTTTTTTTTGTGAAATTAGTCTTCCAAAGCTCTTAGAAAGAGGCAGGACAGTGTTTCCAAATGCTCAGAGCGCCGTCTCTGTTGCTTGTTGCTCAGACTCTGCATCTTTCCCCTGGCCACTTTCACCAGGAGCTTCCTTCAACACTATTTTTAAGCAGCTCAGCAGTTTCTACAGATTGTGTGCCCTGCTCAGAAGGGATCTAGGAGTCCAGTTCGAAGAGCTTATGGGTATCAGATTACTTTAAGTCCCTAATCCTGACCTTAAGTGCTGTAGCTAAATTCCTCCTGAGCTCAGTGGCCATCTTCTGATGGGATCACTCAGCATCTAACACCTCTGGTCTCTCCTTGGGAGCATGCAGATAAGTCATCTTTACGTCACACTGTGTTCTGTTCATGGGGGTTCCTAATTTTGCTTTAACTGTTTTCTGTGTTAACCGCTAGCCAAGTACTCTCTCTCTCTCTCTCTCTCTCTCTCTCTGTGTGTGTGTGTGTGTGTGTTGGGGGAGGTCACCTCCCCTCCCACCCCCCAACCCCTGGCTCAGAGAGATTCAGAAGCTCCACTGCTTCCCTTGTTGCCTTTCCAGTATTCTCCCATGTAAAGGTTTTAATTCTACATCAATAATTAGGCATCACTTTGCAACACCCTGTTTTCATTCAGCATTCTGTTTTAAAGATCTATACTCATTAAGACAGTGCCTCAATTGTTCTTATATCCATGTCTTTGATTTATACTCCTATTATTGGATATTCAGACTCTTCCCAAAGTCTTATTTCTACAGTTTGGGGATGGTTTAAATGTGTTTGCCTTAGACTCTTGTACTGGTTTCCAGTGTAGTGGTACATTATGTGTCACAGCCAAATACAGGTGATTCAGCCGTGGGCATCACCCTGGGAAGCACTGATATTACAGGGAGAACTAGCACCTAAAACCAAGTTGTTAGAAAAAAGAACAGCTGTACTAGGCATTTTAGCATATACCTGAGGTATCAGCTATGTGGAAGGTTGAAGTCATAGAACCCAAGAGCTAGTGCTAAAGCATCTTGTGCACTATGTTGAAACACTGCTACAAAATAAAAAGCAAGTGAAGCTAGCGAGATGGTTCAGTGGGTAAAGATGCTTGTAGTACAAGCGCAACAACCTAACTGTACCCTAAGAACCCACGTGCACTCCCTCATGTTATGCACCCACATGAACACAGAGAGAGAGAGAGAGAGAGACAGAGAGAGAGAGAGAGATGCAGAAACCACAACAATAGCAACTCTTTAAAAAGCAAGTTCTGGTCTCTCTGTGTGGGTGCTGACTCCCTCCTGCTAGGTTGTCTCTTCATGAAGTATATACCACCACGTGTTGGTTGGAGTGACACATTTCACATCTTTGGGTTAAAGAGGAAAACATTGCTACTATTTTCCGAAGGAGGAATTTGCAGGGAGTCACAGTCATCACTAACCCTGCTTGCCCACTTGCTGTTTCCATGTAACAGGTTTCAGTGTCACATGGAACCATTTGCACCTTGAGTGTGATTTTTTTCTTTTTCTAGGAAAAGCTCTGTTGTCCAAAGGTAAGAGTGTAGAAGCCTAGCGAACGAAAAGCCTGCCTGTCACAGGAGGGAGCAAGGCCGACTACAGGGTTTGGGGGTTTGTGTTTCCTACTCAACAGGAGAAACTCCAATGACTAAAAAGGCTTTGGGGGGGTCATCTTGATCTTATCAGAAAATGTTGGACTTTTGGATGGAAACCAGGTACTCCTGTTCAGTTTAAACAGTCACACCACTTGATAGACTTAAAGGCAAGCTAGATATTTTATTCTGATTTAGTGACTATGAAAAACCTGCATAGAATAACTACATGAATTATACAGAATAATGAAGAGACTGTATCCTAGCTAAATACTTCTCCTGGAAAACATAACAGACCCAGCCCATGGTGTCTCCTTGGGTCTAATATTGGCTTCTGCATGATAATCCAGATGCTGGAGTAACAGATGAAGATGATAGTATGCATACCAACACACATTCATTTAAAAATGATTTCTAAGTATTCATTTTGCCTCTAAAGCTAAGCAAACACAAAATCCCTAGCCTTAGTGGTCAGAACACAAGAGCCATGTGCTAGAGAATAGTCTCTGCATAGATCTCGTTGCCCTTTCAATGCCTGAGAAGACTAGTGTTTTTAAATTGTACAACATGTTTCTGACCTTCACTTCCACCTGAGATTTTACCTATGCTTTGAATGGAAAAATTAAAAAATAAAAAGAAATAAAAAAGGAAAAGGAGCATGATTGGTAGTGAGTTTCAGCACTAGATGACTGAAAATAAACGAAATAAAAGAGAAAAAGAATGTGACTGTTCCTAGGTACAGTGGAGAAGAGAGTTTATTATAGATCTGTGGGAGGACAGAGCCAGAGGCAGGGACATCTGGAAGAATCCAGAGTGGACATGGGGAGACTGGGCTGTGCTGTGTGGAGAAACAGGGAGGGGAGAGGAAAGGGGAGAGCAGGGGAATTAAGTAGGTACAGCAGCCATGAGGCCCGAAGTTACAAAGAGGGCAGGTATCCAGAACGGTTGGATTGTACAGAGAAGGCCAGACCAGCCCCCTGCTGGAGAGTTAAGGGTAGGGAGTGGGATATGCCAACCAGGAGGGCTCTGAGAGACTGAGGGATGCAGGGAGAATCTGGCAGCCACGTCCACTTGGATATTTCAAAGAGGTACCTACCCTCAGCCATTTGTCCTAGGTTTGACACCTAACATGGTTCTCCTTAGAATGATCTCAGAATTGTAAATGGGAAACTAGTTAATGGATTCTCTGTGGCCATCAGTCAACAGAATCTCACATTCTGATTATCATACCAGAACTTCATATCTCTGGTCCCCATTCAGAAATTCTATCTCTGTTAAATATGATAGTTAAAAAGGAACAAAGGAACAGATGCATCCCAGAATATGCAACCACAGAGAAGCTAATTGGTCTCTGTCTATGTGCTTCAAAGCACTCACTAACAGTGTTTAACAGTGCCTGCTCTGCCTGAGGTAGTGAGGGTATCAAATAAAATGTCCTTAGAATACTGAATGTACATTACAAATAACATTGCCCTTCAGAATCTTTGAGAAGACCTTTAGGAAAGGAAGTCTTTAACTTCAGCTGAACTGTTGACTACTCCTGTGACCTTGGCTCTCTCACCCTTGGTGTTCCTGCTTATAGGATGAGGGTAATGAGTCTGAATAGCAAGGCAGTGACAGCCAATGTAAGCATGACTCAAAAATGGGAGGAGGTTTCATTTGCAAATACACATGTGTTTCCTAGTGCATGAGGACTGCCCGGGGATCCTTTGAAAAGCCTTCTTTGACTTTGGAATGGACATGTTGTTTTCTATTGTTGATGTTCTTCTAAGTCTTCATTCTCTAGATCTGTAGAAATATTTTCATATCTGCTAGCTCACAAGCATGATCCAATAGTAAAGGTTCTACTGTCGATCTTATTCTCAGAGCTAGGAATGTAGCTCAATGATAGAAAAAATTGCCTAGCATGCACAAGGTCCTGGTCTTGGGTTCTAGTAAAACACACACACACACACACACACACACATACACACACCACATGCATACAAACACACACACATACCTGACAGCATTTGCCTAAAGTATCCTCTACTATCTGGTGGTACTAAAAACAAACAATACAGTCCAGAATGGACAGAAATGTATTTGTCTCAGAGTTCTGGAGGTCCAGAGACCAAGCGGATGAGCTAAGTGTCATGTTTCCTGCTGTGTCATCCTATAACATGACATGAATCCATTCACAGGGGCAAGAACCTTTCATTAGGCCCCAGAGCCCACCACTATGGCTTGAGGACTAACTTCTTGACACAGGAACATCAGGGACACATAAGAACCACAGTTGATTCCTATCAGAAGTCCCATGGCAGTCACCACTTGGGTTGCAGTGACAGTTGGGGTGCCATCTAATCATAGTTTCCTGGGTAAATCCATCTCTTGCCCAGAGGTTTTACATGTTTCTGTTCCTCATTCTCGCATGCTGAGCTTCTAATTTAGATCTGGGAGCATCCTCTCTTTTCCCACATCCAGCACTTCTCCAGGGGCCTCCCGAGTTAGCAGAATCACAGAATCCAGTAGAAGAAAGAGATTGCAGAGGTGCCTGCTCCAAACGAGAACCCTGCAGCCATTCACTGTGAGTGCAACAACATAGTCACAGAAACACACTCATAGTGCTTTTCATCAAACCAAAGGGAGATGGATTTTCTCTGCCTCTTAGCCAGTAATGCAAGTTAATCAAAGAACACACTAATGCCATTTTTTAAAATTGCTCTGCTCTAGGCTAAGCTACTTCAACATTAGCATTACTTTAAACATTTCCAAACTGCCTCTCTCCTCACTTAATTATGAACTTCTCTTAAAAACATTCCTTAAGCCATATGATGCTACAGTAAAAACAACTAAACACCGTGGCTGCATTTTCTTTTCTTTCTTTTTTCTTTTTTCTTTTCTTTTCTTTTCCTTTTTTTTTTTTTTTTTTTTGTGAGACAAAGTTTCTTTATGTAGCCCTGTGTGTGTTTTGGAATTAGTTATGTAGACCAGACCAGGCAGAGCACTGGGATTAAAGGTGTGTTCCACCATGACTGGCATGGTCACATTGTCAGATACAGAAGACAAAGTCTGTGGAAAGGGGTGGGGGTCACTTTACCCAAGTCTGAGGTCAGAGAGCTGGTGCTAGACTCCAAGTTTCTCGAGGTCAGTGACGTCACAACATCAGACCCTCTGCACAGTAGTAACCCTCGAACGAGGTAGTATGGAGGGAGTACCGTGGATTTTTACCATTATTTTGAAATAAAATTCACATGTATTGCAAGTCTTTGATTAAACCAGTAGTTACAGTGGCTTTCTATATGTTCAGAGCTGCAATCCATCACCATGATTTCAGAACATTCTCATTACACCAGTGTCTTAGTTAACATCCTATTGCTGTCAAGAGACACCATGAGGAAGGCAACCCTTATAAAAGACAATGTGTACTGAAAGGCTTGCTTACAGTTTCAGAGGTTTAGTCCAGCAGACAGGGATGGTACTGTGCACTTTACATGCTGATCTACAGGCAGGAGAGAGAGAGAGAGAGAGAGAGAGAGAGAGAGAGAGAGAGAGAGAG
>JADRCH010000130.1:336746-354226 GCA_019843965.1 Rhynchomys soricoides | reverse complement strand
GAGAGAGAGAGAGAGAGAGAGAGAGAGAGAGAGAGAGAGAGAGAGAGAAACTGGACCTGTCGTGCTTTAGAACCTCAAAACTCACCCTTAGTGACATACTTCCTTCAACAAAGCCACACCAACTCCAGAATGACCACACCTCCTAATCCTTCTAATCCTTTCAAACAGTTAGCTCCCCGTGACTAGCATTCCAATTTATAAACCTATGGGGCCATTCTCATTCAAGCCACCATAAACTACACACCACTTAGCTATCACGCTCCAGCACCCATCCCCCCCAGCACCTAAAATCCTTTTCCTATCTTTTTTTATTTATCTGCTATAGATACTTTATATAAATTGAACCATATGTTTGCTCTTTTATGATCAGTGTCTTTTGCCTAGCACAGTAATTTCTGTCACTTTGCATAATGTTAAATGTATTTTTAGAATTACATTCATGTCAAATGCATCAAGAGCTTCATTACTTTTTAGAGCTGAGAAGTATTCCAGTGTATAGACTTCAACATGAGTCTGTTAGCTCATGAGCCTTTAAGGGACAGGAAAAAAATAATAATACTTCAATGTTTGAAATGTCTTCTGGTTTCCATGAAAGAGTAGAATTTCTGGATCCTATCAAAACTTTTCTAAATCTATGCTAAGTAATTTGTGGAACTATGAGGTTAAGTCACTAAAGTGTCTGTACCGTTTTACATTCCACTACTGTATGATACTTTTCATTTTGATTCACTTTCAACACTTATTATCACTTTGTATTGTAGCACATAGAGGTATGAGCTGTATCTCACTTGAATTTAGTTAAAAACATGCATATTTATGTATCTTTAAGAAAGCACCTCTTCAGATGCTTTCCATATTTTTGTTATACTATTTATCATCATTATTAAATTGCATTAAACATTTATCTAGAAACTTCCATCCCATTGATAGCCTGCTAACTTGCTTCTTCTTGATCATGGGTAAACTGTTTATTAAGCAAAGCTATTTTCTAAATACAGCAAAACAAGTCCATTTATTAGTTTGCAAGTGTATGGATCTTCCGATATGACCAAATGTAGATCCTAGAAGGTCTTGAGTGTTACCAAACCTCTAGAAATAACATTTGTCATAGCATTAGCAACAGCAAGGATAAGAGAACTTCCTCTTTCCCAGACAAACATAACTATCAATCAACCTTGGGATCCATTCATATTCCTACAAAACCCTTTATTCTGAGTATTTTAAAGTCCTTCTGATGTATTTTACTCATTTCAACAAGAAGGTGGAGTAAAAGAACTCTTGCCCTTTTCTAGACCTTTAGGATTGTTTGATTCGGGACCCTAGGACAGGGAACTATGGTGCATATTTTAAATGTCAAAGCAGACCTGGCCTCAGGTCTTCCCAGCATCCCTCAGTCTCTACCTGGCATACCCTGCCTCCAACCCTGAACTTTCTATCTCAGGGGTTGGGGTGCCCTTCCCCCAGAGGCTTCTCCCTCTATCATCCAAACATTTTCTTTCCCTAATTCCCTTCCCTATGGCAATTTTCCTGGCCTCAATACTTAGGGCCAGAGAACTTGCCTGAGATCAGCTTCCCAATAAACCTGCCTTTAACATAATCCAATCTGTTTTGAACTGGCTCATTTTACCAGCAGAGAAATAACCTATCATGGATTACCACCCTAAACTGCTATTAGCTAGTTACCTGTTGGTAACTAATTTCAGCACTAATTAAAACCATCTTCTGCCAAGACATTGAAGAGCCTGGGTAGGAAGGTGAACTACTATGGTGAACAGTCAGAGAAGAGTGCTGAGTCCTACTTGGCCATGGAACAGACTTCATGACATGGCCCCACCCCTGGAATAGAGCCAGTGGGATGTGGATCTCCACGAGGCTGATGATTGCTGTGGTCATGAGGCTTGTTTGTATAGTGATGTGTATATTTTCATTTTCCTCCTTCAGAGAATGCTCTCCCTGTTAAGGTTAATGACTCTGTGATAATTAGAAACAACATGAATCTGGGAGGTGAGGATGCGTCTATATTCCTCAGCACTATGACCTTCAGGACAGCCTATAAGGCTGTGGAAAAGAACTCTGAAAGCCTAAGTTGAAAGTACAAAATTTCTCATATGCAAAATATAAAGATGCAAATTTAATTATATGAGGGTTTTTTTCTGACCAAAAAGTACAAAGACAGCTGCACTAATGAGCCAGCCTGTTAGAAAGATACAAAGACAGACAGATTTCTGAGTTCAAGGTCAGCCTAAGACAGAATGAGGTCCAGGTGTGATGGGAATGGTGATTTCAGAGGCAGATCTCAGAACTTATTGTCTATGCTTATACAGGCAGGCAGATCTGGGAGTGGTGATCTCAGGACAGGATTCTACCAAACTGCACTTATTGTTAGAGATTACAAAGGCAGGCACCCTGAGTTCATCTGTTATGTTTAAAAAAAAAAAAAAAAGTGTCAGCTGCAGCAGCCATCTTCCAGTAACTCACCAAAATGACTAACAGAGAAAGAGGAGGGGTGTTCACTGTGTGTTCTCTGGGCCTTTTAGGAAACATGGAGTTGTTCCTCTGGCCACATACAATCTACAAGGAGGGTGACATTCCTTGTAGACATCAAGGGAATGGGCACTGTTCAAAAAGGAATGCCCCATAAGCGTTACCACAACAAAATCAAAAGAGTCTACAATGTCACCCAATATGCCATGGGTATCATTGTAAACAAGCAAGTTAAGAGAAAGATCCTGGCCAAGAGGATCAATGTGTGTACTGAGCCCATCAAGCACTCAAAGAGCAGAGACAGCTTCCTGAAGCGGGTGAAGGAGAACGATCAGAAGAAAAAGGAAGCCAAAGAGAAGGGCAAGTGGGTCCAGCTGAAGCACCAAACTGCACTACCCAGAGAAGCATAATTGGTGAGGACTAACAGAAATGAGCTGAGCTGCTGGAGTCCATTCCATAAGAATTTATGGCCTAATATAAATAAAGGACCCTGGACTGGGGGAAAAAAAATGTACTTGCTGTCTTTTCTAAGAGTCAAGGGCTATGGTCATAAAAATGCTGATTTTTGGATAAACAAAAGGGAACCTGGGGTGGATGATTGAATTAATACATAAATAAAAGACTGGGCTTTGGTCCGCAAGAACTGAGCTATCTAGAGAGAACTGCTTGGAGAGCTGTCTAGAGCAGAGAGGTGCCTCAGGCAGAGAGCTGTCTTGAAGAGATCTATCTGGAGAGTCATCTCAAGCTGAACACAAGCTGTCAGCTTGTACCTGTGATTGACTTCAGGTTGGTTTTTCACCACTCCCAAACATACCTTCCTCAGGAACTTTTCCAAGCTGAGGCTGGTTCTTGAAAGAAGAGGCTTGTCACATAGACTCAGGGTCATTGAAGAAGCTTTCGACGACAGAATCTTCTCTTCTTTCAGGTACAGAGAGGGAAATGGCTTTACAAGTGGACATTTCTTTTCTAACCCTTGCAAACAGAAATCTGGAGGGCAGGGCAAAGCCTCTGAAGGCAATGAAGAAGAACAGATAGATGGGAATTGATAAAGGTTGTGCTGCCAAAGAATTTCTGCCGTGAGAAGCAATTAATCAAAGCACTAGGGCTAATTAAATTAACTGATCATTGCCTAGGGAATGAAATCTCTGAAGAGTCCTGTGAAGGTTGAATAGATATGGCCCCCATCAACTCATGTATTTGAATGTTTGACCCATAGAGAGTGGCACTATTAGGAAGTACGGCCTTATTGGAGTAGGTGTGGGCTTGTTAGAGGAAGTATGTCACGTAGGGATAGGTTTTGAGGTCTTATATGCTCACACTATGCTGAATGTGACACAGTCTCCTGTTTATGGAGCCAAAACTCTCAGCTTTTCCAGCATCTTGTCTGCCTATACACTGCCTTGCTTCCCACCATGATAATAATCTCTGAAACTGTAGGCCAGCCCTAATTAAATGTTTTTCTTTATAAGAGTTGTCACAGTCATGGTGTCTCTTCACAGCAATAAAACCCTAACCAAGGCAAGTCCTTTGGGAAGTTCCTGACTCTTTTATGATGAACCTGGAGGTAAACAAATTTATTTGGATTAAAATAGCCCCATAGCAGCCACTGTGATTCCAAGATAAGTCTCCCATTTGCAGTGTTAGAGTTGGGGAAATTATTTCTAGACTCCTTACATCAAGATGAACTTCTGTGTCCTGTTTACCTAAGACAGAGCGTTGTAGACTCCTTCAGTCCCCCCTCCCCCCAAAAAAATCCCATGATTATCTCCCTCCTCTATTTTCTGTCTGATTATCAAATGTCAGTTCTGTTTTTACAAACCCAGTCCAGTTTCTGTCTGAACTGGTTAGATACCATATACTTCAAGGTCATGTGCTCTTTCATAGTACTGATGAACCTTCAACATGGGCTCAATACACAAAGAAAGATTAATTAATTAATTTATTATTGAAGAATAGTTTCACTTTGAAGTTTTAAAAATTTGTTCAAACAAATCAGCTCAAAGCATGAATTCATGAAGTTTCAGAATCCCAGAGAGAACTTACCCATGATCCCCTGAGGCAGCAAACACATAGCACATAACAGCCTCAGGTACCTGTGCCTGGTTACTGGGTATTCTTGGGTCATGAAGTTCTGCTGTGGACCCCACTGGCTGAACAAAATTTATTGGAAACATCTATAAAGAGGAAAATACTTTATACCTGTTAAATTAATAGTTTCCTTGAGCAATTATCTACAAAACACAATAAAGTAAAACCAAACAAGTAAAAAGTCATGAATCAGCATTCAGAACTAAAGCTAGTTCAGAGACACTCATCCGGTAGCTATATTGACCAGCATTTACTGAGAGTGGAAAGAATCAAAGTGAAGAAACAATTCATTGGTTAATTGGTCACAGTGCTTCCCATGCTTAACTTAGGCTCAGCTATTGTACTCAATTCCATGTTGATTTGGTCTAATGAAGTTTGGTGTAGGAGCCTGGTTCATATCAATTGCTTTCTATAAGTTTTGTCAGTTGTCTATTTTATACTTCTTGTTCTCTTGGTGTCATATTTGCAAAAATCCTGCCTAAAACAAAAGACAAGATTTATACCCAGGTTTTCTATGAAGAGTTTTATCATTTTAGTGCTTATGTGTAGATTTTTGGTCCACTGGAATAAATTTTTTGTATACTAGTATGAAGAGGATGTATTAGTTACTTTTCTATTGATGTATATAAAAATGTACCATAACCGAAGCTATTTGTAGACTGGTTTCCTTGGACTTAAGTTCGTTAGAGCTAAGAGTGTGACACTGTATGACAGGAAAGTGTGGCAGCAGGCAGGCAGACATGGTGCTGGACTTGGAAGTTAAGAGTTCACATCTTAATCCACAAGGAGGAAGCAAGGAGAGTGAACTGTGAATGGTGCATGGCTTTTAAAACTCCAAAGCCCACACCCAATGGTGTGCTCCCTTTAGCAAGCCATTGTCTTAGTTAGGGTTTTATTGCTGTGAAACACTATGACTGCAGCAACTCTTATAGAGGAAAATATTTAATCGGGGCTTGCCTACAGTTTTAGGAGTTTAGCCCATTATTATCATGGCAGTATTCAGGCAGACATAATGCTAGAGAAGAAGCTGAGAGTTCTACATTCAGTTCTATGTCTGTATCAGCAAGCATCAGGAAGTGAACTGGCTTGAGCTTCAGAGGCCTCAAAGCCTGCCCCCACGGTGACACACTTCCTCCAACAAAGCCCCACCTGTTTCAACAAGTCCATACTCAATAGTGCCATTCCCTGTGGACCAAACATTCAAACACACGATTATGTGGGTACCATTCCTATTCAAACCACCACAGCCACACTTGCTAATCTACCCAAATAATGCCACCAACTGGGGACCAAATATTCTAACCACCACACTGAGAAATTTCATTTACTCTTCTGCTTATAGCTATCAGTATTTTCAAATTTCCTCATCAAAATTGTCTTGGCACACTTGAGTCTTAACTATATAGACCCAAGATTTCTAGCCCCTTGAATTCTTTTTCATTGGCCCACATGTCTCCCATTTTAACACCACACTATCATGGCAACTGTAGTTTTGTAGCTTGCGAATGGTGAAGTATGAGTCTTCTAACTTTGATTTTCTTTTTCAAGATTAAAAAAAAAATTTATTCTGAGTCACATTTAGTTACGATCAGTTGATCAGTTTCTGCAGAGAAGTTACAATTGTTTTGGAGATGGCATTGAACTATTGGTCGGATTAAAGAATATTGTCATTCTAATACCATTAACCATTGACTCACGGACCCATCACCATAATATGTGTTTCTGCTTGCTTGGGTCATCTTTAACTTCTTTGGGTAAAATCATATTTCAAGGAATATATTTGCATGTTTTTAAGAAAGTGTCTCATACAGTAGCCCAGGTAGCCTGGAACTCACTATGTAGCATAGATTGACCTCAAAATTATGGCACTTCTCCTGCCTCAGGCTTCCACGTTCTGGAATCACTGGTGTGCATTCTACACCAAACTGTTTTTGGTTTTGGTTTGTTTTATTTTTCTTTGTCAAATTTATTTTTTTATTTTGTTAAATTTATTTCTAAGTATTTAATTCTTTTTGATGCTATTATAAACAAAATAGTTTTCTTAATTTCATTCTTATTTGCTCATTTCTACTTCACAGGAAAACAATTAGTTTTGCATTATTAGTTTTCTTATTGTGCAATGTCATTAAATTCACTTATTAGTTCTCACCGTTTAATAATGGGTTCCTTAGGGTTTGCTACCTACATGATGACATCATTTGTGTAATAGGTTGTTTTGTTCTCCCTAACCTGGGTGCCTTGCATTTCTTTTGGTTAACTAGTTATTATAGCTAGTATTCCATAGTAATGTTTATGGGGAAAGGGTACTGGCTTTTGTCATTAAATACCAGGTTAGTAGTTTTGTGAATAGCCTTGATCAAATTGAAGACTTTTCCTTTCATTACTAGTTGGTTTTTGATGTGGTTCTTTTGCAGAAAGTGGGGGTTATCCAGCGTATGTATAGTATTCTGTCAAATATCTTCATTTATTGATGACAATGTGAGCTCTGTCCTTTACTGATATAGTGCGATATGATAGCTGATTTCAAATGTTGCACCTTGCATTTTTGGGACAAATCTTACTTGGTCAATGTATAACTTTTTTCTACATTGTTGTATTTGATTTATATCATTTTTTGAAAATCCTTGGAGTTATATTTATAAGAGATGTGGGGCTATATTCTTGAAGGGATATATTTTGATACTAGTCTCACAGAAGTTAAGAAATATTCTGTACCTTTCCATTTTTAGAAGAGATGTGATGAGCTAATAGACTTTACTAGTAGAGCTTTCTCATCACAATAGAGTTTTCTTTGGAGAAGTTTTAGATTACTGTTTCAGTCACTTTATGTGCTACATGTCTACTTATTCTTAAGACCGATTTGGCATTTTATGCATTTCTGAAGATACTGCCTTACTTCATCTATTCTTTTCTTTGCTGCCGTGCAGCCATATGATGAAAGTAATTTCTCAGATGAGGGTTCCACCTGTAAGAAGATTCTAAAATGTCAAGTCAAAAAAAATTAACGAAAAAAAAAAATTAGCCAGCACAGAGGGTATTTTCTTACTGGACATGAATATGTGCTCTGTGTGTTCTTAGCCATTGATGCAGGTTAGCAACTCCTATAAAAGTGGGTCTTCTTTTGCTCTGTAGTAAAGACTAATTAGTGAAGTTGAACTCCTCCCTCAGATGAACAACAGAAAGGAATACAAGTTGTATTTCTTTTTAACTCCAAAAGATATCTTTTTAAAAACAATTATTCAAATTTTTTTATACAGTACATTTTGATCTTCATATATCTCCTCCTCCTCCTCCCAGATCCTTCCTACGTTACTACTCATGCAACTTCAAATTCATTCTAAAAACAACAACAACCACAACCACAAACCAGGAAAAATAACTATAGAACAACAACGAAAACCTTAAAAAATAAAAAAAAGAAAGAAAGAAAAAAAGAAAAAGAAAAGAAAAGAAAACGAAAATTAAGACAAACTTAAACCAAGAAGGAAATAAGATTTAAAACATAACAAAACAAAACAAAATGTGTCCACACACATGCACACACACACAAAATGTGAAGTCTAATTTGTATTGGCAAGCTACTTCTGAGTACAAAATCTTTCCAAGAGTTAAACTTTCCAGTGAAACTCCATTGGAGAAAACTGATATTCCCTTTCCCAGCAGATATTAATCGTGAACAGCTTCATAGGTAGAGTTGGGACTTTGTTTCTACTTCTTCTCCTTGCTGTATTTTGTCTGTTTTGAACCTTTCCAGGTCCTGTGTGCTATCACAGTCTCTGGGAGTTCATATGGTATCAATCCTGTTGTGCCTGGAAGACATCGCATCCATGGAGTCACCTATTCTGGCTCAGACAATCTTTCTGCCTCCTCATAGAGCTCTGAGCCTCGAGGGCAGGAGTTTGATAAAGACATCCCATTTAGGGTTGAGTGTTCCAAGGCCTCTAACTCTGCATATCATCAAGTTGTGAGTCTCTGTGTTAGTTACCAAGTACTGCAAGAAACTTCTCTGATAAGCATTGAGTGATGCTCTCTACTCTGTGGGTATAGCAAGATGTCACTAGAAGTCATTTTATTTCCATGTTCATTTAGCAGAAGAATAGTAGTATTGGTTTTGCTCTGGGCCTATGTAGTGTTGGGTTCTTGGCCACTTTAGTAGTGTCATGTATGGGTTTCTTTTTATGGACTGTGCCTTAAATCCAATCAAAAAAGTGTGATTACTGCCGTAACATTTGTGCCACCGTGTGGCACCAGTATACCTTTCAGGCAGGTCACTGTTGTAGGATGCAGGATTTTTAGATGAGAGAAATTGTTTCCTTTTTCCCCTTTTTCCTGCTCCCAAGTAGGGGTCAAGCTTCTAGTTGGGGACCAGCTCAATTTCTCCATGTTTGATCCCATAAATAAACTGTGTCTACACCAATAGGGTCTTATCATCACCTTGGAAATAACCTGTGTTATTTGGATGAGGGCTCTATTGAGACCCCTTTGGCCAGAAATTCAACAAAATGTAACCCATTCCTGGCACTGGAAATTTTACTTGGTGGCATAAGCTGTCGAGTTGGGCCATTGTCCTCCCCCATTATATGGCGACTTCATTTACTTTCTTTTCAAATATGTATGTATTTTAGGAGACTTCTACTGTGCAGGTTTCCATGCCACTTTTCAAAATAAACCACTTTAGTGTTAGTACCCCCTCCATTTCCTTCTTTATCATGCCTTCCCATCCTTTTGCCATTTAGTCCTATCTAGTTTCCCATTACCTACTTACGACACTATACTCTATTACTCCATCCTTGGAAGATTTCCTCCTCCTTCCTGGTCCCCTACTAGCTACCTAACCTCTGTGGTTATTGAAATTGAAACACTTATATCTAGAGTTTAAAAGTAGACATTCACATATAAAATAAACCATGCACTATTTGGGTTTTCTTTGGGGGCTTTAGGTTCCATCATTCAAGATAATTGTTTATAGCTCCATCCACTTATCTGAAAATTTCATAATTTCAATTTTCTTTCTACCTGAATAACATTGTTATTATCCATTCATCATTTTTTTTTTTAAATTTCTGCCTGTTAGGAATAGAACAGCAATAAACATAAATGAACAAGTATCTCTGTAGCAAGATGCAGAGTCTTGTAGGTATATTGCCTAAGAGTGTTATAGCTGGATATTGTGGTACATAAATTTTCAGCCTTTTTAAATAACCTCTACTCTGATTTCCATAATGGATACGGTCATTCGCACTCCCACCAGCAATGAATAAATATTCCTCTTTCCCAACATCCTCACCCTCATGTGCTGCTATTTATTTTGTTTATTTTGGTCATTCTGACTGGGATAAGATGAAATATCAAGTAGTTTTAATATGCATTTTCTTGATGGCTAAGGATGTTGAATATTTTGTGTTTCTTGGCCATTCGTGTTTCTTTTTTTCTTTTTCTTTTTCTTTCTTTCTTTCTTTCTTTTTTTTTTTTTTTTTTTGTACTCTGTTTAGTTCTATACCCCATTTTGAAACTGGGTTGTTCTCTTGATGTTCAGGACTTTAGCTCATTGTATTTTCTAGATACTAATCCTCTACCAGATGAGTAATTAATAAAGATGTTTCCCATTCTGTAGGCTGCCATTTTGTTCTAATAATGGTGTCATTTGCTGTATAGAAGCGTTTTAGCTTCATGGGGTCCCACTCACTGTTGGACTTAATACCTGGGCTATCCATGTCCTGTTCAGAAAGTCCTTTCATGTGACAATGAGTCCAGGTGTATTCTCTACTTTCTCTTCTATCAGGTTCAGGGTATCTGGTCTTATGTTGAGGTCCATGATCCATTTAAGACTGATTTTGATGTAAAGTGATAGATATGTATCTATTTGCATTTTTTATATGTGGGTACAGTTTTAGCAACATCATAAGTTGAGAATGCCATTTTTTCTCCAATGTGATTTTCCTCAACTTGTGAAAAATCAGGTATCTGTGCCATGTGGAATTATATCTTGGTCTTCAATTCAGTTCCATTGATCAAAGTGTCTGGTTTTTTATGCCAATACCATGCTATTTTTATTACTATAGTTCTGTATAACTTGGAATTTTGTTATTCGGGATTGTTTTAACTGTTTGTTGTCTTTTTGTTTCCATATGAAGTTGAAAGGTTTTTGTTTTTCAATTTTTGTGAAGAATTGTGTTGGAATTTTTGGTGGGGATTGTGTTGAATCTGTACATTGTTTTTAGTAAGATGGCCATTTTCACAATATTAATTCTACCAGTCCCAAGCAAGGGAGAACTTTCCATATTCTTGGGTATTCTTTAATTTATTTCTTTTTTAGTGTGTGAAAGTTTTTATTATATAAGTTTGATATTCATCCACTTGCATGGAACATTATCATAAGATATTTCATTCTTTGAGGCTATTGTAAAAGCATCAAATCAAGGTAGTTTCCCTGATTCTTTCTCAGTATGTTTGTCATTTAACAAAAGAGATCTTAACCAACATTTTTATATTCCTTGCTATAAAGCACTGAAATCTATAATCTATAATTTTATAAGAAACTAAACATCTTCAATAGCTGCAGAAAAATAGTATTCACACAAACATTCTATAGAAAGGGTTACTTCTTATAGGTCTTCTTATTTTGCCTACATTCATGTCTGTATACCACTTATGTGCCTGGTGCTGGAGGAGTTTAAAAGTGGGTATCTGATCCCTTAGATCTGGAACTGCAGATGGATGTAAGTCACAATGTGGATCATCTGGAGCCATTGTTCCAACACCCAGAAGTGATGCTTTAATAGCCATGGTAACTTTAAAATTACTGAACCCTTAAAGCTAATACTCAGTTGTTATTAATTGTTTAGTCTTAATTCTTAGAGATAAACACCAACTCATGTTCTAAACTATGATAAAAAAATGTGTTCTATTTACCTTTTTAATTTTTCTTAGAAAAGCTGTTCTTGAAGACCTCCTGCTATTTCTTGGTTCAGATGTTCGGCTCAGACATCATAAAACTGTAAGTGTGGTATATAGTCATATGTGAGTATAGATGTATGGTGTGGAAATCTGGCTCTGTTTCTTCCCAAATGCTTTGTTCACAAGATTTACAGACAGCGTCATCAACA
This sequence comes from Rhynchomys soricoides, assembly GCA_019843965.1. Classification (NCBI taxonomy): domain Eukaryota; kingdom Metazoa; phylum Chordata; class Mammalia; order Rodentia; family Muridae; genus Rhynchomys; species Rhynchomys soricoides. Next base: position 342,548 of record JADRCH010000130.1, on the reverse strand, counting down.
AATAATCCTATGCTATCTACTGACTAAGTGGGTGACTGACTGTTCTGAGCTCCCAGTACTTAACTCTGCTCTCTTCCAGTAGCTTTCAGCCTTCTATCCTCCAGAATTTCTAACCTATTAGCCTCAGTGCCTCCGTGCCTCTGTGCCATCTTTGTCTGTTTGTTTGTTTGTTTTTCTTTCTTTTCCTTTTGTTTTGATCACTTTTTGCAGCACTGGATAGGAATCGTGTCTATGTTCATGATAGTCTCTCAACAATGATCCATGTTACCCAACTTGAAGTCACAGTCTAAGCCCCAGTGTAGCCACTGGTCCAGACCATCCATCTCCAAGCCAATTAAAATGCCCAAGTTAATAGTAAAAAAAAGAAAAAGGGAGGTTTGTTCAATGTAGCCACATTGGGAAGAGGAAAAAGAGATGGCAGTGATGTCTTCCAGTTCATCTTCTGTTCTGAAGTGAGATTAAATTTAAGTAGAAAGCCAGCGATATGAACATCTAAGCTGATGAAGGTATGGCCGGCCATTGCCCTATCATTATCTGGGCTTTAGTTTCATTCTGTGAAGCATTCTAATAATTGGTGAAAACTGTAAAATCTCTTTTCAAGGAAACAAGGTTCTCCTCTGGCTATAGCCAGGCTTCCAATGTTTTCCTTTTCCCAGCATGAGATTCCTGGGGAAAGTCCCATTATTGGGATCCATTTTTAAATAGTCTGATATGATAGTAAGATTGAGGGATATAAGCATCTCTTTAGAATAGCTTCATTTCTGCCATGCTTACATCCATATGTGGTTTTCTTGCTTTTGTAACTTAATCATTTACCCAGTTTGAATTATATAATATATACTCAAACCTATGCCACAAACAAACTTTAGGACCATGACAATCAACTGAATCTAACATTATAAACTTTTTTATCTTGCCTACTTCCAAGAACATCATCTTAGATTCTGTGTTCATCCTTCTCTCAATGCACTTTTAATATTTTATATATATATATTTAATATATATAATATTTTTATATATATAGTTAATATATCTATATACATGCCAGCAAGATGGCTTAGTAAATAAAGGTGGTTACCACATAAGACAGACCACCCAAGTTCCTGAAACCCATGTAAAGGTTGAAAGAGAGAACTGATTCCACAAAGTTCTCTTCTGACCTCCATACCTGTGCCATGATTCATGCCTTCCTCATCATGCACACATAACAATAATAATAACCATATGTATACTATATTACATAATACATATCATGTATAATATTTTAGAGAATATATAGTTTTTTATGTGGTTCACATTTTATATATGCCACTTATGTGTGAATGTCTGAGATCACCCATATATCTGTCATCACTATAGCACATTAACTCTGACTATGTGATACTCAGCTGTGTCTCTAGGGTGCTAATCATGTACTCACTCACTAATGGCCTTGCAGGTTGTTTTCTGGATCCCTCCTTGTATATAGTACTCCTTTGAGTATTTCTATAATAAGTGTGTCATTAGCCTGAGAGTTGGGTGAATAATGGTGAAGCTCAAAAGACAGTGTCACCTCCTACGATAGCATAGCCTAGAGCCAGAGAAGTTTAAAAGCAGAGGCTTAAAACCATACAGACCTGAGACATAATCAATGCTCCTTGTATGCACCTGTCTCTATTAATACTGAACTCATCTGTTACTAGAAATGGTTTGTTCTGGATTCTGGCTGTGAAAGCAGCAGGAGCCCTATCTTTTGCCTGATACCCCAATTATTGTCATGACCTATGAATTAAAGTCAGGCCCATGGGCTTTTCAGTTGTCCTTATATTTCAAAATCTACCAATTTAAAGAAAAAATAGTGTGTTTTTAATGCAAACCTAACTGTGGCATCCCCTTACATAGTATTCTTCAATATCTGCACCTCCTTCTCAGGATTCTGGCTCCCTACACAAGAATCTTTATGAGTTGGTCCTAATAGCCCATCCAATCTCATCCCTTGCTACCTCCCAGCACACCACATTCCACAGTGTTTTCCTCACACTACTGGCCAGTTCTGCTTAAAGACTTTCACAGTTGTTTCCTGTGTTTCATACATCTAAAATCTATCCTAGACATATCACCCCAGTTCTTTAGATCCTAGCTCTTGGTCACCGCTTCTGGAAGCTTCCCTGATCCTCTCCAAGCTAAAATGGACATGCCATTCTTACCACATACAAGAAAATTAGCACACACATTCTCAAATGCACCAACAACATGCTGTGCAAACCTCCAGAACAGCACTTAGGACTTGTGTTTACAATTTAATTACCACTCTACTGTGATATGGAAACTTCTAGTTCTTTGAAAAAGTCATGTCAAATGATGTTTTGCTGGGGCACACAGGTGGAAGGATGTCTTGTTAAAGCAAACATGTAAAAGGATGTTTTTCTGCAGCAGACAGAGGTGAAAGGGTGCTTTGATATAGGAAAGGCATGAAAGGACCCCAGATAAGGGAGCATAAACATGACCCCACAGACAGTGGGAGACGAGCACTGAGCTTTGGTTTGGTTTGCTCCACCTCACTATGCTTTGCTAAAGACACACATGTATTGGTTCGCCTTACATGGCATTGTTGAGCTTAACTTGTGGTAACTCACCCAAAACCTGCTCTCAAGGTTCAGGCCAGTTGGCAGGCTTGGCAGTGTCTTCAGGATTGAACTCCAGCTGCCTGCTCTCAAGATTCAGGCCAGTTGGCAGGCCTGGCAGTGTCTTCAGGATTGAACTCCAGCTGCCTGGTATCTGCTTGCTGAAAGGACCGGCCTGGAGCTGCTGGTTCGTGGCTTGTGTATGCCTGTCTGGTCTGCAGCTCTTAAGTTGTGTTTGGTGTTTGCTACAGGACTGAACTTCTGCCAAAGAAGGTCAAAGTTGCCCCCAAAGAACTATTTCTGAACAGATCCACTTCCTCCACATCCTAATAACTTTTCTCTTTCACTGCCTCTGCTGGGTGGTGGGCTGGAGGAGAGTTGAGCCCTTATTAAAAGTAGGTTGCAAAAAAATTTATGCCTACACTACTGAGTTCTGAGTTTCTGACTAGCTGACAACTTTTAAAATCCTATGACTACATTTTATTTATTTTGTGTGTATTTCCAGATATTTAGCAAAAATTCTGACTATATGTCAAAGGAAGAAGGATGGGAAAAGGGTAGAGGAAAGGAAGGAAGCAGAGGAGGATGAAGTGTAAGACTGTTTTGGAGAAATACAGATGCAGTGAATGGGTCTGTCCACCACTTGTTTGCCCAGAAATGTCTGGCATGCTCTTAGTGCCAGCACCTGTTCTCACCAGCACCCAGTCAGCACCATCACCCAATCAGCTCCAGTGCTCTATCAGTGCCAGCACACTGTCAAAACCAGCATCCTGTCAACAACATCTCTTCAGTGCCAGCACCCTGTCAGATCCATGCTGATAGAGATCTCTCCTTATATGCATCCTCTTCTTGAACCTTGTTTTAAATAGTCAGCAACTGCTTTGAGTTGATTCGGGCCCTGAAAATGACAGCCTCATGATTTAATTTTAACTGAATAGCTGCCTTCCAATATTAAATACATTTTCTGACCTGGAGGGCATTCTTCCTATTATCTCATACTAGTCAGTTCTCAATAATTCATGGATTAATTATGTAGCAATTACATTTCTATCCACAGCCATAGCCATGGGATTCTGTAAAGAGGAAACCTGAGAAACAAGACAATCCCTCCAAAATTTGCCATTCAGTGTTTTGATCTGTTTGAACTTTTCTAACAAAACACCTGACAGTGGAAATTTTAAAAACAACAGAAATTTACCACTCATGGATCTAGAGACTTGGGTTATATGATCAAGGTGTCAGTAGATTAGATGCCTAGTAGGGTTCACTCTTTGCTCCATAGATTCTGCCTTTTTTTCTAAACTAATGAGACAAAATGGGCAAACAAGTTGCTTGAGCCTCCTTTATAAATGGGCATCAATTCTGTTCATCAGAAGAGCGCTCCCTACACTCTCAATATAATTCATGAAGGTTAGGTCTTAACATGTAAGTTTTGGGAAGTGAACATTAAGGCCATGACATGCAGGAAGAGACTATCTTATCTACCTGTTAGGTAGCAATCTCTTTTTAGGCTGTATCCAAGTGCAAGGTCTCCTGTCTGCTACTGACCTCTGCTATTCTCAATGGTGCTTCAGAAAATCCAGCTGCTGCACCTCTTAGTCACACCTCACTTCCTGGTACTCACTGTTGCTTCTCTGTAAGTCACAAACCCTGCTTTTCAAGTGCAGTAGCCTTCAGAGATCAGGAAAGGACATTTTCATAAGAAAACTAAAGAGGAGAAATTAGAGCAATTATAGCATGGCTTAAACATAATGGCTTTTATTGACATTCAAAGGAGAAAGCATTGTAACTGTTCTTCACAAAATAATTATAGAATTGATTAAACTCAAACTGGGTATACAGCTGCATACCTGTAGTCCCAGCTCCTACAGGGCAAGGCAGGCTCCCTCTCTGAGATCAAGGCTAGCCTAGTCTCCATATCAAGTTCCATGTCAGCCAAGATTACATAATGAGAAAAGAGAAAACCCACAATATTCTCCAGAAAAGGAAAGACCATGATCAAGAAGATGATTTTCTCAAGGCAGGGCTTACCAACTGCAACGAGGATGTATGGAGCCCTGAGATTTCCTCAAAGTGTGGGAAATCCAATTGCATGATTTGTGAAAATGGAGGACCATTTTTACCTCATCCCTATTAAAAAAATCAAATGTTTACAATAAAGACCCATAAAAGAGTGAAGAAAGACACCCACGTGCCTGCTGCAGGTACAGCTATGATGGGTGAATGTGTAGTAGAGAGATGGTAAAGATGGAGTACATGAAGAGAAGGAAGAGAAAGCAAAGCTGAGGGATTGTACACAGTGGAGAAAGGTGGAGATTTGATAAGAACATGGTGAGGTCCTGGCCCAGGGCTGTTGCCAAGAGCCATATCTGGGGCTGTGGTCCTGTTGCAACCCGGGTCTGTGTTGATGTCTGTGGCCCAAGTTACCACCAAAGCCCAAGGGGATATTCATGGTCTGGGATGCCACTGGAGATTATATGGATATCTGAGGGCCATACTGCCTAGGGAGTGGGGGTGGGTATCATGCAGGCCACTTATATCAATATGATACCCATCCCCACTTTTGGAGGCAAAGGCTCAGGTGAGCCTGCCCTGAGTACTTGAGAGCAGGAGAGCTGCCCCTGCCCCTTGCCAGCTGTGGCATTGGGTGAGCTAGCCAAAACAGTGGAGAGCTCACCCTGGTGGCATAGGAGCAGGAGAGTTAGCAGACTGACCAATTCAGTGATCTCCCAGACCTATATCCAGAGCTCTGAGTTAGCTCTGAGTTAGTATACCCCATCATCCGTCCATCTATAATCTGCTGGAGTACATGAAAGGGCCAGTCTTACAGATCCAAAGCTTCAGAATCTCCATGACACAGGGCAACAACAGAGGAATCCCCATGAGGATCCAGTATAGATAGTATAGCAGAAGCCAGAGGCGTCAAAACAAATCAATGACTCATTGCAATGAGCATTTGCAAGTAAAGATGTGTGGACAGGTTGGTATACTGTGTAGTACCCTGTGACATATGGCAGCTTCCATGACAAGATGTTTTAAAATTATTATCATTCTACCTTTCTTTCAGGGAAGGGAGGTTGCAAGAGTGGAGGGAAGATAGAGAGGGAAGGGGAGATGAGTGGGATTGGAGTACATGATGTAGATACACAAAGGAGAGAGAGAGAGAGAGAGAGAGAGAGAGAGAGAGAGAGAGAGAGAG
>JADRCH010000130.1:238358-336736 GCA_019843965.1 Rhynchomys soricoides | reverse complement strand
GAGAGAGAGAGAGAGAGAGAGAGAGAGAGAGAGAGAGAGAGAGAGAGAGAAACTGAATCTTCAAAATGAGGCTTTCTCCCCTCTCCTGCTACCCCCTACCAGCTCAGTTATGGGCTCTTTTCAGGAACTCCTGCTCTCAGACATCATACTTCACCTCTGCTCCTTACATTCTTTCTGCTTTCTCTTCTACATAGGTCCCCTAGTCTTCAGGAGAGGGGTTTGATAAAGGCATCCCATTTAGGATTGGGTGCTCCCAGGTCTTTCATTGTCTTCACATTGTCTGGTTGTGGGTCTCTGTGTTAATTTCCATCTACTACAAGAAGCTTCTCTTTTTAGGATTGAGTGATGCATTGAACCAGTAACAACAGCAAATGTTTAATAATAATCTTTAACATAAATGGCCTTAACATATGAATTAAATGTGTAGACTGACTGGATACAATTAATGTTTTCATCCATGAAACTCACAAAATGAAGTAGGACATCCAAAAAATTGAGAGTTAATGTTGGAAAACAACCTATCAAGGAAATAGAAGCTGAATCTAAGCTGATCTGATTCTCATGTCTGATAAAGTGGACTGCAAACCAAAATTAATCAAGAGAGATGAAGATGGCCACCACACATTAGTAAAAGGAACAATTCATCAAGATGATGTAATTATTATAAATATGCATGTGCCAACTCATGAATGCCTGTTTTTTAAGCACTTGAATACTAAAAGACATAAACTGCCATGTGTCCTAATACAATAATAACTGAAGGTTTCGAAAAACCTCACCTCACATTTAGATATGTCACCAAAATTAAAAATCAGAAATGAAACTTTATAAGTAAAGCATACCACATATCAACAACATTTAATAGATCTCTATAGGACATTCCATGACACAAGTAGGAAATAAACTTTCTTCTGGGAACCAAAGAAGACACTCCAAAATTGCTCACAATAGAATCCACAAAGCAAGCCTTATGCTACACATAATAATTGAAATGCTTCCCTGCATCTCACAAACCTGCAGTGGAATAACAGTAGAACTACTAGCCGTGCCAATCTCAGACAATACATAAGTACATGCAAACTGAACAATATAGTTTTAAATAACCAATATGCCATGAAGGAAAATCAAGGACAAATGTGTTTTAATTCTTAAATTAGTGGAAATGAGAGTATAGTCTACCAGAACCTCTAGGATATAACAGGGTAGCTTAAAAGGAAAGTTTCCACTTTTAAATGTTTATATTTCTTAAAAATCAGAAAGCCCTAAAAATAATCTAATGGTATACATTAAGGCTTAGGAAACTTAAAAACCAAATCTAAATGCAACATACAGAAAAAATAAACATCATCATGGGAGAAATTAGTGAAAGACTGAAATAACAAACAGCATTATGCAGAGTTGGTTTTTTGAAAATATTAATAAGGTTGACAAATCTGTAAACAAACCAAAGTTAAGAGAAGGAATGGCCAAATTAATGCAATATAAGACAAACATGTAGCTGTTACAACAGATCCCAAAGAAGTCCAGAAGATCATTGGAGAATTCCAAGACGATGGGAAATCTACAAGCAACGGTTAAATTTCTAAATACATATTACCTACCAACATTTAATGTCTGTAGACACAGTTTAATAGATCTATAACAAGACTGGAGCAGCTATAAAAAGTCTCCCCTCCTAAAAAATCCCAGAACATATTGAATTCTACCAAACGTTTAAGGAAGATCTAAAGAAAACACTTCTTAAATATCATCTGTGCCCCAATGGAGTTGAGTAGAGTCAACTCTAGCCTTCAAGTCCCATTACCTGTGACAAATGTGACCTCACACTTAGATCAGCCTCTATATAATGCCTGCTGATTTCCTCAACAAATTTCACACACACCATATTGGTCTCTCTCATGTCCTGGAGACTCCATTGCAAGTAAGGCTTCACCTCCACCACTTCATGAACAGCCTATTCATGAGTCTACATTCATAATCTGACTCTACTATTCATTGTCTGACCTTGGTGTCTTTCTAAGGTGTTGGTACAAGCCTTTATGACTCTATAGCTCTTATGTTGTGCATCTGAACAATGCCAAGTTCTGTTGCCAGTTTAAAACTTAGTCTTGGCCCCTTGTACCACAGATGTAGCAGCATCTAATTAGATGGATGAACCTAGAAAAGCGTTTCCCTAGTGTGCTCTTGTTTTCAGGATACTAACCTAAAGTCTCTAAGTTTTAGATGTTTTCTTTTAAAATGAATTTACATTGTTACACCACGGAGCTTTTAATAGGTGGGAATCTCATACCTTTCCCGATGTCACTATGAAACTCATAGTTTATCTTCAATGGTGCTATGCTAACAATTAAAGATGCTTTGTCCACAACTACCATGCCTTCAACCATAAACTTTCTCATATTCCTTTATTCACCACCAGAATGTGTTCCATAGTATTCTGCTTTGAACTCTAAACCTGCCCAAATGAAAAGAGTAATAACCATGACACAGCCTCTTCCACAAAACAATGTATTTCATTACTTTTGAATTCAGTCTCACTTGGATTTTTAAGTGATGGACAAAAGTCAGCCAGATTATTTGCTAGAATATACTATAAATTACCTTTACTCTAATTTCAGATAGTACTTTTTCCTCTTTGAAACTTTATAAATAGAGTCCTCTCTGACTCACTCCATTTCTGTAAGCATTCTTGTCATGTGAACTCTCATAAGAATTACCCATTATTCTCTGTTTACTTGAGCCCACAGTTCTAATCTCTTCTACATTTCTACTATAAACAAGTTCAGGAGGCCTATGAACTACATGGTCGGCAAGTCACAGTAATGAACTCACTTCTCCACAACAAGTTTCTGTGTTAGTTACTATTCTAGTTGCTCTGACCAAATATCTGGCAAGAAGCATCTTAAGGGAGAAGAAATTATTTTGGCTCATGATTTGAGGGGATACTGAGGTGGAAGCATAAGTCAGGGTCATGTTGCATCTTCAGTTAATAAGCAGAGAGGAAAATGTTAAGGATCGTCAAGACTTCTCCTTTACCCTCTCTCATTAAGTCTGGACCACTAGCCCATCAGATAGCACCACTCTATGACCGCTCTGTGGATGCCCTCATGGAGTATGCTTCTCCTAGGTTGTTTTAAGTATATTAAACTTGACAATGAAGATGAACCATTACATTTTGTTGCAGCTTCTTTGAATCTAGACACAACCATAGTATTTGAAGATCTCTGTGCTTATGGCATCTGCTAGAAAAGAAACAAATCAACAATAATGTTTTTCATTTACAAGACTAAGAGATACATTTAACTTAAAAGGGAAGAGGTGATTTATGTTATATCTAAGCGTAATCATACTTTTGGGCTACTTTATTGAGTTCTTGCATCTATCACCCTTCTTAATCCTAACCCTCGCAAACCCCCAGCACTAGGTAGTTGAGAAAGAAGGTAAGAGGGGAAAGGTGCTGTAGATCTCTTTAGGCTACTTCCTGCTGATTAACGGTGTTGAATTCCTTGGTGCAAGTCCAATCTTTGTCATCAGGATGTCTCCAACAAGCAACCAGCAATCCAGCAAACAGCAAATGCAGCAGCAGGAACCAGCAGCAGCAGAGGTAGCAACAGAGGCGGCAGCAGGGGAAGCAGCAGTCACTGCAGCCCTTCGGCGCTCCGGCATTTTTACATCCTCTCAAGAGTCCCCAGATTTCAAAATGTAAACTATCTTCAACTGTCAGAATCATGCCCCTGCCAGAACACAAGACAAATCATAGCTGTTGTGGACAATCTGAAGCAGCCCTATATCCCATACCTGGGTTAAAACAAAAACATATTCATATAACGTAACTGAGTTTTTAAAGAAACCAAAATTCTTACTAAATCTTAAGAAAACAATTTTAAGTGTATAAAACTATGTATAGTAAAGTAGTTTTTTTTATTGGGTCCAGTAAACTTTAAATGTTCCTCCCATCTAATCATATTATTTCTGTTTTTCCTTTCCCAGTTGTTTTTGTGGCTTCTGAAAACACTGGTGTGTTCTTCTGAGAGGCTAACTCATAGCTCAAGGATTGTGTGCACTATCCTGTTTTCAGGACCTTATGCAAGAGGCAGGAGAGAGGAGTGCTGTAGGAAATCACAATCCAGTAGATGTGCCAGGTGAAATTCTAGCCAGGTTGTGAGAGCATCAGAATCCAACCTGGGGATTTAACTTTCTCTGAGAGAGCTTCTGCTTCCTAACGCCTGAGAGATCTGAATAGCTTTTGCTTTGCTCTGTTTCCTGCCAGACTCGGTGAAGCTATGAGGGCTGATGTGGTGTGCCATGCTCTGGAATTCTGCAAGCACGATGCAGTCCAGTCACAGTGTCATCTCTACCCACTTCCCCAGGTGAGTGGGCTCTGCTCTGAATGCCACTTTCCAGGATCCTTTAGGCACATTGGACATGCTATAAAGGAAGACTAGGCTTCATTTGCTCAGTGGTTTGTGGACTGGAAAATTATGTATACACTACTTGGCAGTGTTTAAGAGTTCCTTTCTTTTCACATGCATGTATTTGTTGCCCTTTGTACTGTGATGATGGCCTTTCCTTCTGACTGGGGTGAGATGGAATCTTAAAGTGCTTTTAGTCTGCAGTCCCATATAGCAAAGGATATTGGACATTTTTTAGAGATGTTTCCTAAGATTTGTAATTTCTTTTGAGAACTATTTAGTTCCATACACTATTTCAAGTTCAGCTGTTTCTCTATTAGAGTCTTGTTTTCCCCTGGTATATTCTGGTTGCTAATGTGTGTATATATGACAAGTTGTTTCTTCTATGAATTTTGTCTTCACTTAGCAGTTTCCTTTGCTGTACGTAAGCTTCTTAGTTAAATGAAATTCCATTGGTCAATTTTTTTTTTTTATGCTGCCAGAGTCCTATTCAGAAAATTCTTTCCTATACATACATATTGAAGGTCATCCCCACTTTTTCCTCTAGCAATTTTAGGGTATCAAATCTCTCACTGAAGAGTTTGATTCATTTGTAGTTAAGGTTTTTCAGAATGAGTGATGGGGCTTGAGTTTCGCTCTTTTAAATGCTAGTGCCCAGGTTTCCATTGGCTGAGGATGCTATCTTCTCTAATGTATATTTTTGGATTCTTTGTTCATATCAGGTAGCTGTTGTGTAGATTTATCTCTGGATACACCATTCTAAACTGTTGATCTAAATGTCTATTTTTGTGCCAGTGTAATGCTGTTTTCATTTCTATGGCTCCATAGTATAATTTGAAATTAGGTATGATGACACCCACCCCAGTGTTTCTTTGTTCAGGATTGCTTTAGATATCCTAGGTCTTCTGTGTTTCCATATAAAACCTAGGATTGTCTGTAAGGACTATCCCTGTGATCTTGATTGTGAGTACACTAAATCTGCGGGTTGTCTTTGATAGAACCATTTTCATGGTTTGATTTTCCCAATTCATGAGTGTGGTAGGGAGGGGGATATCTTACTATCTTCTAGTGTCTCCTTCAATTATTTCTTAAAGGTTTGTTCTTGTCTTAAAGTTTTCATGTAGAGGTTTATTATATTTCCTTGGCTTGCTTTATTCCCAGGTATTTTATTTTTACCTTGTTGTTACTGCGAATGGGGTTATTTTACTTTTTTCTTTTTCAGTTTGCTTGTCCTTGCTATGTATGAGGGCTACTAATATTTATATAATGATTTTGTATCCTACCTCCTTACTGACAACATTTATCAGATGATATCTTCAATTAATCCACATAAAATACTCAACTTACTTCATCCTTGATCTCTCCTCCCATTAGAAAAAGTCTAGGTTATTCCATTATTAATAATAATCTTGAGCTGTATTGGTAATAGATAGGAGAACCAAATAAATAAATCCGGGATTTAAACCCATCTTTACCCTTCAAAAATCAAATGAATTACTCGTGTAGAACAACCAACTCATCTCAAGTTGCCCAGAACATTTCAGGGATCAGTTCTAAAACTTCCATATCCTAATAAAATCTGGTCAGCTGGTTGCTCTCATCTGAGCTTATCTGTCCTTACCCATAAGATAACTATAATAAAATATTACCCTCACAAGTTTCTTAAGTAAAGCAAGCAAATATATTTACAATTATTAACACAATAGCAACAATACTATACATGGATAATACATTTAAAATATTACTGAAATGACATCTAATAATATTATTGTAGCTGTCGTGATTATTTGAGATGGTTTTTAAAAATTTTCTTGTCATATCATTTTGGACAACTTTTAGTTTGATTGTGGTTAGACAAAGCTATAAATGTTGACCTAATTATGCCCACATACTATAGATCGGAGTACAGTATAAAACTAGTTAAGACTCACAGTATTGATATTCATGAGCTTCCTATTCAAATAATTGTATACCTCTTTCCCTAGAATTATGATTTTCCTGTATATAATAAAAAGTTTGGTTTTTTAAAACATGTTATTTATGTTTAAGTAAAGTCAACTATAATACTTTGTGGCTTAAACAATTACATGATTTTTCTGAGTAAAAATATTAAATATTAGGGGCTGGAGAGATGACTAAGCTGGTAAAACACCTGCCATACAAGGATGAGGGCCTGAGTTGCAAACCCTGGGCCCATATAAAAGCCAGACAAGGTGACCCACAATTATTATCACTGTTCCTGGGAGGTAGAGACAAGCAAACCCCTGGAGCTTGCGACCCAACTAGCCTCCCCTAATCAATAACTTCCAGGCCAGTAAGAAACTGTTAGTTGCAGTTTCTCTCACTGTAATAATATACAAAGACCAAAAGGAATTTGTGAAGGAACAGGTTTATTTTATCTTATAGTTTGTAGTCCAATATCCAGGAAAACCAGGGCAGAAACTCAAGGCAAGAACCTAGTGTTGAGAACTGAAGCAGAAGCCATGGAGGAGTGCTACTTACTGATTTTCTTACCATCTGCCCAGGGTGGCACTACCTACAATGGTCTGGGATCTTGACATTAATCATCAGCCAAGACAATGCTCACAGACTTATCAACAGGCCAATCTTATGGAGATATTTTCTCAATTAAGATTCCTTCTTCCAAGATGACCTCATTTTGTATCAAGTTGACATAAAATCTATCCATCACAGAGACCCCGTCTCCAACAAAACAAAACAAAACAAACAAACAAACAAAATGTGAGTGGCATCCAGATAGCAAAACCTAAGGTTGACCACTGCTCACCCCACCTCTAAAATGGGGGGTGGGGTGGGCAAAGGAAGGAGGGAGGAAGAAAGAGAAAGAGGGGGCACACCACAAAACTATTTTCTTGATCAAGAAAAATTGAAACAAATGTTCAGGATACATGTTTCATGTTTCTTCTGTGATCGACTGTCAATGAAATTTTTCTAATTCCTCCGAAGAAGTAGATTCTACTGGTTTCTAGAAAAGAAAATTTTATTTGGAAAAAATTCTGGTGGTCAGATAACATGTGAATATTGTCTTATCATAACCACTATTTGATATTGAAAGAAAGCAATGTATCTCTGTGTTGGAAGGCAAACATATTAGTCAGCTTGTCAGCATCATGACAAGACACCTGAGAGAAGCAATTTAAAATGAGGGAAGGCTTGCTTGGGCTTATAGTTCAAAGGTTTCTATTTATGATCACTTGGCTCTATTCATGGGTTTGTGGAGGGACAAGACATGACACATAAGCATAAAGAAGGGGCCAGGAGGAAAGTTTCTGCCGACAAAGACTCTTTCTTCAACTAGAACCTACCTCATGGGTTTTCTTCACTCTAAAGTAGCCTATCAAGTAATAAGCTCATCAATAAGTGGACTCATTGATGAGGTCACAGCCCTCATTATTGAGTCATGTCCCTGAAGTTCCAACTCTGAGCATTGCCTTGGTGGACAAAGCTTTCAACTGGCAAATCTTTTAGGACATTTCTGGTTTCAGTCCAAGTAGCAAGATTTGGGTTTTAGTGACATCCACAATCACCATGATATATACATGTATGTATCTTATCCACAACTATTCACAGGATGTTCAAGTTGATCTGATCATAAATAACATATCTGACTTAAACATACTGTCTGCAGTTATTTTATACACCCCCCCATTTCTTCATCTCCTCCAGTTTAACCTCCTGCTTTTGCTTATAGTGCTGGAATTTGAACCTTGGGCCTTTCACATGCCAGAGTTCACCCCCTTTTTAGCTGCTGACTTAGGAAAATTTTGCAGCCCCTTTTGGCTGAGGCTGAACAGGAAGGATTTCATCCAGAAGTGCTTAGCTTCCCCTCAGAGGCATTCTGGACTGCTGGTCAGCCTGAGCCCCTCCCCCTGCAGCTGTTTCTTCCCTTTCCTCAGGGACTGCTCCAGACCCTCTCCCTCCATTATAAATGCCTATCACCAGTCTCTATTTCTGCAGATGATTCAGAAATACAGAATATTCCCTTCATATTCACAGTTTTCTACGTTGAACTTTTCTTTAACATCAATAACTGGCATGTCCTTGTGCTTGCCACAGACTCTGGGGGAAGAGGCTATGCTTCATCTTGTCAAGTTGTCTATACAGTCCTAAGACATGGGCTTCATTAGTACCTCTTGCTCACAGTGAGGAAGTGGGACACTTAAGGATTTAGTAAATCACCACCCTAAGAATGAGCAGAAGTAGGACTGGCATCCTTGCCTCACCCTTCAGAGATGCAGCTGGTGTCTCCACACCCCGATCCCCACCAAGTGAAGCTGCTGTGTATGTTTCCAAAACAACCAACTGGAATCCTATCACCAAGAAGGGACAGCTTTAAAATGTTCACTTTATTTTAAAAATTAGGTGACACTGCAGTTTTCATTTCCTGATAATGTTGTGTGTCAGATTTGTTGTTGTTGCTTTGTTTTGTCTTTGGAGGTATTTTTATGTTTGTTTGTTTTTTGCAGCTCCTCCTTAACATTACACTTTGAACATGTATTTTTAAATATTCATGGCTTTTTTTGTTTATTCTCATGGAGTTCAAGTCACTCATTCAGATATGCAAACATGCAGCTATAGAGAATTTTTAGCCCCCAGGCTTCCCTATGACAATTCTGTCAGTTCCCCCAAAATAGCCATTACTCTGAAATGCCACCATAAATCTGCCCTTTTATATAAAATCATATTCTTGAATTTTGTGTTGGTGGAATTATGCAGAACACATTGATGACCTTCAACTTACAATGGCTAGACCCCTACATTTTCTACTTCCTCATGGTACAAATAACCAATATGTAGTCAGCAGAAATCGAATTCTAGATCTTGAATTTTCATTTTTTCCATAACTGTATCTTCCAATCAACTATGCAATCATGAGAGGAAACAGCCTACGAACTATGGTACTTTGTTGCTAGCAGATAGGTATGTGGTGTTTTCATATCTCCTTATATCTACTAAATGCCCATCTTTGTGTAACAAGATCCTGAGCCCTGAATTATAAAGCAGGCTCTGGTTTAGACATCTTTGCCCACTGTAGGCTCATATAAGTGCCCGAAGATTCTTAAAGTGATGAAACTAAGTTAGAGTGCTGAGTTGGGTAGGGTATGGTACACGCATTGCATGCTCCTCCCAACCACCACCTTCTCTGTAAAACAATTCCTAAGTCTCCACTTTAAAATGCTGATCATTGTCTTAAGCACCATCATAAACTTCTAGTCCTTGCAGTGTACTAATGACTGATCACGTGTTTCCTATGCATCATTGCAATTGATCCTATGAAGTAGGTATTGTTGTCTACATTTCATAGACTATGATAGTAGTTATATGGATTTCCTTATTAGGATGTAAGCACATGGGGAGTGGCTTGGGTATAAGTGATTGATGGAGGGAGAATGAGAGAAGGGATAAATAAAATGTGCTGGTGTGCATTGCAAAGATCACACAGATAGTCTTTAGGGGTGTATTCCATCACCCTTTCTCTTTGCACTCAAAACACAAGTACAGCTGGCACTGGTGTGTGGGTTTGTTTGTACAAAGCCTGCCTCTCATTCCGCAGCTTACAAACTAAAATTCAGCTGTAGCTCTTCCTTTCTCAACTGCACCCTCTGGGGTCCTCAGTCCAGAAACTCCCAGCAGTCTGACTCTTAGCAGACCAGTCTCAATTACAACCACTATAAACATGTTACAGACACCTTTCACATTTACTTACATCCCAAAGTATCATGCAAGTTTGACCTCCCCTGTCCCCTTACCCCAATACACACTAAAAGAAAATTACATTTAAACAGTCCACCTCTGAAGCAGGCAGATTTCAAAGAAGCTTCCACGGTGAATTCAGGTCCATAGGAACCAGAAGCTCTCTGGCACTGAAATGTTGGATTTGGGTACACAGGGAGTTCTGGGATCTGGTTCCTGAGAAGCTGACACAATGGGGATTTGGGATTCTGTACTTTGATTATATGAAAGTGACATGTGACAAATTCTTGTGTGGCTAGAAAATAAACCAAGATTTGGACACTTAAAGTATCCTTTGCGCCTGAGATCTCGTTGCTTCTAATCCTTTTCAGTGGAGTGCCAAGGAACAGTGCAGAAATATGCACAAACATGAAAGGGTTTGTTTCTATCCATCTTTCACATGTGTGTTTACATGTTTGTGTGCATTGAGTTCATACAAATTTCTCCAATTTAAATCAATTTTCGCAGGGACAAACATAAGTATTTATTTCCAAGCATATTCTACAGATGAGACTGAAAGTCTCCACTCAAGATATGTGACTTGTGAGTAGGAAGTGAACCCAGCATCCCTGTGTTTAGCCTAGACTGGAGCATGTTCAGAGTGGTAGCTGACAGAGACAGGGACAGCTTTGGCTTTAGTTATAAGGAAATACACTGAAGAATTTAATTTTCAGTAATTTTACACAAGTGTACAAATGTACCACACTAATAAGTCTAGTCATCCATTTATCCATTTAGTTATGCTTTAAAGAACACTTCTTGAGAACTTACCACATAACTGGATGTTGATCCGGTTACCCTGGTATCTCTTTTTACCATCATCAGTGGCCAGGACAGTTAGGATTTTTGTTTCATAAATAAAGACTTCTCCAAAGTCTCTTAGCTTCTAAAGAATTATGTTTTCCTTTCCTGCAGCCAAATATTATTGATGTAAAAGGAATTATGTGGAGCAGTATTCTACAGGCAATAGAGATGCAAATGGCGGTTGGAGGGGGTAGCTAGTAAATATCTAGAGGAGAACAGACAGTTCTTTCAAAACAGTTCAGGGAGGAAAAGAAACCTGAGAGGAAGGCTGAGCTCTTAGAAAGTAGGGGAGATGCCTGCTAAGCTCTTCCACAGGAAACCAGATATCTTAAAAGGAGAGTAGAAATTGCCCTCTTTCCCCCCACCTGACCTGCTAGTAGTGCCTGAGTCTCTTAGCTCCCAGTTTAGAGGATACTGTGTCCTGTAGCTCTGTGTTAAAGTACTCCATCTTCATCCACTACCAGCTAGACCACTCTGATTGAGAAAGATCTCCTTTCCATCTCCCTCACGGCTCATCTTAAATCTTTCACAGTCTGGAGGTGGGAAGATGTCTTTCCTCCTCACTGTCTCAATTTCTGGCATCAGTGGCCTGTAAGCATTTTGCAATGCTTGTTGATGAACTCAATCAGATATGAAGGACAGTGCTGTATGTTTGTTTGCTTCCTTGTGAAGATTACTCCCGTCTTGGTAGAATATTCTGAAATTCAAAATGGTCAACTTACATTAGAGTCGGAATATTCCGACTCTTGAATATCACTAAGTGCCTTCCTTGGCACTGCATCTGCAGTCTACACAGCTTTTGCTGAGCACTGAAAGGTGAGGGCTGTAGTACTGGAGCCCAGGTTTGAAAGCTGCTGTTGATGACCTGAAAGCATTGTCCCTTGCAATATCCCTCTTTTTGTTTGTTATCTGCCAACATTGCAGATATCCAAAATCAAATCTTCACTTACCCTCATCATCCTTCCTCCCCAGCCATTCCTGGATTTCTACTCAATCACGAAGGATTTGTCAAACTCTTTCCAGGCCTTTGAACAGTTCCAGTAGCTTCCTAAGTGTTAAATGGTGGGCTATGAGATTGTAAGGCTATACCTGCCCAGCACTCTGCCTCCACTGTCTGGCATGAAATGCACACTAAAGATATCCCTATATGTATATATTAAATAAATGAGCTACAACTTGAACCCAGAGTTATCTGCAAGATATGAACACTCAAGCTTTCATGTTGCTCATATCTCTCTGCTTCTTGCCCAAACTTGTTGGTGTTGGCACTCCCCTCCCAGCAAATGTCCTGCATTTTCACAGACTCAATGTGGTCCAGGAAATGTCTCATTGCAGTTTTAGATTTCTACCTTCCTGTGGCTAAGCTCCCAGAAAATCCATGAGCATCTATTCTTCCCTTTCTAGTGAGCTATTTGACCCAGGCCACAGTTACACCCTGGAAGTGTATGTCCTAGCTATTTCCCTGTTGTGGCAGCCAGTGCACTGGGAAGCCTGCACTTGAACAATAACTTTCTAAGGGCATATTCTCAGAGCTTCAATAGATCTTAGAATCTAATAAGCATTCAATAAATGGTGATTTAAGAAATTAGTCCATGGATCAAAAATTGAAATAAGATTGGGAAAAGGATTGGAGTATACTCTCCTGCCTACTCACAACCAAAGACGTTTCTAGTAATCAGCAATTGTTCGTTGCTCTGAATGAATCTCTGATTCTAATATCAGTTTGTGTGTGTGTGTACATGTGTGTGTGTGTACATGTGTGTGTGTATCTGTATTTCATTAACTCATGTTCATTTTCTAAGACCCAGTCTCTCGCATTTACATGTGTACCTTCATCACTGTAATTAAGACTGAACATCTTGTGATAGATGCTGAGAAAAAACTGAATTAAATGTTCTCAGCTTAACAGAATCTCTGTGTCAAGGAAACAGAATCAATTCTCTCATCAACATCTCATTGGACATTGCGTGACTCCCTCCCCAACACACAATCTAAAAAATAATAGCTCTAGCCCTGAACTAGACAGAATCATTTTCTCTGTCCTATTTGATATCTGATGACCCTCTCTGGTTTATGTGTGTTTTGCCTTAACTGTGCACAGTGTCTGAGCAGGATTTTCTTATGCATTGAAATGATGAAAATATACACTATTAAATATGGAAAAAGCTTGGTATGTGGCTATCAGCACTGGAGTTTCTTCATTCATAGTAGCTGCTCATTACTGTTGGCAAATTTTAGAAAATCTGGTGATCTTTCTAAAAGGAAAAGAAAAAACAATTTACAACCCTTGGACTTTGTACTGGCTGGTTTTGTGTCAACTTAACACAAGTTGGAGTTGTCACAGAGAAAGGAGTTTCAGTTGAGCAAATGCCTCCATGAGATCCAGCTGTAAGACATTTTCTCAATTAGTGATCAAGGGAGGAGGGCTTTGTGGGTGGTACCATCTGTGGGTTGGTAGTCTTGGGCTCTATAAGAAAGCCAGCTGAGCAAGCCAGGAGAAGCAAGCAAGCCAGTAAGGAACAACCCTCCATGGCCTCTGCATCAGTTCCTGATCCCTGACCTGCTTGAGTTCCAGTCCTGACCTCCTCTGGTGATGAATAGCAGTGTGGAAGTGTAAGCTGAATAAACCCTTTCCTTCCCAACTTGCTTCTTGTTTATGATATTTGTGCAGGAATAGAAGACCTGTCTAAGACAAATTGGTACCAGGAGTGGGGTATTCCTGTGACAACCTGACCATGTTTTGGGGAGGACTGTGGAAGGACTTTGGAACTTTGGGCTGCTTTGTGGGATGTTTTATAGGAGCTTGGAAGATAGTGTTAAGAACAGTGCAGAAGATGGAGGCCTGGCTTGTGAAATTTTAGAGGGAAGATTAAAGACTCTTATCAGGGCAGTTGCTATTATGACAATGAAGATTCTGTGGTTTTAGGTAGCTGGAGCTGAAGGATAAGCTGTGGTTAACAAGATACCAGAACTACTAAAGCAAAACCATTGCATTACTGGGACTATTGATGCTGGTTAGCTGGAGCTGGGAAATTGGTGGTGATTGGGAAGAGACCAGAATCATTGAGGTGAAATCTTCTGAGAAGTATTTTCTGAGAGCACAGAGGCTGTGTTCCAGAGATAGCCAGGATCATACCTTGTGCTGTGGCTGGACTTGGTAATGTGTAAGAGTCACCCAGCTGGTTCTGGTTTTTAAGGCATGAAGGAGTCATGAAGAGCAGCTGAGGCTAGGACACTGTGAGAGGTGGCAGAAGGCCATTGGTGAAGGTGAAGCCTCAGTTGCAATTGATGGCCCAGGACTAAAAGGGTCATGCAAAGGAGGTAAGGCTTGGCACCATGAAGAGAGCCTATGAAAGGCTTTTGGTAAAGCCTAGTTGTAGCAGAAGGCAGCAGTGTTTTGGAGATGCCAGTACCATGAGATGACCACCAAGAACAGCAACAACAGTGGAATACAGGAATCTAGAGCCTAGAAAACAAGGTGTATGCTACAAAGAGCAGAGCTGGAGAAGTGACTCAAGACTTGGAGGAATCCAGAAGAACATGAGTGGATCCCAGACACTGGACGGTTGGAGTTTGATTTTGCTTTTGATTGTGACTGTGCCCTGATATATTTTCCATCCTGAAGGAAGAAAGTATTTTAGTGGAGCCCACAGTTAAGAGACTTCTAATGGTAAAAAGACTTTGAATTCTAAGAGATTGGATATTTTTAAAGGGATTGAAATTTTGATATGTAAGAATTTGCAAGACTGTGGGACTTTTAAAGTTATTTAGATCTTGGGGATGAATAAGAAAGTAAGGGTTGAGGCTTAATAGTGATGTATTTGTGTATCAAGTTGAAAAGGGGTCAGTTGTACTGGCTGGTTTTGTGTCAACTTGACACAAGCTGGAGTTATCACAGAGAAGGGAGTTTCAGTTGAGCAAATGCCTCCATGAGATCCAGCTGTAAGGCATTTTCTCAATTAGTGATCAAGGGGGGAGGGCCCCTTATGGGTGGTACCATTTGTGGGCTGGTAGTCTTGGGCTCTATAAGAAAGCCAGCTGAACAAGCCAGGAGGGGCAAGCAAGCCAGTAAAGAACATCCCTCCATGGCCTCTGCATCAGCTCCTGATCCCTGACCTGCTTGAGTTCCAGTCCTGACTTCCTCTAGTGATGAAGGGCAATGTGGAAGTTTAAGCTGAATAAACCCTTTCCTCTCCAACTTGCTTCTTGTTCATGATGTTTGTGCAGGAATAGAAACCCTAAGACAGACTTCATTTGATTCCTTAACATTCTAGAAGAGGTAAAGTGTTTCAAATTAAATTAAGCCTAATTAACTAAACACATGGCTATGCCTGAATGCTCACATTTTAGGTACTGAGACCAGAAATAACACTAATCAAAAGCATATTGAAAGAAGCCGACAGGTTTGAAGACATAGACGGTAACATTTTTTCATATAATGGACATTTCCAAAGCTGTTAATAAGTACACATTAGGGGTCAATAATAAGAGACAATCCAACCTCGATTTATCAAAATCTTCCATCCAGTTTCCAATGCCCTAATCTGACATATGAGGAGAACGTTGAGAAAGTTGTTTCCTGTATGTTTTCATTGACAGCATTTAAAACTTCCCAAGGATGTTTAGACACCTATGTCTCTTAAAACAAAGTAATAGACAAAGGAATGGCATCTAGAAACAGAAGGTCAGCCTAAAATAGAACAGAATGTGGTGTCCAGAACCAAACCCCAATATGTTTTGGATATCTTTTTATTAAAACATCATTTGAAATCAGTGGTAAAACATAGGCTCTTTACTTACATCTTAGAATTAAATACAAGATGTTGCATGTGCATGTGTATATGTATGTGTTGGGGAGCATTAAGCTATATGTTTACTTGTTCATGATACCAAAACAAATTCTGGTTAATCTGAAGTTTGAATAAGAAAGATTGGGGCCATACCATAAACAAAGAAAAACCTGAGAAGTTTTATATATATTTTGAAACCAAGAAATCTGAAAGAAAAATATTATATCTGCCATATACACAAAGCCAAAGGACAAATAGAAAACTTGAAAGATGTTTTTATAATATGACATACAAAGAAATATTTTTCTATGACCCAAAGCACTCTTAAAAATCAGTAAGAAGAAAGATGACTAAGGACCACAAACAGGCCATTTACAGGAAGAAAAAAATTCAAAGAACCAAAATTTAGGGGTAAAGATTCATTCACTTTTTGCAGCATTAAAAAGGCAAAATTTAAAATGAGATTCATTGTTTCTCATATATTTGCTGCCACATAAGTCTTTGATGGTCATTAAGCAATAAGTTATCTCAGAAATACCAAAGGCTACTAAATTAAACTGCTCCATAAATATTTGAGGTATAAGTACGCTTGTGTCACTGAGCATAAAACACTGTTGGGATATGGTTCACTCCTCAGTCTTTTCTCTAAGCATCTAAAGGATCTCACTAGAGAAGCCAAGATGGATTTTTTTTTTAAATCTAGATTTGGAATCTTGGAGAATTTATCCATTAAGATTTCCTTAAAGGCTTATTTGGATGTGACTAAACTCAAGGAAATGTTAAGAATCTTGGAAGAAAAGCAATGATACAAATAAGTTACCCTTGACTTCATGTATGTGGAAGAAATCAGAAGAACCCAGGGAGAAAGTTTTTATGTGATGTTCAAGATATTTTTTAAAAATTGTTTCATTGTTTTGGCTCATGATTTTGGTGATTTCAGTCCATAGCAAATTGACCTTGTTGCTCTAGGTTTGTGGTGGAAAATCATGGCTAAAGCACATAGTAAAGCCATATGATGGCCAGGCTGTCAAAGGATCCTAGAGATCAGGGTCCTACAATCATTCCTTTCAAGGGTATGTTCACAACCACCTAAACCACTCATTATTTTCCAAGTCTTTAATATAGTGCTCTTTAGGGGTATTCTATAATTAAATGCAGCAATAGTTTATTACAATTCTGAATAAATTACTAAGTACTTATGCTACAGTGTAAAATAGAAAATACTCAAGAACCAGAGGACATAAGGGGAGGTCACCAAATCTATAAAAAGAAATGGTAAAAAGTAAATCCCAGGTAGTCAGTGGTAGGACATGCTTTTAATCCCAGCACTCCAGATGCAGAGGCAGGCAGATTTCTGTGAATTCGAAACTAGCCTGGTCTACAGAGCAAGTTCCAGGGCTACACAGAAAAACTCTGTCTCTGAAAACCAAAAGAAAAAAAAAATAAATCCTTACCTAAATCTGAGAAGTCAAAGTATAGTTTCCATAACCATTATGTATACATTGCTAGAAGGTGATATTATTTTTACTTATAGTCATTGTGTACACATTACTGGAGGGCGTGATTGTTTTTACTTATAGACATTGTGTACACACTAATTGGATGGCATGATTGTTTATAGTTATAGTCACTGTGCACATATTATTGGAGGGACTTGATTATTTTTACTTTTATGTGAATAATAAAATGACAACAACCCGTGAAGGAAAAAATGTTTCTCTCTTGTTCTTGAGGATTTCAGGAATGAAAACTACCTCTAATAAAATGGTTTTCCTTCTTAGCTCCAAAAAGCTCATCACTGTAATAAATTTGAATAGTCGTAGAAGATCTTTTGAGCTTTAGAATTTTAATGACTTCTCCTGACCCTTCTCATGATGAGTCATCTATACCCAAGTTCTGATTGGAACTCATTGCTTCTTGGAAATGTATTTCTAAAGCACCAAGTAGAGCCTGGTCCTGTATGATACATTCCCCTTCTGTTCACCTTTCTCCCACTTACTTGGAATGTATTAAGTAATCATAATGTCATTATTTAACATCTGTCTCCCATTCGAGTATAAACTCCATGAGAAGAGAGAGTCTAGCTGTGTCATTTCCAGTAATTTTCTAACACAATTCACTGAATATATTAACCACTCAACATCTATTTAACGACTGAAGAGCAGGGTAGAAAGGATAATCTCCTTTCTGTACCTCCATGAAGAATTTATACCCTAGTATTTAGAAGCTTAAGTACGGTGCATGTTTTGGAAAAATGAAATTTTTGGATGTGATTTAGTTAAGGATCTCTGGATAGGGGGATTATCTTGGATTATCGGTGTCAGTCCAACATAAACATAGAATCCTTACAAGCAGCAAACATTAGGATCAGAATGAGAAAAGCAAATGTAACTATAGTGGTTGGGGAGATGGCACAGTTGGGAAAATGCTTGCCACATAAAAATGAAAGCCCTAGAATGCATGTAAGGCCTGGAGAGTAGCATATGACTGCAATCTCGACACTACAGAAGCATGAACAGTGGTTCTCTGGTGCTCAGTGAATGGGAAGCCTAGGCTAACCAGTGAGTATCACCAAATAAGATACCTTGTCTCAAAAACCAAAGTAGATAGCTTCTGAGACCAAGGTTGCCCTCTCTCTCTACATGCACAGGCACATGAACAGGCACAAATACATATATACATACACATACAAGAAAAGAACAAAAGAAATAGAGAATAGAGAAGGGAAGGAAAATGGGTCAATAGAGGTAGGGAATGAAGTGATGAGTCCATCCGACAATATGTTAACACTAATAACTGGAAGAAGTAAAGAAAAGGTTCTCCTTGGGTTCGTATAGAAGAGACATGTCTTGCTGACACCCTAACTTAGCCTGGATTTCTGACCTCAAAAACTGCAAGAGAATAAATTCTCATTCTTACATCAAAACATTTAAGGTAATTTGTTACAATATCAAAAATAAATAAATAAATAGCCTGGGTGGTAGGTGAGCTGGTGAAGGTGTTGGCCTCAAGCCTGATAACCGATAGGACTCACATGGTAGAACTCTAGCAAGTTTTCCTCTGAGCTGTATATGTGTACCATGGCAACTGCACCCATGTGTGTGTATACACACACACACATGTTAATAAGAAAATAATAAGCATACAAACTGCTTAGTTGCCTTAACACTAGGTAAGTTTTTTTTTTTTTAGCAATTTTAGGACAAATAGAAAAATGGCATCATCATCATAATAACAATAATAATAATAAAAACACTACTGTTACAAAACTATAATGGAACATATTCACAATCTGACTGACCTATTTATTTTACTAGAAACCACTTGTTTAGGGAACATGCCAGCATCTTATCAATATGGTTAGACCTGAGAGTCCCACTGGAGAGCTATGTGTATGCCCAGACACTATAGCAGAGGGAATCAAAGGAAACAGAGATCACCAATGGCAAAGCCTTTAACAACCTCCTTGGCAACACTAGATCTTCATGGTCTCAGCTACAAAGCAGGGTTGAGAATTGTTTCTTCTGACTTTATAAAGTTAATATAAAGTTTAGTGATAAAATATATGCCATGATTGCTACAGAACAGAGAGCAGGGTCTACAAGATGGCTCTGTGGGTAAGAATGTTTGTTGCACAAGCCTGATGCCCCAAGTTCATCCCTAGAACTCATAGTGGGAGGAGAAATCCAACTCACAAAAATTGTCCTCTGACCACACATGCACATGGCACATACTTGCCTGCATTCATATACAAATCACACATACACACTCACACACACACACACACACACACACACACACACTGTACCCATACACATAGAGTTAAACTTTTTTTTACAGTTATGAATGTGGAGAAGGCAATCTATGGCAAAGTAGAACTCAATAGTACTGGTGGTTGTATTACCTATTTTCTCATTGCTATGCTCTCCTTGAAGAATAAAAGGCTAATTTTGGTTCATGGTTTGAGAGGCTATAGTCCATCCTGACAGAGAAGGCATGACAGTGGCAACATGAGGTAGCTTGTCGTTCTGTCATCAGTCAGAAATCAGACAGAGAAAATTGAATGTTGTTGCTTATTAGACTTTATCTTTTGCTTTAGTCTAGGTCCCTAGCCAATAAGAATACACACCCTCACTCCTCAGTTAAGCCTCTGAAGAAGGGTCCTGACAGACACCCAAAACTGTGTCTTCTGGGTGATTCTAAGTGTGGCCAGGTTGACAATATAGATAACCATTAACCATTACAGTGGTATTAATGGTAAAGTCAATGGATGGTTGAAAAGGAGCAGAGTCAGTAAAATGCTAAATAAAAGAGTTTTAGAGGCATTGCTTAAGGAAAGAAAGCCATAGCCATCGTTAAATCTGGCAATAGTACTCAGAACTATCTAGACGGTACAGCATGGGCAGGAAAGAAGCAAATGCAGATATTGATGAAATTTGTGTGAAGATGAACAGTGACAAGAGAACATTTGAAAAGAAGTGGCCTTTTGCCTTATTTTTTATTTCTTTGTCCTAGAATCAAACAACATGAATCTGACTTCCCTTTTTCTATTTATCTTAAAGTTATAAATGCCTATCAGAGCTGGAAAATGTCAGAACATAAAACTTGGCTTTGCTGAAGCTAAATCTTAGTTATTGGCAAATAGTCACTGTGTGATACCATGGCACACAGTGTAAATATACCTGTAAATTCTACCCAAAGGCCAGATTGCCCATATGTGAACAAAAACTCAAACTCAAAAATATGCGATATCTTTCCTTCTTATTTCTACTTCTGGAAATCACCTCACAGCTGGTTTTGTACTTTTTTGGTTGGTATTTCTAGTCTGTCTGAGTCATTTTGGGTTACCACTTGAGTTTTTTTTTTGTTAAGTATGATAGTATATATGTACAAAGTTTACAAAGAATAAGTTAAAACTATCATGTAAAAGTATTACACATTATGAATAACAGAAACCTTCTCAGTTGTGGAATGCAGAAGTCATGTACCAAGATGGCAGCTCAGAAGGGCTGGGTCTTACCATGCAGATTCTTTTTGTATCATCATGTCAGGGGGAGAGAGGTAGCTTGATGGAATCTTCTTCAGTACTGTTTGCTTATTGTTGTTCTTTTAAGACAGGTGCTCCCTGTGTAGCCCAGGCTGGCCGCAAACTCACGATCCTCCTTCATCTACCGCCTAAGTACTAAGATTACAGATCTGAGCCACCATGCCTGAATGCCTTCTTCTTGGGTCACAAAGCCCCATGTCAGCGACACCTTCATGACTTAATCCACAGAGCCCCACCTCCAAATTGGAATAAGAGTTTCAACCTGTAGATTAGAGGAGAGAGCACACAAGCATTCAGTATACCAAGGTACCTTGTGCTAGTGCTATATATGTGCTTATCTCTCCAAGGGGACAGCAATGACCTTGAATATAGTACCTTCTGAATGCTGCACCATTTTAAAGGTAAAGTTGTACATTGGATTCGATATAAGGAACAACCTTTTGTAAACATTTAGAAAACAATCAGAGTAAATGAATGATCATTCTCCGTCCCTCAAATCTCTTCTTTCCAGCATGCTCTTGACAATTTAAAAAGAGAAGAAGAAGAAGAAGAAGAAGAAGAAGAAGAAGAAGAAGAAGAAGAAGAAGAAGAAGAAGAAGAAGGAGAGGGAGAGGGAGAGGGAGAGGGAGAGGGAGAGGGAGAGGGAGAGGGAGAAGGAGAGGGAGAAGGAGAAGGAGAAGGAGAAGGAGAAGGAGAAGGAGAAGGAGAAGGAGAAGGAGAAGGAGAAGGAGAAGGAGAAGGAGAAGGAGAAGGAGAAAGTCAGCCATCTCAGTCATCATCACTTCCTGTCCCAGGAGCTTTCTCCTTTGTGGAAATCTGTCACTACTGTCAAAAAATGTGAAGAGAACAAAAGGCATTTTTTTAATTTAATTGGGTACTTTTTAAATCTACTGCTGCTATGATTGATAGCACAGAACTGGATCACTAAAAAAATTGTCACCTTAGAAACTTGTGCCTAACAACACTATTTGTCTTTACTTCCTTCACAATCATACTCCAGAATCTAGGTCTTTAACATCATAGAATGCAAGAAGGATGAGTTAGAGACCTAATCTTGTGCAATTCACCAATGCTTTTACAGTATCAAGGAACAGAATATAGATGCCTAAGAATCCCTGTTCAGTGTCTTCTCTTTGTACTTCCCCATCATAGTTGATGAGGCTGAGTGCTCTTGGATGAAACCTTTCAGTTAGGGAAATACTCCACCTATATAATATCTATTCCCACAAAGCAATGCAAAACCACAAACATAACATATGCCATGACTGTCTAGAAAGAGGATATGGTTACCAGAGTTTCTAAACTTGGTTGTCTTTGTTGTTGTTGTTGTTTTGTTTTGTTAGGGTTTTTGTTGTTGTTGTTGTTTTGCTCTCAGAGCAAAATGAAAAGCATGGGTTATGCACAAAGCAAATCTGAATAGAATTTGGACTGTGTCATCCATCATTTCTGTGTCTTTGGATAAAGATTTTATTCACTCTAAGTCTCATCTCACCTCATATATAAAATAGAAATACTAACAGTGCTACTTACCACTTCCCGTAGTGTATTCTAATGGAGTTCACTGTCAACCTCACCCCATACTAAATAATCTCAGATGTCCCATGATGGCCCTAATGAACAGTTCATGGGACAAGATAGCATAGATATATCCAGTAAATATCTTTAAGATGGGTGAATACAGTGACATAAGAAATGACTGGTAGACAGAAAACTGTGTTCCTTCCACACTCGTCCATGTGCTTGCTGCCACATCTTCATTTGGGTCACTTGAATTTCTATGCCTGTGGCATGGCTTCTTGACAAAGGAAACCAGCCTTCTCCCTTGACTATGTGGTCTTTTTCGTTAGACCCTTCTTACTCCCTGGCAGTTGCATTTGACATTCACCAAGTTTTAATGAAAACTCATCGGTCCTGTTTTTTTGCTAGAGTTAAAATGTCAGCTAAAATTTAATTCTTGAAAAACAGTATGGTGGTGGGAAAGATGCTTGGGTATAGAAACCTGAGTGTCCAGCTTGCCTCTTCCCACAGAAAGACACTCATTAAATTGTGAAATCTTTCTGTCTCTTTTGCCTCATTTGTAAAACATGGACTATAATACTGGTTTCTAAGTAGTTTCAGGATCATTGGAAAAAAAAAAACATCATGAGTTTACATAAGTTGACATAGTTATTGTCATTCTTCCAGTTGTATATTGGTATCATAACAATCCAAAATCAAAACCATAGTTGTCATTAGGACTGATGCCAGATTAGTGTCATGTTTACTATCTCATTCTTATCATCTCCAGTTTACATAGGAAAAAAAATTGCAGGACAAGATGCTAAAGTTACTTGCCCAAGATTCCATAACTAGCCAGTGATGAGACTCAAACTGACAAGCATCGTCTGCTCCAAATTCATGCAAAGTGGTAAATAACAATGGAATCATGGCCTCTGATCAGTATAGTGTTTTTAGTTTCCACTGAAGATATAAGCTTTGTCAACTCGGAGCTTATAGATTATACCATATGCTTTCCCTTCTGTTCCCATTCTTCTGTGGCTTGTCAACAAGCTACACTTCTGCCCAAGACACAGATGGTAGTGACCCTAAGCTACTGCTCTTGTATTATCCAAACTCCACTTAGGTCATGATCAAGTACTCTTGGTTATCATCACACTGGAGAGTGAGAGAAGCTGTAGCATATTCTAGGGTTGCCATGGCACTAAGTAGCTTAAACACCAGGAGTTTTGTGTCCTACAGTTCTGAAGGCTAGAGGTCTATGGTTAGAGTGTCAGCAGCATTAGCCTCCTGAGTAGAATGAGACATGTGTCCCCTGCTCCTCTGCTGTATAAATTTGCCTTCAGTCTATGGTTTCTTTACAGATGGATGCCATTCTCCCTGTGTCTTCATGCCATCAGTCCTGTTTATGCCCTTTCCTCCTTATATATCCAAGTTATAAGAATACCAGTAATATAGAAGGTCCCATTATACTCTAGTATGGTCTTATCTCATCTTAACCAATTCCATCTGCAATGACCCTGTTTCCATATAATGTCATATTTTAGAATACTGAGAGATTAGGTCTTGAACATAGGAATTTAGGTTAAATGCAATCTAACTGACAATGTCAATCAATAATCGCAACATCCTTTTGTCTGAAATCTTTGAGATAGCTCTAATTTGGACTGATAACTAAATCATATTCAACAGTGTGTTTTAGCAAACACTAGTATGTGCCCTGATGGTGAAACAATGACTCTTCCTCTCCCCTTTCTTAGATTGTTGGTGTTCCAGGTTAAGTTGCCCTTCTGTACTTTGCCAGCTCTTGAGTGTAGATGTCCAGTCTATATATTCATGGCTCTTTGAATTGTATGCTTAGTCTAAAGGTGTAGAGCTTTGTGAGTCTGTGTGATGTTTTACTCAGAAACCTAGGTATAAAGATATTAAATAAGTAGAAAAAGAGAGTTTGAATCTGTAATGTGGAAACATAATAACCAAATAAATAAAAAGGATCTGAAAAGATCTAACCATACCTACCACCAGAATCAAGTAGATGCTCAAACGAAGAACCATATCCCTTTTTGCTGGTATAGAATCTGCTTATGTTATAACTGGGTTCGAAGAAGCATCAAGGATCCCTTCCACAACTTTCTTATGTGGTCATTTTCCAGGCCTGACTTTTTCTTCAACTTCTACTCTAAAGTCTAATTTTTCATACTATGAAAGAGCAGTCTTCCTACTTTATAAACAAAGACAACATTCAAGGGTTACCAAGGACACATAGCAATTATTTTTAGCTTTATTTACAGTGTGCTTGTCATTAGAACAAATACACAAATCTGCTTTCCTAAATGTCTCTGACTTTTCACATCATTAAATGGATGTTTTATTAAATTTCTGTTTTATTGCAAAAGTTTAGTTTGAGTTAGTAAGTATGAGAGACTATGGCACTTTGATCTTTCTTCATTTTTTTAATTTTTAACAATATTTTATAATTATTTTGTGTGTATGGGGGTTTTATATGTCTGTGAACCATGTGGGCAGTGGGGACTGAATTAAGGTCCCCTAGAAGAGCATCAAGTGCTCTTAACTGTTGACCCATCTCTCTGAGCCCATGATTTTAACTTGGGTTTGTCATTAAACCTGATATGCTCTCTTTTTTCAGGATTTATTTATTATTTAGTTTTGAAATTATATTTAATTACATTTTTTCTTCCCTTTCCTCCCTGCAAACCCTCTCACATGTCCTTCCTTGTTCCTTTTCAAATATATGGCCTATTTTTCACTAATTATTATTGCATGCATGTATATGATGGCATGTACATATCTATTCCTAGATATAAACTGTTCAGTCTGTAAAATGTTACTTATATGCATTTCAGTGCTGACCATTTGACACTGGACAACCAATTGGTGTGCTTTTTCCTGAAGAAGACTACTTCTCCTGATCCTAGCTCTCCTCCATTGTTTATAGTTCTGTTATAGCTATGAGACATCATGGGCTTTTCTCCATCCAGTTTGGCATGTTCAATGGTGGCATCCTTGTTCAGATCACTTTTGAGTAATCATGTTGATGAGATTTTGTGGGGATAGCTTCTGATTTTACTAAGAGACACAATTTCCCAGGAAACTCTTTAATCCTCTTCTACAATGTTCCCTAAGCCTTGGGTGTAGGAGGATGTATCCATTTTGGGACTGAGATGTATTACTGCATTTTGATTGGGTATAGGTTTTTTGTTTTGTTTTGTTTGTAGTGATCTATTTTGCAAAGAGAAGTTTCCTTGATGAGGGGTGGAGACTACATTTTCTGTGGGCATAAAGACAAATATTTTCAGATTGTTGTTAAGGATTATGTGCATTTAGTAAATTAGTGATTGTAGATTCTCCTTCATAGTCCATAATTTCACTACCACTGAGTAGTTATCTATATATCCAGTTCCAAATATGGTCTTCTTCCTGCTGAGTGGGTCTTAAGTCCTATTAGAGAACTTTTGACTATTGCCAGTGTCTGGATGTGTGCCATCACTGCACCCTTAGGGTTTTAGTACCATGTTGTTCATTGATATGACTCATAGACATCGTAGCTGGGTAGGACTGTTAGTTGTCTCTCTCCTTTGGAAGCTTGCATGGAACCTTCTGGTACCATAAAATCAAGTCCTCAGGGAGAGGCCTCTCAGGTCACTTCCAGCCAAGGTGTCTCTGGCCTCTGTTTCTAAATTACATGATGTCTTCAGCAATAGTTCAGCAATAGACACTTACCTTTACCGTCCACCTCTGTGAGGTAATATCAATAGGCTGTATGTTAACCCTATAATAACTTAAAAGAGGACTTCTCATGTCTGTTATTGAGATTTTTGTTAGGTGATCTTTGGCTCTTAGAGAGAGCACTATCAACCCAGATGAAAGTTTATTAAAACTATATATGCATATTTATACACAGAATTGCATGTGCTAAAAGGTTTTGGTAAAGAGTCATATGATTCCTGTGGCCTTCAGATCATGTCTATCAAGATGGGAGGTGGGTAAAGGGGAATAGGAGAATACATTTTTAAAAAGCTCCTAATAGCCAACATCTAACTCAAGAATAAAGACAAGGTCCCATTATATAGCCCTAGTGTTCATGCTGGCCTTGAACTCATGGAGGTCTGCTTGACTCTGCCTCCTAAACGCTGGGTTAAAGGCATAAGTCACTTATGCCACAACATTTTCCATTTTTCTATCCATCATGCACTTGTCCAGGTTCCTTTTATAGCCAAAATGTCTAGATTATTCAACATATCGACTACTATATTGTCCTTCTGGACCCTCATAACATTTCAGATAACTAAAATACTCAATGTCTTTCCACCACTTCCACCTGTAAAAACATAGTGCAAGACTCCTTCTTCCTAAAGCCAGCTCACCATTCCTCATTTCCCAGTAGAAACATCCTTTCTGGTTTCCTTTACTTTCCTCAGGGCCACACTGTCCAGTGTGTGCATGTCTTATTCCCTAACTAAAGGTCACAATTCAAACAGGTGGGGAGCTAATGGCTCTTTTTACATAACTCTCTAACTCTGCACTCCTTAGCTTGGTACCTGCTGTATTGCCTTCAAAGTGGTAGCCTGCAGTGTACAATGTGTTCCTGGTCTCCATTTAATAATCTTCATCTCAATCACCATCTTGTGATTTATTTCAACATGTCTTTGTTGCTATCCTACATTAATGACATCATGGGAGACCCAGAGTGATAGCTCTGAGTCATGAAAGGTAGGAGACATTAGTTCAGTTATGGGTACCTTCCAAAATGACAGTTCTGGATGTATCCTTCTGTATCTGATTTTTTTTTTCACCAAAACTCAGAAACTTGATTGTTGTTATCATTGGTGACACAGTAGAAATAGATCATCTGGGGATGATGAGAGATTTGAGGAAGGTCCCACCTTAATCTACAAGGCCACTGAGAAGCCTTCTCAAGTCCACAGTGTGCTAATGTAAACAGTCTGCACTCCCCTGATCTCTCAAACATTGCACACAGCTTTCCTAGCCCTGGAAGCAAATGGCATGTTTACTCATCCATGCACTCCATGCCTGAGCCTTATTTAGAGCCCTTATTTGTGCTGTAAATAGTCAGGAGTGGGGCCTTCTCTGTCCCTGGGTGATGCTCAGAGGTGTGGCCCAGAGCATCTTCTGAAGATTCCCTACACTCTTCAGTTCATTGCTGAATAAAGTAACTTGCCACTATCTGTACCTCATGCAGAAACAGCTAGCAGAGCCATTAGTCACAATAGTCACCCAGGAATGGTCTCTGTCAAGAGGCAGTATTGATGCAACAGGGCTCCTGGCCCATCAGACTTAATCAGAATCTCTGTCTCCAGGTCACTGTAGCACTGTAGCTTGTACCCCATGCCCTCTCTGGACACCTAGGGGGTGCCTCTTAGATTCGAGCCTAGGTCCCTCATGGGAAGGTCACAGAATCAGCACAGAACTCTCTGGAGTTGGGAGCCTTTGGTGAAGCACATGCTGTGTCATACACAGAGACATCAATAATAAGTGAAGTTTTATGGCGTGATTTTCATTCTTAAAATTAGAGCACAGGAAAGAACAAGAAAGAGTGTTAACCCCACAAATGACCATGGTGTCTTCCTTTGCTTTTCTGTATAGTAAAATCAGGAATTCCATTTTTCTTGTTTAACATAATAGCGATACATTTTTAAATAGAAAAATTAATAGTATATATTAATTGTACACAGTAATATGTGACTTAAGGGCATTTTAACACAAGTATGGACTGCATGTTGGTACCTTTGTCCTCCCATGTCCCTGCACTCTTCCCTTACTCCCTGCCTCCCTTTCATACCCCTCTTTGTTCTTGTACAGAGTCTAACTTCTACTGTCACACCATTACACATGATTTATAAACCTACTTAAAATCTAGAAATCTTGCTCATCTCCAGTTGTATCCATTTTCTTGTGAATAATATAACTTTACTCTTTTATGGCTTTATCCAATTCTCTGATGGCTAGGTAGGCTGTTTCTTTAGCTTAGCAGTTGAGAGTAGCGCTGCAGTAGATGCTCAAATATCCCTGCGATGTGTTTGGCTTGGAGTCCTTTGACCAGGTCCCCAAACTTGTGGGTCAGACAGAAGGTCTGTTTTGAGTTTTCTGCTAAATTTCTATACGGAGCTCCAAGGAATCAGAAGTAGCTTGTTTCTCACAGCAGTGTAGACAGATTACTTTTGCACAGATCCTTGCCAATGTTTTTCATTTGTTTTTTTAATGACTGTCATTCTGACACCAGTGAGATAGGATATCAATGCAGTTTTAAGTTGCATTTCCCCAGTGGTTAAAGATATTGAGCACTGTTAAAAGCCTTTATTGGCCATTTGGTTTTGGTTTTTTGTTTGTTTGTTTGTTTGCTTTCTTTTTAACTCCCAATTCATATGTTTAGCCTACTGGTGACTGGGTAGTGTGTTTCCTTATTGATTGGGCGTTTGAGGGCTCTCTGTATTCTACATATTCTCTATCAGATTTAAAGCTAGAAAAGGTTTTCCCACAGACTGCAGGCTGTCTCCCGATCAACTATTTCCTTTGCAGTACCGAAGCTTTTCGGGTTCATGCAGAACTATTTAGCAACTATTCGCCTTATTTTTTAAGCAACTACACCCCATTCAGAAAGCCCTTGCCCGTGTCTGTATCTTGAAGAGTTTTACCTACTTTTTCCTCTAACAGTTTAAAACTTTCCACTGTTGCATGAAGACCCATCTGCAGTTGAGTTTTGCACAGGGTGAGAGATGTGCATAGTTTAATTCTTCTGCATCCATTGGCATGTAAACAGTTGTCCCAGTGCCATTTACTGGTGAAACAGTCTTTACTCTAATCCATATTTTTGACTTCTTGGGTAAAATTGGGTGGCTTTATCTACATCATGTTTCTGCCAGCACCATCTTATTTTTCTTGCAGAATAACTTGAGATCAGGTATGGTGATACCTCTGGCAGTATTATTTTTGATGACGGTCATTTTATTATCCAGGGTCTTTTGTATTTCCATACAACTTTAAGATTTTTCCCTATCTTTGTAGACAATGACTTTCGGATTTTGATGGAGATGCCATTGAACCTATTGACTGATTTTTGGCTGTACTGCAACTTTCACAATATTAGGTATTTCAATCTATGATTATGGGAGGTCTTTTCATTTTCTAGTGTCTATTGTTTTTCCTTTAGTAGTTTAAAGTTTTCATTATAAAGGTCTTTTACTTTCTTGTATAGGGGAGAAGAGGAACTAAGACCTGGAGGCCAGTGGGAAGGGCTGTGAAATGTTAGAGACTGCTGGAGATGAGGGCTTCATTTTCTTCAGTGCTGTAGCCACTGATGAGTTACCCTTAGTTCAGTCAATAACTTCCCACCCATGTACGGTCAAGAAGCTCCAGTTAAACTAAGTGGGTTTAATCCAAAGAAAGAACATAGAAGAAGAAAACATATGACAGAAGGAAGGGCGTTGTTGGAGAGATTCAGCACGGAAGGGAGGGGTGATAGAGGGAAATGGGGATGAAAGTGACTAAACTCACTCTATAAAAGTATAAAACTATCAAATAACAAGGAACTTTAAATCAAATAACATGATCTCTCCAGGCTGCACTAGGCATGTGTGGAGAGTTCTTTTCTGATGCATCTTTCCTTCCTCTGAAGTTGCCAAAGGTGGCAATTCTCCATCCCTTCTTTCCTCCCCCTCTCCCCCTTTACCTCCCTCTCCCTCTGCTTCCCTCTCTCTTCCTCTCTCTTTCTCTCTTCCCCTTTCCCTCTCCGTCTGCCCCTCTCCATTCCTCTCCCTTCCTATCCCTCTCCTTCTTCTCTATCTTCCTACCCATTCCTCTCCCATCTCTCTGTTGCAGAGAGTACAGTTAACATAAAAGTTTTCTTTGGGTTTTTATTGCAATATCTTTTGAACACCTGGCATGTGAATGAGATGCTGTGTTGGGTCCTGTAGATGGTTAAGGGGCCTCAGCATGCAAGGGAATCCACCCCAGATGAAAGCATGAGGAGAAAGTGGCCTGAAAGACTCCCATGTAGAGAACAAGCTTGAGACGAACAGGAGCCACTATAAAAGAAATCAGGATGCAGATCCGATGTCCGTTACCCTGGCCACACCAGAGGGGACGACTTTAAACAAAGGTATAATTTCCAGGGTCTTCCAGAATTCCTAGAAAAAGCCCAAGGTAATTCAGTAAGGTTAGTTTTTAGTAGTGATCCTCTAATCAGTCGTTCTGTCAGAGAGGTCATTGTCAATTCTGTTGTCCCTGCTGCCCACAGACAGAAATGAACAGTGGGCATGGCACTGGCATGCAACATAGAGAGTCCTTCTATATGGTACCATCACACTAAAGCCTTAGCTGACCTATCACAAGCAGGTTAGGATGTTGTATAAGACTAGATGGCCAGAGGAATAGCAGACAGAGAACATGCTCAGTGCCTTGGTGTTTTAGGGTTTTGTTTGTTTGTTTTAGTGCACAATAGTGCTTTAGTTTTCTAACAAGCATACCACAAACTAGGTTTCTGGCCACTAAGACCAGTTGGAGAATGTCATCTTTCTTCAAGTCATTCCTGTGCACTCTTAGCTACCCACTAGCCTGTTGCCTTTGACCTAAGGCACATGCTTGGTGTCCTCTGAACTTGAGCCAAAGGAGCATGATTTCAGACAGATTTCAGTGGAGTAGTGGGTAGGGGTGGTGTGGGGGTAGTGTTGGGGTTCAGTGTATACCCTTGAAGGATGAATCGAAATGGCTTCTTTGAGAAGCTTCTTCTAAAATGTTCACTCTGACTCCAGTTCAAACTAGGAAGTCATTTCACTTTTCTCCCACCACCCCACACACAAGCCCACACTGAAGAAAAGGAGCTCATAAGAACAGACAAAAGTTAAACAATGACCCACTTCCTGAATATCTGTTAAAATGCCAAGGCCCATATCTCCCATGAGGCTCTGCTCTTGCTATTGCTTCTGACTTAGAAGTCTCCTTTCTCCATATATGGTCACTGCTTCGAGACAAGGATAACCTTATCAGTGACCAAGAGTATGTACTTACTCAAGCTTCAGATGAGATACAAGGAAGGGTAGGAAATGGAGTTTTCCAATCAATGTGTCAGTTACTGAGCAGATTTTAGAGCTGCCCAGCAGCAGGCCAAGGATGGGAACATTGGGGCTGGCTCACGTACACTGAGTATGGGATACCAGCCCTGGGAAGCAGTACTTGGGTTAATCCTTCCCCACACCTCAAGTTGTACCTCTCTGCCTCCCACAAATACAGTGGTCCTTTAGAATTTTTCATAACTGTCTTGACTGACCATGAGTTAATTCTTTATATTTGCAATGTATGTATGTATTCTTCAAAGGTTCAGTTAAATGCTCTAGAAATGGATGGAAGAGAACAGCAAGTATAGAACCAAGAGAGGAGCAGGTAAGTTGTAGGTGGAACACATTCACATGACACTGGTCGCACCTGCAATGCTACAAGATTCCACAGGGCTGTTGGTGCTCTACTGAGGACAGAATTTACAGAGGGACAGAATCACTCAGGCATGTCACTGTGCCATGGCTGTCAGGGAGCAGAGGTTCAGAACGAGTGTCTGCCAGCCTTCCTTACTGACCTGGAGCCAGCATCTTTGTTTTAGTGCATTTGCCTTCTTCTTCTAAGGCAGTAGTCAGCTATCTCTCAAGGCTGTTACTGCTGCATGAGGTAATGTTTGCAGGATAATTAGCATCCTAGTGTAAAGTCTTAATGAGAGCACCTAGTAAAAAGAAATTGCCTTTCTATAAATTATGTTATCAAAAATTAGTGGAACAACTCATTTACTGCGTATTTGTAGCACTTGATAGGAATTTTAGAAAAGATGTGTAAATTGCTGGTGAGATAGGACTTATGGTGTGACCTCATTCTGCTTCTATAGGAGGCCTGGGAGTCTACACTGAAGAAGGCGAAACAAGTCCTCAGAAAGTCCTCCCCCATGGTAAGCAATCAGCTGATAGCAGGCCAGCCCTTTCCTCTGCCTGCTCTGCTCTCACAGGCTCTGCTTGCACACTCCAAAACCCAGAGGTTTCTCTGGACAAAGCCCAGCGGTACTGCAATTGCTTTGGACCAAAATAGGAACATGAGCGCAGTTCCATTTTTCTTTTGCCTCCCCCTCAGCCCCTGCCTTCACTCTGTGGCAGGCAAGCTCAGCCCCAGGACTCTGACAGTCAGGGCTGGCTCCTCTGTAGGAGCGTCATGTGTTTGGTGGCATCAAACACTATCAAACACTGTCTCCTCTCTATTGTCTACTCACTGCATGTCAGCAGCACTATCTATCCCTCCCCTGCTGTGATGACCAGAGCTGTCTCATGACATTGCCAAGCTTTCTGACAGACTATTATAGTGAAAGTTATGGCATCATCTCTCCACTCTCTAAAGCACAGTAGTATCAGGCAGTGCTTCACTTCACTGAGCCTAAGGTTTCCTGGCTGTGAGATTAGGACAATGATATCCTCTTTTGTAAAAGAAGGAATGGACTTAAAAATATTCAAAGCAGTTGCTATCCTGCAGAGGACTTGGGACGCAGTACCCAACATCACCACTGCCATTTGCCCTCTTTGTAATGACTCTTTCTCAACAAACAGAATGCTTAGCAAGAATCAGTCAGTTAAGTATTAGACTTATGCTCCTTTTTAAAAGAATTGTTGGAATCCTGCCTCAGCAATTACACTTTCAATTCTTGTAAGTAGGGCAAGTCAGTCCCAGTTGAAAGGGAAGCAGGAAAGTAGGCCAGCTGCTGAGGCTGGCGACAGCACCCAGCAGCCGTGAGAGTGCGCAGACCTAGAGTGCGCAGACCTTGCCATCGTCCCTCCTTGATGGCTTACCTCACCATTCACCCTCAGGCATGTGTCTTAAGTGTTATTGATGTAGCAACAAAGTAGCAAAGGGGAGGGAAATCACTTATCTCATAGCTAACCAGACTCAGCAAATAAAAGTTATAAGATGCCCCGGTTAAATTTAAATAATAATCAATTTTATTCTGTGTGTGCTATACAATACTTTCATATGACAACCTGCAGGGGTCCTATGAGTTTTGATGTACAAGGCTGATCTGAGTTAAATGGTAACACAGAGACATCTCTACATAATTGATTAATCAATCATGATGTCAGCTTTGCCACTCACTGCCTAATTCACAGAATAATTAGAGGCTGGTAGTAGCCAGTTCATCCAGTCTGCTTAATATGTTGACGAGGAAGTTGAAAGACTACAAAATCCCCTTGACCAACACCTTCAGCATTCCGAGCAGAATGGAGAAGACTAGTTTGTCTTTTGTTCCTCTCAGTGAAGGTTTAAGATTTATTTTAAGGCATTGTTTATTTTACTAGCACAAACTGCCTTGGCATGAACTCAAAGGCTAATTAGGATTTTACATTTTTAAATTTCTGTCACCA
The DNA here is from genome assembly GCA_019843965.1 of Rhynchomys soricoides. Classification (NCBI taxonomy): domain Eukaryota; kingdom Metazoa; phylum Chordata; class Mammalia; order Rodentia; family Muridae; genus Rhynchomys; species Rhynchomys soricoides. The sequence continues at coordinate 303,009 of JADRCH010000130.1, read as the reverse complement.
GACTTGAAAGCATAATTGGTGAGACAGAAGTCTAATTTCAAAAAGCCAAAAAAAAAAAAAAATCTATTGAATGTTTTAACAATTAAGAAAACATGCCAGAAGCTTCCCTGAGTATTTCCACTCCAGACTAAAATTATTAAGGAAAACGGTGTAATTGTGTTTGACTGTCTGCTCAGGGGATATTGACTGTAATTAATTCGATATGATGGCTAGTGTAACTGTAGACCTACTAGCCACAACCCAGAGAGCAATGTGAAGCAAGTGGTACTATCTCTTCTTCACGGCTCAGAGGTTAAGAGCATCAACTGCTCTTGTAGAAGACTGGAACTGGGTTCCCAGTATCCCTGTCAGATAGCTTACAACCTCTTGTAACTCCAGCTCCAAGGAATCTAACAACCTCCTCTGGCCTCTGAGGACATTGCATTCTCAAGTACAAACCCATACATAGACATGCATACAAAGACAAAACTAAAATATAAGGATTAATCTTTAGTAAAAGAATTATTGTTTTAAAAATTTGGACTGGAGAAAAGTGATGCACTGTCAAAGAAATCAAAAGCTCCAGAGCGAACACCAAGGAAGCCCATGGAAGCCCCTCTGGAGCTTTTCACCTACTTTAAAGAGAACATACATGCCACTCATTTAGAATATCTGCTGTGGACATCTTGTTTAATTCTCATCCATGCAAACTAGATGGAGCTTTCCTCCTCAGTCTCATTCTAGAGATGAGAAGGTTGAGCCCAATCACTTTCTCTATGTAGCTAGTACATGAGCAATGCATTACATAAATCCAGAAATGTCTCTTTCTACATCTACTACTATGCAGATAGTTCTCTAACCAGGTCTCTGCAGCACTGAACCTGAGCAGCAACTTTGTATTGGTCTCTGTGGATATGGAATTATACTTGGGACAGCCTGTGCAGCTGTACACAAAACAATAAGCACAGGCCTTTCTGGCCAATCTAATCACCTGGGAAGCTAACAAATGTCTGTGTTCAAGTGTGTTCAAAACCCAGCCCAGAACAATTAAATCCAGGTAATATAAAACACACAAAGTCAAAAAACACTTTGCCATATGAGAAGTCAATTTCAGGTTAGCTGTGCATAGAAACATGGTTGAATCACACACACACACACACACACACACACCTTTCATTGATGCAATTCACCCCCATGTATTTTATTCAAGCCCTATTTGTTGCTCTACATCACCTACTCTCTGGTGAGGGAAACTGGTTAGATTGCACTGTCCCTAAGTATTGTCTAGATTCTACACCTTCCTTTCAGATGGGTTTGAATACAGCCAAATGCAGAATTTTAAATCCAGCCCTCCTGTCTCTGTCTAGCAAAGTTCACATTGAAAGGAGGTGTCTAAGAAAGGACTTTTGTAGTGTGGTTCACATGTCCATCTCAGTTTATCTTTGCAAGCACATTATCTGCAGTTGGGAAAGTGGCCTGGGACCAATTGTCTATCTCTTATGTGATACAAAAAATCAAATAACAACCCTGTCTGGACAGAAGAAGCGAAGGGACTCTGGACTTGGTACATCGTCTACTGCACACTTCTTCACCTCAGTGTCTGCTGAATGAACAGCAAAAGCAGCTGCACTGTCCCAGCTGCATTTGACTATGAACAGTTGTGCAATTATAAAATTTTATTCTATTCTACCTTTTTGTAGTAATTATAAAACTTCACATAATTTTTAAGAGTTGGTTTTCATCAATGTCGAACTCCACATTGTCATTAGAATAATTAGACAGGCTTTCAGACTAAAGTAAATACTAAGAGAAGTAGCTCCAGCATTTGAATGCAGCTGACTTAAGTCCCAGAATGTCTATACTTACAAACTGGCACCAATGTTTTGGATAAGGTCATGTTGATGTTTACTTTATTGTGTGTCTATAGTTCTGATCTCAGTCAGACCCTAAGTCTTTGACTTTAACCTTCTAAAGCACCCCTTCTTCCACTGCTACTGCCTTGCACCTGTTTCACATCAACATGGTTGCTATCTGGTATAGTTTTGCTCTTCACCTCCAGCCCAGAATAGAGGGCACTTGGTCTAGAGACTGATTTGTGTTGCTGGCATCTAGCAAGCAGAAGCTGTCATGTGCTATACAAGGCAACCTAAGGCTGGGAAGCCCAGACTTGCATCTCCAAAGAGCTTTTCCTTTTCTTGCTCTTCAAGGCAACCCATCTTTAAGTCTCCTTTTGAGATACAAATATAGTTCTCTGCCTGACCACTTCAAGGATTCTCCACTGTTTTCAGAGTGACAGGAAGATGCATCCTAAGCTGTCACAATGCCTTATTTTTTGCATGGTTCATGGACTTCTATGGATCCCAATGCTCCAGCCACACTGAAATGTTTTAGCATCCCCTAACATGCCAAGCCTTCACATATGTTCTCAGCATGGGGCAGCACGATCCCTGAGGAAAAACTAAGACTTAGTCAGCTTTGATGTGCACATCAAAGATCTTATTGAAATATAAACTATCTTGTGATACGTGGTGGGGAAGGCTGGGCATTTCTCAAGGTTCCCAGGTGGCACTGACACTGTGACCATAACTTGAATGGCTAGGACTTGAAATAGAGTTTTTTTGTTTGTTTGTTTGGTTGGTTTTTTTGTTTTTGTTTTTTTTGTTTTGTTTTGTTTTGGTTTGGTTTGGTTTTGGTTTTTGGTTTTTTGTTTTGTTTTGTTGTTTTCTTTGAGATTTAATAAGTAGCAGACTGACTCAGAAGAGTAGACATGAAAATGATATTTTAAAAAATAAAAAAGGACAGACTTCCAGGTTACATCCTGGGGTGTCTAATTCAGTACATCTCAGATGAAAATTTGTATCTCACATAGGCTATAGAGTGTATCTTGAGTTATAAAACCTCCTGTCATCCCATTCTGTATGATTTCTAAGTCACCAGCATTCTCTGCAGGGCTTTTAAGGAGCTCTATTAGTGCCTTCACTTTGGACCCCACAGATAATGCTAAAAGCTGGGACCTCCACCCACATGGTAAGCTGAAGACATCTGTGTGGCTTGCATAGACATGGGGATTACTCATCAGGGTTACTCCTCTATTTCTAGAATTCTGGGAAGGTATTGAAAAGACTCATACAATACCTCATTTATATTCTGAAAAGTTTTGCTAGTTCTTCTTGGACAGAGCTAAAATAACATTACTGCCCACAAGTACACCTGAGGGATTCTGGGCTGGTGGGAATCAACAGTTTCTTCCTGTCTATCCTAATTGGATAGAATCATTTTATTTGAAAGTGTTCTCAAGTCTACTTTAAAAGCATTCTAGAAAAGAAATGTTTGCGTACTGGACCAAAGTAGGCAAGACCCAGTAGGGAAGAAGTCTGAGCCTGGCTATAAAAGTCGGAGAAGATGGCTGGATGGAAGGGAACTAGGTTGTAGTGCAGGAGCTAGCACAGGCCACTGTACATAAGGCAGAATGAATATGGGATGTAGGAACAAGAGCAAGCACTGCATCCAGATGAACAGAAGGGGACTAGATTCAGGTCCAGCCATCAGGACCACGGAGGAGTTTTTTGGTGGGAACCATTCCTTGAGTTAACCAACTCTTTTTGTTGTCTCTTTTACCTCCCCAGAAATATCCTAGAAGTGGTCATAATATTTGTTCGCTACCATTTTTGACCAAGATCTGCCAGAAAATTCAATTGTACGTATACTGTTTCTACTGTTCAAGCAGATATGACATCTCTCTGCTTGTCCCTGTTTTATGGGGACTAAACTGACGTTCATATTTAAAAGGCATCCTCCTGATTTCTTGCTCAAAACATGACTTGTACAGAAACTAAATGACAAGCCTGCTTATTAATTTTGCAAATGTATCACAGGCAATCTCAGCCTCAGCAAGCATAATCCCAGTGAGACTTTCAGCCAACCATTGCTTGACACTCGGGAAAAGTTCCTTCTTGCCACATAACATATGAATGAAGTAGGCTGCCAAATTCTCCCATACTTTCAAGGACTTTACCTGACTGGGGTGGTGAGGGAATGAAGAAAACCAAACACACAGAGACAGAAAGAAAAGCTGCAGTGGGGTGGACCTGGCTCTCTGATGGAGAAGTCTCAGGACCACTAAAGCTTGATGTGTTCATTATATAGAATTGAACAAAGAGGTGAGGCTATTGTATACAGCTGACCAAGGAAGAGGGGTTATTACATACAGTTAAACAAGGAGGTGGGGTTTATGGTATACAGCTGGATCAAGGAGATGGGTTTAGGTAATCCCTGTAGGAACACAGTTTGAAAGACAGTAGTCTTCAGGCAGTAAATATCAAGGTGGGGAAAAAGATGGTGGACATCTTCTGCACACACTATCAACACCTACAGATGACCAGAGAAAGGCTTTACTATCTCTCTGAACCTCACCCCAGGGAGAAGGCTTTGCCATTTTCCCATGGGTCCTTTACCCAGCTGTGCGGTGTCAGCAGCACACACTAACTCAGGACTTCTCTCGCTCAGGGCTTCCCACAGTCAGCACTGGTCATCACTGTAACCACAGAAGGACACTTCCGAAAATTTCACAACCCACCCAACACATACTGATGGACAATGCCATTTCCCATGCTGAGAGATGATGCTCAATAGTAGTCCATTATCCCAGCAAGCATAGAGGCCTTTGTTCAGTCTCCAGGGTTGTAAAAGACAATAGTAAAACTATCCCAGCTTAGCCTCACCCCATATCTGGGCTTAAACATCATAGAATTAATATCTGCAACAATAAGAGGAGCAAAATAGTCTAGCTTTCTCTTTATTCTCTATGTTAGTGAGTAGAGGGGACCACTCTTGGGAAAATAAACACTAGTCAAAGGCCACCTCTTGAAGGGCTGTCTCTGATAGGGCTCCATCCAGTCATCCTTCAATAGTGCCACTAGCTGGCAACCAAGCCTTCTACACAGAAGCCTCTGGGGACATTCTATTTCTAAAGCATAACACTGAGCCTTAAAGAAGTACTTCCCACAGGCCACGAGGACCCAGCCTTCCCATCCCCACCCCAGGTATATTTAGCTCCCTGCATCTTTCATACTCGTTTTCAGAGATTTTATTTTCTTAAGTTAATTTAAAGATCTTGAGCCACTTAATACCTTTGGAATTGTTTTTCTTTATCTAAAATCAAACTGTAAATTGAATCCTTGCTACCTCAGAAGCATCTGACAACCTTAAAAGCCAAATTCCTTGGCCCCAGACCTAGTGAGAAAACACTACATTTTCTCAAACATTCTCCTGGTGAGTCAATTTGTCCCCAAATATGACCCCTGGTTGCCTATGTTCAATAATTGTCTGCAAGGCAGGAGACAGCGCTAAAATACTGAATGTACAAATAATGCTTTAATGGATGTGAGCCACTCATTTAGACAATAGAACATCTTCCCCTGCACCTGTTCCTCTTGTCTTCCGGTGGAAGTTCCTGTTCCTTTATTCCATTCTGATACAGTTTGGCTGACATAGGAAGAGAAGGGATACAAGAGAATCCTCACAAGTACAAGATACAGGCTGCTGGTGTGCTCTGAGGGGCTGTGTAAGTTTCCCGCTGTTGTTGTAACAAAATGTCACAATGTATGCTCTCTCCGGCCTAGAAACCAAAAATCCAAAACCAAGGGCATTCAAGCTATGCTCCTCTGACAGTTACCACGAGTAGGATCACTCCCTGCCTCTTCCCAGATGCTGTGGTGGCCATCAATTCTTATAGCTGCATCCCTCCAATCTCCATCTTTACTTTTCATGGTCCTGTTTTCCCCTGAGTGTTTGTTTTACCTCTTATAACCTGCCAGTCACACTTGATAAAGGCTCATCCTAAGGACCTCATATTAACCTGATTACATCTTCAAAGACCTATATGGATTAAGTCCAGATTCACAGCTACTGGGAGTTAAAAGTTTAACTTATCCTTTTAAAGAACATACTGTAAGCCATGATGAAAGCATTCCGGCGCTCCGCCATCCGTCATCTCTTGAGCTTCATGATGACTACATTTGCTGAAGATCTCGAAGACACTGTTAGCATAGCTGGAGAAAGGGGGAAGCTGTTATGAATCTGACCCACATTTAGAGTTTTTTAAGAGTCAAAGAGCTACAAACTTTTCCTAGCTCACCTACCAACAAGAGCCATGCAGCCAGCTGGCCTGAATCCCAGTAACTTCACCCCTTTGTGTGGATGGGGATAGGTGCAGGGAGCCCCAGGTTATGAGAAGAAAGGAATGCCAGACATGAAAGAAGATGCTTTGAAGCTGGGGTACATCCAGCTCCAATCATTGCATCATGCCCAGCTTAAGCTGATATGAGACCCCATCTTGTCTTTAATGGCATCATTGAAGTATCCAATGATATCCATGTGACAACTCTATAATTGAACCACCTTTGAAATTTTGAATTCAGGAGTATCTGGAACCATGGATTTTCTTGGCCCAACTTAAAAAGAAAATTTTTCCTTTATGGTAAAAGAGAAAGAGCATGTTTTAACCCTTTTTAAAAAAATCATTCACTAATAATTTATACCATATCGTAAAGTATTTGGTGAATTACAGCTTATAATGTACACATAAGTGCAGCCTCCTTCGCTCCTTAAATGCAACCTGTGGTTCAGAAATTATCATCAAAACAAAATTGGCTTGTGCTTCCTATGCATCAAGAACAATTGTATATGTTGAGACAGGCACTATTATTGATCCCTTTCAAACAGGTAAAGTTACTCTCCAGTGGCCACAGATCTGGCATAGGATAACCTGAGAGTTGGATTCAGCCTCTGCTCTCTTTGGCCCTCAAGACTCCCAACCCTCTTCTTAAGGTGAATAAATAGATCGTAGTTGTGGGCTGCACTTGTTTTGAGATCCATTCATTTGCCTCAAAGCTCTCAAATCTGCTTAGATGCCCTTGATTCAGAAGACCATTATAAAATCCCAGACAGTCTCCTGTTACTAAGGCTACATTTTAGTTTCCAGGAACAGCCTCATACTGACCCATGGCTTCATTCTTCTTCTGTCTTATATCTGACTGATTCCCCTCCAAGTGAGACTGGTGCTGCCACTTTGAAGAAGGAAGCATCTCTCTTATAGCAAGGCACAAGGATGTCCTTCCTCTCAGAGTATCCATAGGTTTGATCTAATTTATGTTGGCCATCATGCCTGTGTTCTTGGCTACTCAGTCACATAAAGGAGGAGCATAAGCTACCAGCTAATGCTCATTAAATACCCAAGATTCTTAGAGTGAGTGGTTAAAAGGAAAGATTTTCTTGACAGAGTATGCTAAGGGCACAAAGACAATTTAGAGATGTCTTAGTTGGTGTTCTAGTGCTGTGAAAAACACCATGGCCATAGGAACTCTAATAGAGAAAAGCATTTAACTGAGGTCTACTTACAGGTTCAGAGATTTGATTATACCAAGGAGAGTTCTGGCATGTAGTCAGACATGGTGCTGGAGAAATTGAGAGTTCTACATCTGGATCCATCAGCAGCAGGAAGAGAGAAAGACACTGGGCTTGGCTTGAGTGTTTGAAACCCCAAAGGCCACCCCACATGACATGTTTCCTCCAGCAAGGTTACATTTCCTAATCTCTGACAAGTAGCACTACTCCCCAATGACCCAGCATTCAAATCTCTGAGCCTATGGGGGCTGTTCCAATGCAAGATGCCGCAGGAGTACAGGTTCACTGAGTAGACGCAACATGTAGTCTCTTACTTCCTGGGTTCCATAACATCAATAACCCATGTCCCCTACAACGCCAATTCATTTATTTTACCTCCTCAAATGGTCCAAGTTAAACAATAGAGAAAAACTGTCCTGTTGGATAAAGAACCGTGATTGGCCAAGTGCAGCTGATGCTCTCATGCACCCACAGGCTCCAGGCTTTATTTTTAGATCAGCTTCTGTCACATAAACAGCCTGCATCTGAACGTGCTTATTTTCACAAACATCATTTCTTTTTTTCTTAGCTCACCAGGTGTTTTGTTTTCCTTTCTAGATCTATAAAGAAGACTGTGCCATTCAAAGATGTCGATTCAGACAAATACAGTGTTTTCCCAGTGAGTATTGCTGTGAATGAACAGCTGTTCAGTGCATATTGTAATTCATCTACAAATGTCTCTCCTTTAATAGATAAGACTGAATTTTGTTTATGAACATACATCAGTTCACAATTTTAAGGGTTTTTTTTTTTTTTTGACTTCATAAAGTAATCAGTTATCAAAGTAAACCATGCACCCAGTTCTGTTCCCAGCTCTTCCCAGTCCAGCTGCAGTTCTCCATGGGACTATTGTTTCCTAAAAGGGTGATGGGGTTATTTTGGAAATTCATAAGCCTGCTTGAGCTTACTCTTTAAGTGTGTACATGTGTGGGTTTGGTTTAGAGTTGTTACAATGACAATAAGGTTCCTGGGAAAGCAAACAAACAGGTGCCCTGCCCTGAACTTCCTGAAAGATGGGAAACCTTGAAAAGGAACATTATCTGATAAAATAGATTTGATCTAATTTATGCCGGCCATAGTGTCTGTTTGTTTGCTGGTTGAAGCTATTCAGCAACATAGGAATCCAAATGGTTGGCAGTTGGCATAGATTATTTTTAAATTATCTAACAAAAGATTTAGTATTGGCAAAATAGATAAATTTTGTACCCTGAGACTTAACAGAACAACTTAGGCTCGTGTTTACACACACACACACACACACACAGAGAGAGAGAGAGAGAGAGAGACAGAGACAGAGACAGAGACAGAGACAGAGAGATATCCACAGACATCCACTCACACACACATCCACCTGTCACACACACATCCATGTAAGGGCACACATACATATGTGTACACAAGTACATCTGTATGCATACCGCCTAACACCCCCACACAGGCCCCCCCATGTCACCCCTAAACACACATTCATTGAACATACACCCCACCTTTTTCTGGGTTTGGTGCCATATTACATTTCCCCTCTCACAGCTTGTCTTACATTAATCATAATTTCCCTACTGATCTTCAATATTTGAGTTACAAATTGAAGGTGTCAACATCTCTTATACAGCCCTGATTAACCTTCACTATTACCCCTGACTAACCTGCAGTGTCAAAGCAGGCTTATCTCCCCCCTCCTGTGTGTGTTCTTCAATTTCAGACGCTGCGGGGCTACCACTGGAGAGGGCGCGACTGTAATGACAGTGACAGGACAGTGTACCCGGGCAGAAGGTAACTAGTATTGAAGTGAGAAACAATGGCTTTTTCCAACCTGGAGAACCCCAGTTGCTGGAAAAGGGTCCTGCATTCACTCATGCACACAGCTGTTTGTCCAAATATGCTTATTATAACCCTGATACTTGCAAAGCACACTGGGTAATGTTAGGAACTAAACAAAACTGAGGATTGCCTGTTTTATTGGCACAGCAGTCTAGTGGGAGAAACAAGTTATACAAAAATGACTGTAGACATTGACACAACCCCCAAGTGAATTCTACCAGTAAGATAGACCCAGAACTTACGTCCTGTTCCCTTAGAGCAAGGTGTAGACTCCATGTAATGTGACATTATCCTGCTTAAGTCCTGTCCTGATGGCCAAGAACCATAGCTCATGACAACCAAAGCTGTGCCACCCTTTACTGACACTAATCCCAGTGTAAGAACTGTAAGCTGATGGGTGCTGCACAGTTTGCAGCAGTGTTGGTGGCTTCACCTTGCTAAAGAAAATGGTCTCCAGACTTATTTCTTATGCTTACCACTCCACAACTACATCGTCCACAGGAACACTCAGCTGGCTTCAAGGCTAGGTTTCCAGAAATAAAGAATGCAGAGGCTCAGGAGGTGGCTTTTGTATGTCACAGCACATTTAGGGTGCTCTTGAAGAACACCATTATCTTACAGTGCCATCTCCTGTGACACCCTCTTCATGGGACATTAACTGAGCATTCTGTATATGCCAAAAACCAATGCTGATGTTTTCTTCATAGGCCGGACAACTGGGATATCCATCGGGACTCCAACTGTAATGGCATCTGGGTAAGCAACGATTTAAAATCAAACACCATGTCTTATTTTCTGCCCTCTCCAGTGTGTATTTTCTAGGGCCACAAGACGAAGATGAGAGCCTACAGGAACTGTTCTTCAGCTACTTGCATGAAGGATAGAGATTTTCCAACACACAGGAAGAACATCAATGGTGGTGTCAAGCTCCCTCTGTCACATACCATTTACGCTGTGCTGTGATAGCCCCTGTCTTACACCTCCATTCTGTTTGAACAGTGTGATGGAAGGGAAGTTGATGTTAGCAGTCTTACAGCACACTCACAGCTGTTGGAGCCATTTTGTTACAGCCATTTGTTTTCTTTCATAAGTCTTGTCGGGAAGCATGGGAATTACCCTGCATGCACCACACACTCCCCAAACCTTCTGATTCTGCTGCCCAGTTCTCTACACATAATGGGTTTGTAGCTTTCAGGAAGAGAAAAGGGGAGAAAGGAGAAAGCCAACCCAAAACTTACCTGTGGGCAGCAATGGCTGCAGATTCATGTGCTAGTGTCATCTTAAATTTACATGATTTGAGAGTCTTTGTGGAGAAAAAAGAAACCAACTTACAAACCCAAATTCAAGTATGAAAGTAGATAATTACTTAGAAACATGAAAGAAATCCTTACAAACCACCAGAGTCTTGGAAATTCAGGTCAGTTTTTTTGTTGTTGGTGGTGGTTTTTTGAGGTCATTTTTCTCACAAGCCTGAAGGGCTTACATGGAAATATTTACATCCTGTCAATGACAACATGGCCTCTCTGCTCTTCCTAGGACAGTGATTCTCAACTTCTGAATGTTGAGACCCTTTCATACAGTTCCTCATGCTGTGGTGACCTCAGCCCATAAAATTATTTTATTGCTACATCATCACTGTTTTTGCTACTGTTATATTACTCATAATGTAAATATCTGATACACAGGATATCTGATATGCTGTCCCAAGGGGGTCATGACCACAGATTGAGAAACAATGATCTAGAATGTTCTCAGCCAGTCCCAGCACTCTCACAGATAGGAGCTATGCAAACAAGGAGCATTGAAGATAAAGATTCCTGGCTTTGAAGGAAATTGTTGCCTCATTCTTTTGCTTAGACAAGAGAAGAAACTTCCCATAAGCATTGTTCTCTCACCAGGACACCAGTGGCCCAGGCTAGCACCAGCAATTCCCTCCAGTGCGCATCAGGGTCTGTAGTTTCTGGGATTTAAACAGCAAGGCAGATAACTGTGCCAACATTCTACCCTCAGTCATGCTACCTTTTTATGGAATAGAATTCAGCACTAGAGATTTACAGTATAGAGGACCCACGGTAGCTCTTTTTGTGATAAATACAAGCTTTGTAGTCTTACCTCAGGACAAAGGATTAGTATATGAGAATGCTTTCTTTGTCTCTACTCTTTGTGTTGTGGTATGCCATCGCCATGAAGAGATGGCCAAGCAAAGACAGGAGGCAAAACCTGAAGCTCATCATTCCTAGTTAGAGAAAGACATGATCTTCAGATCTTCACACATGTCCCTTTCTGCAGAGGGAAAATGTCTCAGGATCACAAAGTCAGGTACAAGGAGACTGTAGCCATCAAGCCCAGTCTTTATTACACAGTAGCCACTGGCTACAGTGTTGACTGTGGTATGTGTGTGTGCCTGGTGTGTGTGTGCGTGTATGTGTGTACATGTGGTGTGTATATGAACGTGTATGTGAATGTGTGTATATACGTGTGTTAACATGTCTGTGTAAATATGTACGAGTGTGTATGTGAGTGTGTGTGACTGTGTGTGTGAATGTGTATATGAATGTGTGTGAGTGTGTGTATGAGTGAATGTGAGTGGTATGTGAGTATGTGTGAAAGTGTATATGGTATGTGACTCTGTGTGTGTGTGTGTGTGTGTGTGTTGTGTTTCCATATGTATAAGGAGCTTTCAAGATCAGGAGCAAGAACTCCCTGTTTCCATCCTATCCTGGCCACCAAGCACTTTTGTCTTAAAATATTACTTATGTCCCTTTCAAGAGACAGATGTTCCACTGACTGTATCACTTTCACTTTGGAGGTTTGATTGTGATGACTTAGTCCCACTCAGAACCAACTTGCCCTTCTTGGGTTTCTTAACTCCTGGAGTTGTCAACATTTGAGTTAAACATATCATCTTATAAACTGTAGGGTATGTTACCACCTCCTATGCTGCTGGCCACAAAATGTCAAGAGTATGTCAATCCACCATTGTGACAACAAGTGTCTCCACTCTTCATCAATGTCCCCTGGGATGAGTGTGGGGTGAAAGGGTGAAATGAATGGAAATTGGTGTTCCTGAGATGTCTGGACTCTTTGATCTCCAGATCAGAGACTATAGAACATACCCTTGACTATGTCCTCAAGACTAATTCAGCCTTCAGTGCTCCAAGAAGAGTCACTACTGGCCAGCTCTTGTTCTAAATGGTTGGCCCAGATTGCTCTGAGGCAGTGGGTCTCATTTTCTGTTATCTTTCTGTAATAACCCAAATCCCTCTTAAACCCAGCTCGTTATGTGGAGTATTGCTGTGCTGGATTAGGGGCCCAAAAGGCTTGAAAGGGTTTTATATATTGATTTACCTTTGCATGTTAGATTCAGTTGGGAAGGATTTAGTGTATGTGCCTCATACATTTAAAAGCACACTGCTAATCTCTTCATTTCTCTTTTAAAGGGTATTGATCCAAAAGATGGAATTCCATATGAGAAGAAATTCTGTGAAGGTATGAACTACAAGTGAGCGCATCGCTACAGTAGATGCTTCTTTTCTAGTGAGTCAAATGAAAGAGAAAAAATACATATCCTTATGCAGCAGTATCTGAGGTTAGCAGTTACTTTAAAGTGTCTAATTTATATTAGTTTTCAGAACCGATCAGAAAACACAGGAATAGAAGAGAAGGCAGATCTAGAAGATGCAGAATGTAATTTGTTTAATTGGCTCTTTCACTTGGGGACTGGAAACCTTAATGACAACATTAGAGAAGACTGCAGGGTGGATGACAGAGTAATCAAAATCTGGGACTTTTCCAAATAACGACACAGGAAGTAATATTTAATCATTTGCATGTCCTTTTCAACATACACCAAGGTTAATCACCCTATACTGGGGAGACAGTCTCTAAAGATGAATATCTTAATGACCTAAGAGAGAAGCCAAGATCCAGCTCGCAGATACTTCCAGAAATAACTAAAGCAAAAGCTTCCTGCTCCAAAAGCCCAAATGCCTGAGCATCTGAACCACCAGTCTGACAACCCCCTCTAGGAGGTAAACAAAAACTAAGGCATTCCCCACCCGCTTCCTGTTGTACGTTAGTCGATACTTTTTCCTTTCCTTGATGATGGTTTTTTGGTCGAGCACTCATTCAACAGGTATCACCTGATAACTACTCTAATTTTATCCCAAGGGCTACCCTTGATCAAAGGATAATTGACAAAGATCAACCTAAAGCCTAATTGTTTCTAAGCTCTCAGAGGGGCAAGGAAGAGGATGGGAAACTGAAAGGCCCATTTCATAAAATTATAAATAGATACAATTTATAAATTGTAAATAATATAATTACAAACTAGAAATATTTGTTGAGTGACAAAAAAAAAAAATAAGTTTATAACCAAGTCTGGTGACACAGGTCTGTAATCTCATATACTCTAAAGGATGAGGCAGGAGATTGAAGCTTCAATTCCTGTGTGGGCTTCAGAGTGATTTCAGACTGGCCTGAGGAAGTTAATAAGATCCAGTCTCAAAATAAAAAGTAAAAAGATGGCTGGCGGTATAGCATAGTGAGTGGTAGAGCATTTGCTTAGCAAGTTCTGGGTCCTAAGCTTAATCCTCAGTATTACAAGAAGAAAAAGAGGACATAAAGTTGTGAATAAATTCAGTTTGGGGAGTGGCTCTGTGCTAAACCACTACTATGCATAAGACCCAAGGTTCAATCTCCAGGACTGCAATAAACAACAACAATAGTAATAAATAAACCCAGACTTAGATGAAACTCTAAACCTTCTGGGCTAGTGAGCCTAGGAAGGAAGAACCTCAAATCTCCACATCGTCTTCCTAGATGTCCTAGACCCTCTTAGTCTCCATTCTGTCCAGGGGCAGCTCCCATAGAAGCCAAGGCTAGGGAGCCACCATAGCAAGGCTGAGCCATCCTCTGCTTCATTCCAGTGGTTTGGAGAGAGAGATAAGGGACTTATCTGACACAGAAGGGATAATGTGATTTTTCTAGGCCTGTAAGTGGTTAGAAGGGTGTACCCACCAGTAAGTGATTTGTGTAGAAGCGTCTCAGAATCTGATTGATTCTGACATCCAGACATGCAGGCTGCTCGGAGACCTTTCTATCTCCTTCTCTCTATTAATCAGCCAGAATTGTCCATCCAGTGCCTTTTGTGTATGTGGATTTAAAGATTTTAAGAGACCATCACATCTTTAAACTATCGAAATTGCTCCATGAGGTCATTAGCTCTTACAGAGAATCGCTGTGTTCGCTAAGAAAGCCATTTCCAGAACCAAAATGTAAGGTGTATTTCTGAGCTCAGATCAAGCCTGATTCATGTGTCCATCCATCATCCGCTCTGGATGTTGTGCAGCAGTTGCTGTTATGCTGAGCCAAGAAGCACACCTGTGTTTGTGCAGCTTAGCTAGCAGTTCCAACAGCTGAGAAATTCCATCCGCCTCCTAAATGCTCCTCTCACACTCTCTCTCCAACATATGAAAAGTGGCAATGTATCACTGTTGGGATGTACTGTGCCTTCCATACACACCAGGCTATCCACTCACATAGTTCCTCACTCTGGAGGCTGCCCACTGCTTGTGGATATAAATAATGTAAATAAATTGTGCTTCCTAGGTTCACAACCCATGGGAATCATTTTGCTGGGAGACTCAGCTGGAGCTCATTTTCACATCCCCCCTGAATGGCTGACAGCTTCACAGATGTCTGTGGTAAGTAATTTTGGCAGTACCCATTTCGGATGTGCTGGCCTTTGCTCTTGTTCTCTATGTTCTCAATGTGAAGCCAGCTCCAAACAGGTGTAAATGTCCCTTTGCAAAACCACTACTGCTACTATAACAGTAGCGGGATGGGGGACATCTCCACTGTCAGTTCTAGGCAAATGAAGACAAAGGGTTTCTCCTCACCTTCACAGCCTCAACCCAGCTCCCACCAGAAAAAAAAGTAAAGATGGCAGTCAAGCCCAGCTGGTATGCAGAAGGAACACAGTCATGTGTTAGATTCTCCTGGAAGTCAGGAGCATGGGGAGTCTCTCCAGCTTGAATGCTGTCTACAAGCAAGATGAGGCTGGGCAGAGCAGGCTGCTGGGCTCCTGGTAGTCACTCCTGTGCTCCATGGGAGAGCATCAGGAACAGAGAAACCTCTCACCCTTTTCTGAAGAACAGAAAGATCCTGAAAGGTTTTTTTTTTTTGTTTTTCTTATTCAAAAACACAATGAAACAGTCATCATAAATGATAGACTCACAGACAACACGGAAAGGAGTAAGACACCAATAATCATGGATGCTATCAAACACTGGACAGTGTGAGGGAGGTTTTCATGTGTTAGATGATCAGATCAGGAATACAGGCAACCACCCATCCCTACAAGTTCCACACCCACAGAATCAACCAACTATAGATAGGAGCTGTAAGCAGGCTATGCCAACAGCATTTGTAATGGACGTGCACAGACTTTTTTTTGCCATTATTCCTTGAACAATATAGCACATTAACTATTGACAAGGCACTCACGGCATTATAAGTAATCAAGGAGTATTTAAAAGCATGTGGGGGGTGGAGTACAGTTCCTATGCAAACACTGTTCTATTTTATATAAGAGGCTTGAACATCTAAAAAAAAAAAAATGGTATTCAAAGGTACTCAGAAACCATTCCTTATAAATGCCAGGGGACTACAATATGGGGTGAAATAGGATGACAACTGATTGTTCTTGGGTTATCACCTGGGCACACGCCTGCCAGCTTAAATCAGGAGGGCCATAATCGTCCCCAGTTGAACTGTGCAAACACGTAGGACTTATGTGACAAAGGATAAGACCAGGATAAGGCAGGGCAGTCTGAATGGCACGGCCAAACAAAGGGCACCTTGTCACCTGAAGCTTCAGCTTCTTATGGTGGAAGTTGTCATGAGAGAATGTGCTAATACCTGTACTGGAGCCGTCTACACAACTGTCAGGGCCCAGTGCAAAATAAAGGTACAGATGCTTTTAATGAAAATGCAAAATAGAGATGTGCATGGTAGTACACAGCTATAGTCTAATCATTTGTGGAAAGCATCAGGAATCAAAGACTAGCCTTAGGTATGTATTGAGTTTCCATGCCTGCCTTGGAGAACATACACAAAGACCCCCAACAAGGTGGTCACAAGTGTTCAGTAATGTAGCGCAGTACGTGGATCAGAACCTGCTCACATCTGGCAGGCAGCAGCATCTAATGCCCCAGAGTGAAAGGCAGACTGCAGACCCCCACCTGTTCCAGACTTTGCTCTTTCCTCTCTGAGCACCTGGACACCCCGAAAGAGGCAGAACTTGGCAACATACTCTATCAGGTATTTCAATATTTTGAATTAAGTATCTGTGGCATCTGATCATCTGGAGTTGAAGAGTTCACTATAATAAACAAGAGACCAGCACCACTGAAGTTAAACCTTTGCTTCACTAGAACAATTAGTGCTGGCTAGCGGAAGCTGAGAAATGATCTGTGATTAAGAAGAGAACAGCATCATTGAAGATCATAAATCTGGGAGGATTCCCTCAAGGTCAGCATGCAGAAGCTACAGTCCATAGGGGACCAAGGCTGAATCCCATGCTGGCAGCCAAACATGGTTGTATAAGAGTCACCCCAGTGTGTTTGCTTTAATAATAGGAAGGAGTGATGGAGGTCATCTGAGGCATAGGAGTATGTAGCAGAGCTGGGGTGCATGAAAAGAGACTTGGAAAGATTACTGTTAGAGGTGCAGCCACAGTTACAGTAGAAGGTCCAGGATTGAAGGGGTCATGGAAAAACACTGAGACTTGGCACCATATCCCAGGGTCCACATCCCTGAAGAAAACCCAGAAAAGGCTATTTGTAAAAGTGTAGCCAAGTTGCAGCAGAAAATGCCAGTACCACACACAGCATATCCACCAAGGACAGCAGCTACTATAGAGTGGGAACAGCCTGAGCCTGTAAGACAAATTATGTGTGCTTTACATGGCAGACTTGGGAAGAACCAACTACTCAGGCCCTTCAGAGCCTGGAAGGATCATGAGTGGGTTCCAGATATTAAGCACTGAATTTTTATCCTGTTGAATTTGGTTTTGCTTTGATTTGATTTTTACTATTTCCTGGTTAGAGAGACTTTGGATAATTAAAAAGATGGGACTTTTAACATCTTAAAACTGGTACTATTTTAAAAGTTGGGATATTTTATATTGTGATATTAATAGTAGTATATCATCTTGGGAATAAATTGAAAAGAAAAGGTTCTCGTTGAAAGAAGGTGTGTTTGTGTGTCAAGTTGAAAGGGGTCAACTGTGCTCATTAGCTTTGAGTCAGTTTACTACAAGTTAGAGCCATATCGGAGAAGGAAACTTAACTGAGAAATGCCCCATTTGATTGGCCTGTAGGCACATCTATAACACTTTTTCTTGATTGATGATTGGTGTGGGAGGGCTCAACTCACTGTGGTTAGTACTACTCCTGGCTAATGTTCCTTAGCAGTGGTTCTCTGTCTTCCTAATGCTGCAATGCAGTTCCTCATGTTGTGGTGTTCCCCAACCACAAAATTATTTCATTGCTACTTCGTAACTGTAATTTGCTACTTTTATGAATTGTAATGTAACTATCTGATATGAAGGGTATGTGATATGTGACTCCTGAAGGGATGTGGATACCCAGGTTGAGAAACACTGCCTTAGAGGTATAAGAAAACAAGCTGAGCAGGCTGTGGGAAGCAAGCCGGCAAGCAGCATTCTTCCATGGCCTCTGCCTCAACTTGCGCCTTCAGGTTTCTGCCCTGTAGAGTTCCTGCCCTGACTACCCTCAGTGGTGCACTGTGATACAAAACTACAAGCTGAAGTAAGCTCTTTTCTCTTCAAGTTGCTTTTTACCACAGGAATAGAAATTCTAAGATAGTTGCTAAACTATGAGGTGCTCTTCTTTTCGTTTTCTTTGACAGTGTCCTCTTTGACATGGTGATTTTAATTTGCCATTAAGCATTCTAACAAATTTTAAATCTTAAATTACCAGCATGAATATTCTGTTCATCGTTATGTTATGCAATACTGCTTTTACATACAATAGAAAAAGCATTGAACTCATGTGTGAAACTGCCAGAATTCCACAATTATTTGGCAACTCATTGGAGGTTGCTCTGAGCTGCTCAGAACAGAGAAAGGCTAGCCAGACTCAGAGAGGCTGGAAGGATGCTCAGATAATTCCAGAGCTACCAGACCAAATGTTTCCTCGGGCAGAAGGTACCCAGAACAAATGCAGACTTACCACCTTTGTGGGTCATTCTCTGAGACACACAGGTCTAAACCTTCTGGAGTTCCTAGTACACCTCAGAACCTCAATTCAACCAGGTACTTCCTTTGCTCATGACTTGCTATCCCAGCCTATAATAGTCAGTTGACTTCCAATGGTCTTCAAACTTCTGCCCTGAGACAGGGTAAGTAGTAGGTCAGGAGATGGAAATCACCTTCCCTGCCCTCCAGACCTTGCTCACTGTTGGCAAGAAAACAACTATCACCATTTCAGACCCAAACTATTACTTTTCTTGTGCCTAGTTTCCCAGAGGGCCAGGGGGCACTAACAGAAGACAGGACTTCCTCCGTTATGCCACATAGCCACAACTCCATTGGAGAACACAGCATCTGCAGAGGAAGGAGATGTACTGGCAGAATGAGTGGCCAAGTTCCCTGGGAGGTGGCAGAAGACAGGATCCAGTATGGGCTTAGCTTCCAGCTACCTCCTTGGCACAAGTTTCCTTAACACATGCAATGCAAATAGATGACTCTTAAGCTCTTCACCAGAACATTAAACCAGGTGCCAGGCCCTTCTGAGCACAGGGCTCAGAGGTGCTTTGTAGCCATGAAGTGTATGTGTATGTGTCTGACCATGTATGTGTCTGACCCAGAGCACAACAAGTAATAGCTCATGACTACAAGTGCACTTCTGGGTTGGACTTGTCTCAAGCAGTGCAGTAAGAAACATGAGGTGCATTGACACAACAGGTCATGACAAGAACCACTCTATCCATTATAGCCAGAGGTGGCATACACGTTCATGGATAGGAGACCTAGGCAGAGTGGAAGCCCTTGTCACATAGCCATCTCTGGTTGCAATTCTTCTGTCTCCCAGAATGCTAAAACCAATTCCAAGTAATCAAACTTCAGGATTAAATGTTCTCTACAAATTAAGTAGATTGAACACTAAGCCAAATTAACCCAAACACTCGCCAAATGCCCATCCCCCAAGTCCCGTTGGAAAACTGAGCAACAAGGAAGCACATCTGAACATCTGAATATAGAAAATGCTTGGGTGGGATAAAAGGTGACTTGGGGGACTGGAACAATGGCTACGTGGTTAACAGCACTTGCTGCTCTTACGGAGGATCTTGATTCAATTCCCAGCACCCACATGATGCCTCCCAACCATCCATAAGTCCAGTTTCAGAAGGTATGACACTTCCTTTTAACCTCCTCAAGCACCAGGCATGCATGTGGTTCACATACATACATACAGGTAAAACATCCCTACACATAAAATTGAAAAATAAAAATAAAAAATTCCAGGAGGAATTTTTAAGTATCCACCTGAGAAATGGCGAGAGCAATGAAAGCGATTTGTAGAAAACAAATCTAAATCTTGACAATAATTAGCAGGAGACGGTGCCAACAGCAATGTAGGATCAAGGAAAACTGCTCTTACCAGTGAGAGACACAATTGGAGTACGTGTAACAAACAAGAAGCTGGAGTGCACCACAAGCAGGATGTCCAAGCCAGTCAGCTGACTTGGGAACCTGGGAATCTCAGAAGAAAACCTGAAGCATTTGGGATGAAAGGCATGCCAGGTGCTTCTGGGTGTTGAGTAAGAAACCCAGAAAGAGAAAAGCCTTAGCAGAGAAGAAGCTGTGACTCAACAAATCATAATAAAATTATTGTCTTCGATCAAAACTCCAACTGGGGCCAAAATATCAACATAAACTTCTTCCTCATCATACCTTGCTTTTCTTTTCTTTCCAAAGATCAGGTAAAATCTTGCAAATGTTCTTCTCAAGAGATGAAGGAGGACAAAAAGAAGCAGGTAGACCATAGGCGTTGGGTTTCAC
This sequence comes from Rhynchomys soricoides, assembly GCA_019843965.1. Lineage (NCBI taxonomy): Eukaryota > Metazoa > Chordata > Mammalia > Rodentia > Muridae > Rhynchomys > Rhynchomys soricoides. Next base: position 282,677 of record JADRCH010000130.1, on the reverse strand, counting down.
AATGCTGAATTTTAAAGCCCAGTGAAGTCACCTCCACAGTACTTTGGGGGAAAGAATATGCATCCAAAATTCTATGAAAGCTATTGTCCTCTCTTAAAGCTGTGCAACATCATTCAGATATGATATTAGAAAACATATCAGACATATGCCATCCCAGGACAGGCAGCTTTCAAGAAGTATCCCAGTGTCTTTATCATGATACTGGAAGAAGAAGCCAAAGAGAATAATTCTAAATACAATTCTGTAAATTATTAGTGTTTGCAATAACAAAAAATGTAAAATTAAAAGACAAGGGCTGAGGAGATGACTTAGTTCATAAGATGGCTGAACTAATCTGAGGAACTGAGTTAGGATTAACACCAGCCAAGTAAAAAGCTGGGTGTGGTCACACACCTGTAACCACAGCACTGAAGGACAGAGAGACGTGAATGCTGGGAGCTTGCTCTTCAGCAATCAATGAAATTGAAGCAATAGTAAAAAGTCTCCCAAGGAACTCCAGCAGATGGATTCAGGGTGGAGTTCCACCATACGTGGAAGAAGTGGCACAAATACCCCTCAGTCTGTCCCATAAAATAGAAATGGAAAACACTTCCAAACCATCCCATGAAGACAGATCACCCCAACGTCAAAACCAGTTAAAGAATATAACAAAAACAAAACAAAACAAAACAAAACAAACTACAAACCAATTACCCTCATCAGTACAGATAAAAAAGTCCCAATAAAATTTTTAAAATCAAATTTAAAGAAGGTCTTATCCCTTTTCATCCCAAGTATGCAAGGTGGGTTCAAAACAAGCAAATCAAGAAGTTTAATGCAACTTGTAAATAGACTGAAGGACAGAAACTAGACAACCATCTCAATTGATGAATAAGCAAACAACCCTCAGTAACTCTTCCTGAAAAGAACCATGAAGAATCTAGGAGTAGAACATAACTCAACTTGATAAAACCTATACATGACAAACACATAGCCAACATTTCTCTAAATGGGGAAAACATCAAAACATTTCCCCTAAATCTTGATCAAAACAACAGTGCCTCTTCTCTCTAGTATTCAATATAGTACTCAATATCTTATCTAGAAGAACAAGACAACATGAAGAAACCAAAGCCTACAGACTAGAAAGAGAGAAGTTAAAGTATTCCTATGTGTTGATGACATGATCCTGTACTTTGGAAGACTCTAAATCCTTCAGTAGGAAACTCAAATGTGATAAACATTTTCATCAAAGTAGCAGGATACAAAATCAACATATAAAAATCTATAGCTTTTCTGTATGCAATATAGAAAATTGTTCACCAAGAAACATCCATTCACAATTGCTTCAAAAATACTAAAATATTTATGAATAAATGTAGCCAAGGTAGACCTTAACAATGAAAACTTTAAGATGTTGAAGGAAGAAATTGGAAACATCACTAGAAAGATTGAAAGAGTGCTGGAGGGATGGCTGGATTGGAGAGATGGCTCAGTGGTTAAGAGCACTGGTTGCTCTTCCACGGGTCCTGAGTTCAATTCCCAGCAATCACATGCTGGCTTACAACCATCTGTAATGGGATCTGATGGCCTCTTCTGGTGTGTCTGAAGACAGCTACAGTGTACTCACATACATATATAATAAATAACTCTTTTTTAAAAAGATTGAAAGAGCTTCCATTTTTATGGATAGGCAAAATTAATGTTGCAAAAATGGCTGTACTACCAAAAGTAACCTACATATTCAATGCAATTCCCATTAAAATCCCAGTGACATTCTTCAGGGTTCCAGAAAAAAAGTTTGCATGGAACAAATAGTATAAATTATTAGCATAAAGAACCACACTCTTCATAGTATATAATCTCAACTTATATTACACAAACAGCATACTACTGGCACAAAGGCAGGCATGTAAACCAATAGAATAGAGTAGAAGACCAGAAATAAATGGTCATAGTTACAAAGACCTAATTTTTGACTGAGCTATCAAACGCATACACTGGAGAAAAGGCAGTCTCTCTTTAACAAATAGTGCTGGGCAAACGGGATTTCCATGCATAATACAATGAAACTAGATCTATTATGTATCATTCTCCATAAAAAAAAATCAATGTAAAGGTGAGTCAAAAACATTAATATAAGAGGTAAATTTTTAAAACTGCTAGGGGAAAGTACTTCAAAACACAGGCTTAGACAATGATTCTTTTGAACCAGACTGCAACAGCACAGGATATAAAATGGGATTACGTGAAATTAAGAGGTTTCTTCACATCAAAGGATACAGTAAAGTGAAGAGACAGACACAGAATGGGGAAAAAAAATCTTTGCCACCTAGACATCAGATGGAAAATTAATATCAAGACATATAAAGAGCTACAAAACCGGAACATTCCAAAAGCTGAATCATGCTATCAGAAATGGCTTACTGGAGTGAATAAACAGTTCTTGGAAGAATAAATAAAAACAATAGTAGACACTTTTAAGGCTCAATATTCTTAACCACTGAAGAAATGTGAATTAAGCTGCCTTTAAGATTCCATCTCTCTGAAATTTTCTAAGAACTAAATTTTTAAATTTCTTTCCATGGTCAAAATGACTGTCACCAAAAAAACAGATCCTGCCCAAGATGTGGGGAAATGAAAACTGATGTGACCACCATGAAAATGAGCATGAAGCTTCCTCAAGAATCTGAAAATGGAATTGCCATATGATCTAGCTATCTTACATAAACAGAATGCTAAGCCCACATACCACAGAGGTGCCTTCAATATCTGTTTATTGCTGAGCTACTCACAGTATCCAGGAAATTGAGCAGCCTGCTTACCTGTCAACACATGAATGTGTAATTTTTAAATGTGATACATATATGCAATGGAATTTTATACAGCTATAGAGAAAAATGAAATCATGACATTTGTAGGAAAATGGATACTACCAGTAGTAATGATGTTGAATGAAAAAAAGCCAGACTCTGAAAGACAAATATTACATGTTCTATACGTAGAACTTGAATTTAAACTCTCTTACAAATATGTGTGTGTGCGCGTGCGTGCGTGCGTGCGTGCGTGTTATAAGTGGCATGCAGATCACAAAGCTATAAGGAGAGTGTGAAGGGAAAGTCAGAGATTAAGGGAGCTGGGACATAGACAGGGTGATGGAAGATGTGACTGTGATAGGTAGAAAGGGGACCAACTGGGCAAAGAAGGAAGTCAACTAGGGGGAAGGAGGGGACATGGGATAGCACTAGGGAAGGCAATGAGTGAGATCCCTCGTAAGGACACATACTATGGAACTGCCACCGTGAAACTTGTTCTTTCGCATGCTAACCTTTAAAATAGATAAACAAATATGGAAGCTGGCTTAGAGAGGAGCCTCCACTCAAATTGCCCCAGAGAAGGCCTATCCCACCTCTAAATGCTCATAGCCTCAAACAAATACGTGACTAACATGGATTCAATTGCTATTTAACTCATTAATAAGATTAACAAGCAGAGAGAATAAAACTAGCTTGATGATCATGAGCTGGGGCTTACATAGCCCACAAGGAAAGGATGATAAATAAGATATATATCCTATAGGACAAAAACAATGTTTGCACTTGAATTATGAATAATTATCAAAGTAATTTATAGATGCAGAGATGAGGAAAAATAAAAGTCAAAAATAGAGGAAGAAAAATAATTTAAATTGATTTTATATAAGTTTTTATATATTAAACTCATATATTACATATAATATATAACCTCATATACGTAGTATATATTAAATTCACATATTATAACCTGTATAAAACATATATATAACTTTGATACATATTAAAACTTGTATAAAATAATATATATTAATTGATATGTTTATTGGAAAGAAAATATCCCAATATATACTTGTATAAAATAATATATATTAATTAATATGTTTATTGGAAAGAAAATATCCCAATTTGCTGGGATAAAAACCAGGTTCCAATATGACCCATTCTGAACATGTAAGTACGTATGTAGATGCAAATGAGAATTAATTGGAATGTTAGTTTGGAGAGCAGTCTGTTAACATTATCTATCTTTAGGTAGTAAGACAATGAATAATTCTCTCTAATTCTCCTGGATTTGGGATTGTTTTTGAACAAAATATTAAAGTTCAAGACCTTGAAGACTTTCTTTTCTGTTGGGGTTTATTTAAAGGAAACTGCTAAGGAATGGAGCTTTGAAAACACTGGCTTATTGTTCTACTTACTCTTAGCATCACACTGTCTGGTCAGTGTTATTAAAACACTGGTCTCATTTTACAGACAAATCTTCAATGAGCTTATATATTCTTCTCAAGGTCACCCAACTAAAAGTGGCAGAATCACCCCCATCTTTGTCATCCTGAATGAGCCACTTAACTGAAGCTAGTACATGGTGATAGCTCCTGCCTTAGGGAAGTCCATGTGTTTCATTGAGCTAAGAGCTATGAAAATGGTCAGTACACGTATGTCAGATTCAAACCAGAGCAAGGATATTGGCAGAGGACTGGCATAGGAGTTGAGGTGCTTGAGGCTGGTCTGTGTCCTTCCTTTCACCCTCATGCCTCCCACACCTGATCTTCCTCCAGAAGCCTAGAAGGGGCCTCCAGGAGTGTTCTCTGCACAAAAGACAGAGCCATCATTAAGACTGTTGCAGGCATGAACTTCATCACGGCTGGCAGTAGGCCCCACCTAGAAGCCTAACACTTTGATGTGGGATGTCATGGTCTTCATCTGCTGTGTGCAAAAACTAACTGATTTAATGACTATCAGTGGCAGTGGTGATTGTCAATGTAGATTTGAATTTCCCACCCCCACCAATAAATAGCTTTGAGATATGACTGAGAAAATGGGTTGATAAGCTCTGGCATAGTAATGTAAACCTTTCATGTTAGCGACTGGAATGCAGAGGCAGGCTGATCTCTATGTGTTTGAGGCCAGTCTGGTCTACATAGAGAGTTCCAGGGCCCCTAGTGTTACCGAGAGAGGTCGTATCTTTAAAGGAGGAGGGCAGCATGCTGAGGAAGAAATAAATCGGGTATGAAAGTAATCAGTGTTTACAAAGTTTATCGACATGATGACAATACTATGTGTAGAAAGATACCGGTAGTATTTCATGTCTTTTAGTCATCTGTTTTAGGCCATTGCTATTTCAAGGTTCTGAGAAAGGTCTTCAGATTAACATTCCTCTATAGGGTAAAGTCAGCCCAGCCACTTGCATCATGGACCACTCATTTGTATAGTATACCACTTGGTAAGAGTGAAGCCAGGATAAGAACAAAAAAGGGGTCTTATTTAGTAAGTAGACATTGAAAATAAACCTTTATCACCGAGTTATCACAATAGCACCAATCATTCCAAATTGCCAGTGACTTAAAACAATAGTGATTTCTTCTCAAATAACCGTGAGTCACCTGGGGTTGCCTGCTGTAGGTCAGGCTATGTTGGTTTTAGATCCAAGCTCCATATTAGATCCTAGTCAGGTCCATGTGTTGCTTGTCTGTCGTAGGTAGACAATTCTTCTCAAAATGATGGCAAAATACAAAAGGTCAGGATCCCCTATACAAGCACACTTACGTGACATATCCTCTACTAAACCAGCTTTGAGCATAAGTCACATGATGGTGGTTCCCCTCATAGGAGAAGGAAGTCTATCTGTCTAAAGTGGGAGAGAGAATGGAGTAAAGATTCGCTTTGTTGTTTTTATTAATTATAAATGTCAGGCTAGAGAGACGACTCTAGCGTTGAGAGTACAGACTGCTTTTCCAGAGGACTCTGGTTATCCCAGCACCCAGGATGCTTCAGAGCCATCTGTAACTCCAGTTCCAAGGGAATTGATGCCCTCTTCTGGCCTCTGAGGGCACTGAAAACATGTGATGCATAGACATACAGGCAGGGAAAATGCATATACACATAAAAAATTAAAATCAGTAAAAACTAATTTTTAAAAAAATTATAAATGCCAAGTATGTAGTGAATAAAAAGATAAAAATACAGAAATTACTAAGAACTTTCTTTACATGACTTCTTAATTCTACCAGCTAGACAAAAGTACCCTAACATTTAAATAGCAAATGGGTTTTCAAATATTTAAAATGTTGTATCAGAAAAGAGAGCATAATGACAACAGGACCAATTTTGCAAAGTCCTCTCTCATCCCACATCTCAGATTTTTCTTGGTATTTTTCCACTCATATCCAGTGTGTCCTCACTATACATATGTCTGCATCTATGCATAGGTATGTTTACTCACTGGAAATTTCACTATACATATGTCTGCATCTACTTGTATGTGTGTGTTTAGTCACTGGAATTTTCCAGTAGGCCAGTTAGCACTCATTGTTATCCTTATCCATGTTTATATTGAGTCTGTAAGTGATTAGTTTTGTTAATGCTCCTCAGTGCCCTCTTCAGTAAACATGCAGCAGTGTACCAAACCATTGACAAATAACTGGATGATAAGCTGTTCATGTTTGCTTTGGGACTATTATAAATTATGCTTCTTTAAATAAATATTTCCTATTTTGAAGAATTATTATTATGTATATAATTTCATCATTTATGATAGGAGTCAGCCTAGGTATGAAAATTATGTCCAGTTGATACGTGTGAAATTTGTTGAGCTCAGAGGTCTCAGGTTTCTGTAGTTTGGCTTTTAGTGATTGTTGCATGTGTTGATTGTATCAACTACATCTCAGGTGGTACCTCTAGAGCCACAGTAGCCAGGTCCAGCTGCAGATTACTATCCATGCATTGATTACATCAACAAGCACTATCATAGAGCCTTCTGTGCCCTAAGCCCTGTGATCAACAGAAACCAGGTCCTCACTGAGCCTCTGTAGCTCATGAGAAAGCACACACCAGCAACGGCAATTCCCAAGCAGTCCATTAAAGGGAAGGCTTCATGGAGGAAGAAACCCGTCTTTTAAATGGAAGAATGGTTTGGGGGCAATCACATGCTCATAGAACTAGAAGTGTCAGACTCAACAGTGGAAAGGCTGCATGGACAAAAGCTTTGAAGCAGCAAGTTTGATGAAGTTTAACTGAAAACTCACCAAACATGGGTGAGAAACCAAGATTAGAGCTAGAGAGATGTGTGGGAGGTGGACCTCCAGGGCCTGGAAGCCCTGAACAATTGAATTCATAGTTCATCCAGAGGCCTGAAAGGCTTAACACTGAGAAATGTGCCAGTCAGATTTGAATTGGAGAAAACTCGCTGGATTTAAAGGATACGTTAGTTTAGGGCAAACATGAAGCAGGTAAACTCAATCTAGGAGGCTGTTAGAGTTGTAGTGAAGTGTCCTAAACTAGAATGATAGGTAAGAAACTGAAGAAGCAGACAAGTCAGATGCTATCTAGAATCAGAGCAGACACTCATCCAGATGACAATTGCTGAAGAGGTCACTGTATTAATCAGTTTTTGTCACTGTAAAAAAAAAAAATACTCCGAATAATTAACTTGTAAAGAGAAAAGGTTTTAGTTCATTTTAGTTCCTCTAGTTTAATGTTGATTAGCCTTGTTGAATTAGACCTGTGGTGAGACAGCTCAGAGAGACCACATTACAGAACAAAACTGTCTGCTTCATGGCTAGGAAGCAGATAGTCGCAGGTTCTCACAGTCCACCACAGGGTCATACCACAGGGTCATATCCCTCTTCTCCAGGAGTCTACTACTCCCAACAACACTAAGCTTAGGACCCAGCATTTAACATATAGGACTTTAGGGAAGACGCACACACATGTATGTGGTGTCTTCAGCAGTAGGAGCCACCCCTCAACCCCTGAGATGTAGCCAAAGGCTATATCGACAATGTTCTATATTGCTATGGGAATCACCTGGACTGCCCTGATCCACCATTTGAATGGAGATTTCTTGTGCCTGGAACTGGGGACTTTTGTTAGTCTATGGTTCTGGTGGAAAGCATTGTCAACCCAAGTGGTATAAGTTCCATATATAATACATAGTTGGATAGATAGATGTTCATTCTTATATGTCTTATGCAGAATTGTAAGTAAATATAAAATAATATGATTCCTTGAGGCTTTACCAAACAACCTTGTGTTACTTATCTCTTGTCGCTTCTCCTCTTGAAACACAAACAACAAAACCTGACATATATATATATATACATATGTGTGTGTAACATTAATAATCAAAGAATGAGAGCTACCGGCTTGAAAGTGGGGTAGGAAAATGGGAGGGCACTCAAGGGAAAAAAGGAGGCAATAAATTGATGTAATTCTATTTCAATTAAAAATATATTTAAGATTAATAATGTATTTGAAAAATGTTTGAAAATGTTAACAATTCTATAGAGAGCCAGGTAAAAGAACATTTAGTATTTTGGGATACTATAATCTCTATCACAACTACTTAGCTTTGCTGTTATCATGTGAGAACAGCAGCAGACAATTTGTAAATTAATGTGGCTATGGTCTAGTAGAATGTATTTCCAACATAGAAAGTGAGCAGGTTCTAGCCCATGGGCCGTAATACGCTGAGCCCTGTCCAGTAATAATTTCCTATAAGAGGAATTGATGAGCATACATGTTTAAGCAAGCTATTCTGTTTCTTATGAGATTATCCAGCATGCCTTGCCTTTGTCTTCCAATAAGATAAAAAACACCCTATCCCAATCTCTCCACTGAAAAGTGTCCACTGTAGGCTTTCTCCTTGGCTTTCTCCTTGCAACGGACTCTCCACCCTAACGTGCCACCCTCTAGTTAGGCAGCCCACACCTCAGAGCCTTGCTCACAGTAAATCAGGTTAGGAGTGTATTCATCTGGAAAGATATTTATAGCTCAGTAAAGAGAGTGGAGAGTCACCCTCCCGGTTCTAGGCCTTATTCCTCTGAGGTCCAGAAGATAGTTCTGCCCATTCCTTCCTTGTTAAACAGCCTTGGCTTTTCTTCAGCACATCCAAACTTTAGTGATCAGGTACAAACTACCTGTCTCGAGAGGAAGACCTCAATTTAGAAAGGTTTCAAAGAAAACCAGAGTGAATCAAGAACACAGATGGTATTGTTCAGATTTCTTTGTTTTTTCCTTTCAAAGTTAGAACAATAACAGCTTGGGTTGCTTTATCAGAAAAGAAGGCATGGCTAAACGATCATGGAGGACAACAGTAGGCACTGCCCTCCTGCTTGCTCCCCCATCTGCTCAAATGCAGTACTAAATGCAGCCTCTCGTTGAACCGGAATTGCATGATGGGCTCAGAAAGAAAGTTGAGGAAGAGAAGAGGTTCTGAAAAAATCAATTTCTCCAATGTTTGTTCTGCTTGTGAAACTGTTGCCTGTCCTATTGTAACATCTTAGCATGACCCCTGCTAGGTTGTTGTCTGTACAGTAGGGAGCACAGACTAAATTTTGTGTTGTGTCAAGGACAAAATGAATCCTTAATCTGGCTGCAGAAAATGCATATTCACCGAGAGCTTGCAGTGAGGTCTTTTAAAGCCCTGTGCGCTTCACTCCTCTTTGAGATGATCTGTGTCAGCTCGGCAACTCTTTATTAGACCACAAACAACGCAGACAGGATCAGGGCTTTTGCTTCCCCTTGCTTCCCATATTCTGGATTTATCGGGTACTTAAAAAGCTTGCACTGTACATAAAGGCATATTTTCATGGTGCCCATAAAATATGGAAATTCAGTCTGCGTTAACTTCATGTCCACTCCTGAAATATCTGAGCATTTTCAGTACTTTTTAAATTGTTAAGATGAGGAAAGGCTGCTGAGTGATAAAAACTGAACAAAATTGCATTTCCTGCTTGTCTGACATCTTGCCGGGAAGCGGGTAAAAGACGCTAAATTGTGAGAAGGAATTCTTCAGTTCTAGTTAGCACTCATTTATTCTGGCAGAGAAAGACAATTGTGTTAGCCATAGCAAGGTCCTTTCTGAGGCAGATAAAGAATATAAAAGATAAAGAATGCTCTTCTACTCCCTTCTCTATTCTTGAGCATGGGCGACATGGCTCATTCCTGGCTTCTGTGCCCTTCTCACCGTGCTCAGGGCGAGCAGGTCAGGAAGTCTTTTCCTTCCAGTAATGGTGCAAATCTAGACTCATTATTTCAGCCCCATTGCCATCTGAGAGGATTAAAATGCTGAGTGTCCATGGTTATGAAGATCTGAGAGATGGAGTTATTTTAAGGCCCATACCTCTGAAAGGAAAAGCATTTATAATTACTCAGCCCACATGCCTGTTCTCCCAGCCAGTAGGTGCCAATTCCCACAGGCACTCAGTGTACTAGTCCATTCCTGTGCTACCCAGTAAGCTCCAGGACCAGAGAACAATTCCTTGTCCTCAGGTTACTCATGTCTACACTTGGCATCACACGCCTCCAAATTAACCACTATATTGTCCCATTTAATTAGTCCATCTCAGGGAAACACTCGAAGATCTCAAATCCATTGGGACATAGAAAGAAGAAACTTAAGCATTTAAAAAAATAGTAATTTGGTATTTGAAAAAGTGCTTGACCTCCTTAGCCATCTGGGAAATGCAAGTTAAAAATTCTTTGAGATTTCATCTTGAATTCTCGCCTTCCAAATCAGAATGGCTGTCATCAAGAAAACCAACAACAACAAGTGTTGTCGAGGATGAGGATAATGAAGAACCTGATGCATTTTTGGCAGGGCAATAAACTGGTACAGGCTCTATGAGAGTTGATGTGGAGCCTACCACTGCCCCTTCATAATGCTAGGCCTTACCATAAATTCTTCCTCCTATTACACCATCTCTGTTGGCCATTTGCAGCTCATGGAGCAGAGTCAGCTAAATCCTGAGTCCCTCTCAGAGTCCTCCCTACCCTGAGTCCCTCTCAGTCCTCCCTGACTATTCAACGTTCCTTCCTTGCCTGTCCTTTTCTGTTATCACCCACTCTATGCATGCTTCTCTAATTGCACTCAGCATGCTAGCAATATGGAGAGGAAGCCTCTACATGTTGTTTTGCTGAATGGACTTACCAAGCTGCCTTCTAAATATTTATGTTTGTACTAATTTATGTGGACTGTTCTTAACCTTGGTCAGAAAAGCTTCTCATTGTAGCCTTAAATAGGATGTCTATCCTTACCCCTGTAAAGCTTAGAAAGTGTTGTGTCAAAGGAGACAGAAAGAACATAAAAGCTGGAGGATGGAGAGAGAGCTATAGGATGCTGTCTTCTGGATAAGGGACAGCTGATGTACCAATGAGCTCACTGCAGCTATAGCTAGCTGCACAACACCTGGACAAGATCAAGCTAATCAAAAACCCCAGCGTGGATAGAGAAAGGATTCATGAGGCCCTACCCCTAACAGAGGAGCTATTGGCAATTGATTGGTCCTGGAGGAGAAGCAGTCCTTTTTCTTTAGGGGTGTGGCCATTAATGGGGTTGTAAATATGCCTATAAGCAGCACTAATTCAACTCGATGACTTTAAAAAAAGAAAAGACATGTTAGTGGAGAGAAACATATTGGGGGTACTCAAGGGCAGTATGGGAGGGCTAGTTTGGGTGGATATGACCAAGATAAATTGTGTGTATGTGAGTGTGAGTGTGTGTGTGTGTGTGTGTGTGCAATTGTCCAATAAAACTAAAATATTTTTTAAAATGAGCTCCTACAGGACTCTAGCACATATGGCTTGAAAGAATAAGAAGAGAAGGGATGGGTAGAGACACTGGACAGGGCTAAGGCAATAGCCGAGGTCCATGAAGAGGATGGGTGTGTTTTCTAATGTTGTGATAAGGACCATGGCCAAAGGCAACCTGCGGAGGAATGAGTGCACTGAGGGAAGCCAAGGCAGGAACTTGAGACAGGAACCTAGAGGCAAAGAACTAAAGCAAAACCCTAAAGGGATGCTGCTTACTGGCTTGCTCCTCATAGCTTATCCAGACTGCTTTCTTATACCAGCCAGAACTTCCTGCATATCAATGGCACCACCATCAGTGGGCTGGGCTTCCCCTCATCAACCATTAATCAGGAAAATGTTCTACAGACTTGCCTACAGGAAATCGGATGTAGATATTTTCTCAAGTGAGTTTCATCTTCTACATGTGTCTGGGTTTGCATCAAGTCAAAAACCAACCACCACAGTGTGCAGCGATGTTTTGTGGTAGCCTGTAAGATAATAGAAGGAAAGAATGTTGTGAGAGCATTGTTTATGATCGGTATAGTGTGGAGAGGTCAGGTGGGCACAGTTATTAGATGGACCTAGTAAGATCTCTAACTTGAATGCAAACTTGGACTCATCTGGCATCAAATTCCAGATATTATCTGGGGTGTTGGGTGGGATTATGACATCCGAAACAATGAAAGTAAAGCTATTTTAGAAATAACAAAACCTGGAGAGAGGGCTCAGAGGCTGTTCTTTCGGAAGATGCCCATGGTGGTTCACAACCATCTGTAACTCTAGGCTCAGCCTGTCTGATGCTCTCTTTTCACCTCTTTTGGCATCAGGCACACACTTATACACATAAAATAAACAAAGCTAAGATTAAACAAAATAAATAAACCTTTCCAAACATCAAAATATGAAATCTTTATGATAAACCATTTTTCTTTCCTTTCTTTCTTTCTTTCTTTCTTTCTTGGCCCTTGAAGAATTTATTTTTCTGTTTATGAAAAGAATCACTGACTCCATAAAGGAACTGACATATTTACTTATTTATTTATTTAGTCGTTGCATAAAAGTGGGACATTTTTAAATTCCTGTTTTCATGCTTTTATGGATCTGGATAAAATTCTCCAATCACCCTTTAAGAAAAAATAAAAATACTGGTGAAAGGAATAGAACTTGGTGGAGCCCAATTGCACGATGTTCTCACTTGGTACGAAGCAGTTATACAAATGTATCCGTCACCTCATCAATTGGATAAATAAATCATAGGGTTGCAGCTTAAATGATAAATAGTAGAAAAAGAAAAACAGAGACACCACAAAGATTTAACAAGGTAAAAAATGTAATTAGGTAAAATATTGAAAGATTAAATGCTCCCCATCATTCTACTTTCTTCACACTTTTCTCTTATTTTCTTTTTTTTTATTTATTTACATTTCAAGTGTTATCGCCTTTCCCGGATTCCCCTCCACAAACCCCCTATCCTATTCCCCTTCTCCCTGCTTCTATGAGGGTGCTCCCCCACCCACCTGCCTCCCACTCCCACCTCCCTGTCCTGGCATTCCCCTACACTGGGGCATTGAGCCTTCCCAGGACCAAGGACCTCTCCTCCCATTGATGTCTGTCAAGGCCATCCTCTGCTTCATATGTGGTTGGAGCCATGGGTCTGTCCATGTGTATTCTTTGGTTGGTAGTTTAGTCCCTGGGAGCTCTGGGTGGTCTGGTTGGTTGATAATGTTGTTCTTCCTATGGGTTGCAAACCCCTTCAGCTCCTTCAGTCCTTTCTCTAACTCCTCCACTGGGGACCCCATGCTGAGTCCAATGGTTGGCTGTGAGCATCTGCCTCTGTATTTATAAGGTTCTGGCAGAGGCTCTCAGGAGAGAGCTATATCAGACTCCAGTCAGCAAGCACTTCTTGGCATCCACAATAATGTCCGGATTTGGTGGCTGTATATGGGATGGATCCCCACGTGGGACAGTCTCAGGATGGCCTTTTCTTCAGTCTCTGCTCCACATTTTGTCTCCATATTTCCTCCCTTGAGTATTTTGTTCACCCTTCTAAGAAGCACTGAAGCATCCACACTTTGGTCTTCCTTCTTCTCAGGCTTCATATGGTCTGTGAATTGTATCTTGGGTATTCTGAGATTTTGAGCTAATATCCACTTATCAGTAAGTGCATACCATGTGTGTTCTTTTGTGACCGAGTTACCTCACTCAGGATGATATTTTCAAGTTCCATCCATTTGCCTGCGAATTTCACGAAGTCATTGTTTTTAATAGCTGAGTAGTATTCCAATGTGTAAATGTGCCACATTTTCTGTATCCATTCCTCTGTTGAGGAACATCTGGGTTGTTTCCAGCTTCTGGATATTATAAATATGGCTGCTATGAACGTAGTGGAGCACGTGTCCTTATTACATGTTGGCGCATCTTCTGGGTATATCTTTTGGGTTTCTTCATACTTTACATTTGACTATTCTTACTGCCATCTTCAGCCATGAGATGGGAGAGAAGACTCCATCATTGAAGTTTTAGTAAGCACCATGATGGATGACCTACACCTGAAGCTTTAACAGACATTATGATAAATGTTGAGCTGCTGTTGCTATTGGTCAGTTTAACTGTAGCATGTTTTAAGCTAACAAATTCAAGGGTAATTTGTTAAACTAGATGTGTTGGTCTTTGCACATAGCACAATGCATTTAATCTTGTTGTTCTGGCACTGCCAGTGTTTGAACTACTTTTTCCATCTCCTCTTTGCCTGGTATTCTCTTTCATTCTTATAGGATTCACTGCCTTCATCTACTCTAGCCACTGTAACAAAATATCTTACACTGGATTATTCATGGGTAATAGCTGCTTATTGTCTATAATTATGGACACTGAGAAGTCCCAGGTCAATACATGAGATCCTTAGTGTCTTCTGTGTGTCTGTTTCAAAGATGGTGCTTTTAGCTGTGTTCTCAGTTGGTGAGAGGAGACAAAGCAGAATGTGGCAGCTTTTTTATCAGTGCACTAACTCCGTTCACAATGGTGGCGGTCCAGTGACTCACTCACTTTCTAAAGGCTCCCATTCTTAACACTCCTAGCATCAGGTGTGAGTTTAACATATGAATTTTTAGGAGGCCATTTATAAGTTAGCATTCGCAGTAGATACATGCTTCCGTGATCCCTTCCGCATGCCCATATGTGACACAAGCTTGCTTTCCAAGAACTGCCATAATGTCCTGGACGTTTTCATTGAATGGCGGTAAAGTAAACTGCATGCATATACATATTCTCTAAGCATTTCAACCAACCAATAGATGCCATTATTAAATTTAGTTTTATTAGTGATATAGTTGTGACACAGAAGGGTAAAGGAATGTCTTGAAAGATTAGGAAATGCTGTTGGATTCCATCCCTTATACAATGAATTCCATAAAGTAGCATGCTGGTACTTCAGAAAGATTAGGTAGATAGATAGATAGATAGATAGACCTCTCTCTCTCTCTCTCTCTCTCTCTCTCTTCGTGTGTGTGTGTGTGTGTGTGTGTGTGTGTGATGGATTCTAACTCTACAGCATGAGACTTATTTCAGTCTCATGCATTTGAGAGTGCATAAAGCAAACACAAAGTTAAACTTCTTTGTTGATATTTAAATATCAAAATATTATTTTATTACAACTGTGGTACTTACTGCAGGCTGAGATCACAGGGAAAGGATCAGGTGACATTCTCTTTCAATTCTTCCAGAACTTCATGCCCCATCACCACCTCCACAATGACATGTACACTGTTCAAAGTGCTTCCTGCCCCCATCAGAGGCCAGAACAGATCCTGAGCACCTGAAAGTAAGGTCTGTTTGATGCCACATAATGTTTTGGTTTTTATCCCCAAAATACTCATTCTGCACTCTTCATATGTTAAATGTGGCCTCCACAGAAGAGAAATGGAGATGAGAAGAGATGTGTGTACTTTATTTCCAAAACTCAGACTGACAGAGCCTCCAAGGCAACCAAGAAGCCTCATCTTCGACAACTAGCACTCCAATTCAGCTGATTCCGGGTTCATAGGATTTTTTAAGCTTGTGGGAAAAGCAAGAGCTATGCATACACAAAAGAGGGCTAAGACTGAGCAGAGCAAAGATCATAACTGCTCCAAGCCTTTCCCTCCCTAGTTCCATCCAGCCCCATTACGTATTAGCTCTCTTGCCTGGGCATACCATCTAAACTTCCTGAGTCTTAGAGGATCCAGGGTGGAAAGGGACCGTTCCCACACTTCTCATTCATTAGTGATTGGACATCAGTGTACTGCTGTTTGAATGAAGGGAATGTCTAGGCTCCTTTTCAGAAGGGAATATTGAGGACTGGACTCATGATGGTGTGTTGCTTACAAAGTTCTCCTCCTTTTCCTTTTTCCTCCGGTGGTGGTGGTGGTGGTGGTGGTGGTGGTGGTGGTGGTGGTGGTGGCGGCGGCGGCAGCGGCGGTGGCCGTGGCGGCAGCAGTGGCAGCAGTGGTAGTGAGACAGATTCAATGTAGCCCAGACTGGCCTCAAACTCACAGTCCTTCTGCCTGGGAAAACAGCTATAAGTCAACAGATCCAGCTGAGATGTTCTAGGAGAGAGCAAAAATAAAATAAAAAGGAAGGAAAGAGAGAAGGGAATTCTTCTGTTATTAAGTCTGTTATTAAGTTAAACAATTTGTGCATGTTTCCTGTACTGTCACCTGGCATGTAAGGGAAATTCCGTGATAGTTACTTTACTTACTCTGTCTGAAAAATACAAGCATCACTTAGAAAACAGCACATTCTAGCATGTTCACCAACGGGTACTATTAGGCTACAGAACGCATTCATGTAGCAAAGCCTAAAGGAATAGGGTCAGGACAGGGAAGTTTGCAAGAAAGTAAAGGGGGGCTCTAAAAGTTGGATAACTTGATGTTTGTATAAGAAAAGACACTGCAGCCAGTCAGTGGTGGCGCACGCCTTTAATCCCAGCATTGGGGAGTCAGAAGCAGGCGGAATTCTGAGTTCGAGGCCAGCCTGGTCTACAGAGTGAGTTCCAGGACAGCCAGGGCTATACAGGGAAACCCTGTCTCGAAAAAAAAAAACAAAAGCAAAAACAAAAAAAAAAATAAAATAAAAAGAAAGAAAAGGAAGGAAGGAAGAAAGGAAGGAAGGAAGGAAGGAAGGAAGAAAGGAAGGAAGGAAGGAAGAAAGAAAGACACTGCTGAAGCAACATGGGTGGAAACTTGAACAGGCAGCTAGCAATATGGTGGTACTCCGGGACTGAAAAGCCTGTAACAAGAGAGGCTCACATGCACCACCTGCAGGAT
The DNA here is from genome assembly GCA_019843965.1 of Rhynchomys soricoides. NCBI lineage: Eukaryota > Metazoa > Chordata > Mammalia > Rodentia > Muridae > Rhynchomys > Rhynchomys soricoides. The sequence continues at coordinate 265,789 of JADRCH010000130.1, read as the reverse complement.
GATGTGGGAACTGCAGGCCAGGGGAGCTCTGGATCTACGGTCTCAACAGGTTTTTTGATTCTGCTCTTTCAGACTTGAAACTCTATGTTATCGAAACACCAACACAACATCTACTTTTTTTTAAAGCAACAATCCCTCTTTGTATTCTTTCACAGTTTCATTCCTGCTAAGTAAAGATAATTGACCCATTTAACTGATATTTTTATATCCTTTTCTGCTAATGGTACCTGCATAGCCCTTCAAATGGCATTGTACTATTTGAAAATAGTACAGCCATGTCTCAAGCTGTTGTACTCAGATAATCAGGTCTAGCCCAGTTAGGCACGTCAGGAAAGAGAACACACTGTGAAAACTGCCTACAGTATTGCGGGATATGGAAGACGAGTCAGCAAACCAAACGCCACCAAAGAGTTTTCTCTGATATTGGAAGATTAAAAGATCCAGATTGCATGCAATTGATGTCATTGTTCTCACTTAACAAAGCTTCAGAGGACATAATACCAGCTTGTTAATTTGATGGCTTCAAATAGGCTTGAACCAGGGATGATTTTGGTTGGATATTCTGAAGATACATTGTATACATTTATAAAATTGTCAAAGAGCAAGTAAAAAATGCCCTTTAAAAACTAGTAATGAATCCAAATTATTGTATTTTAAATGATTATTAAAAATTAAAAACAGTTCTCTTCTCAATATATGAAAACACACAAAACAATGTTAAATGAAACTACTACACAGAGTAGTAGACATATGTCAATTATGATATATAAATTCAGTCATGTCTTTGGAAAACTCCAAGCAGTGCAATAATCAGCCTGATTCTTGCTGAGCACTTCTAACTGTAATTTTTTCTTGGTAAATATAGTCTTTTCACATATATGATTTAAGATACATTTAGGAAACTTTTGAGAACATCAATGCTCATGAGAAATAACCAAGATTTGATGAGGGAAATTGTCATTTGTGGTTCTCCTGCTGCAAATGCTGAAAATGTCTTGGGTATAATGTTGCATGAATGTGGCTTTTAGTGCTTAACATGATTTAAATGTTCTCCTTTTGTTAAGGACTTTCACACATTTGTTAATAATGGCTGTTGCTTTCACGTTTATCTACCAAGTTTATTAAAGAAGGCAGGGGGAGGAGGATGGAATCTGTGGAGGCTACAGTTGGACTACTCAGATAATTTCTGTTATCTAACAAGAAACGACATTCCTTGAAGCCTGGGATGATCCTCTTAGAAAGGGGTGGCCCATTGTAAACAAATGCTTCGCACTGTGCTGATCCTTCAGTTGGCTACCCCATTCCTCACAGATCTTCCCCAAAGCTCTGCTGAATCAGCACATATTGAACCTGAGGAACTTCTAGCATCTTCCCAACAAGCTTCTCGAGAAATAGCCAGGCCTTGCCAAAATGCCTCGAGTGAAATCTAAAACATTCAATGAGGAAAACATATCTCTGCATTATTTTGAAGTTATTCAAATCACCAAGGTTAAATGGATGCATCTAGTCTGGACTGTGGAATGCAAACTCACTGGGGTTCCAGCTGCAATTCAGCATCAGCTGCTGTGCACCTCAGCTTAAATGCTAATAGAGTGACGTCAGAGCAGATTGACCTTCCAGGATACCAGCAAGGATTTTAGGAACTACGCAAGTAATTGAGGACCAGTTCTCCAGAGAAATGAGTGGAAGGAAAGCTGGGGGCTTGAAGATCCCAACTCCAAGGAGGCTATAAGCTGCCATTACTCCATCCAGCCTACACTTCCCCTCCATATGTCCTCTTCCTCCATCACTTGACAAAGCAGTGCCCACATGGAGTACGGAAGCCATGTCTCATGCTGCTATGTTCAAATCATAGAGTTGTGTTGCATTTGTAGAAGTGGAAATGGAAGACACATCTGGTTCCCAGAGTGAAGCCCTTCCATTGATGGCACTTTTCAGAATGTTCTTCTCCTCTGCTATTATTTTAAGACGATACTAGACAGGTTTCCCCATGGTAGCAGACTTCTCATCTCATTCCTTCCGTTAGAAGAAAGAGTAGCCCCATTAGTTCCATAGTTTCTAAGTTGGAGTGAGCACTTTATGGACACAGAAAGGGGTGAGAGAGTAGGGGAGGGGGGAGTACATCCTTCTCTTAATTTTTAACACATCTTCTGGGTAACCAGCTCATTAATTCTACCTGTATCTCACAAGCCATTTGCTTACTCATATCTCTGCGTAATATGGCTTAAGAGCTTTATGTCTTCTATTTGCCTTTCTTGCCTTCTCTAGCAGAATTGAATATTCTCAAATCCTACAACAAACATATATTGAAGCAAAAAGACATAAGGAAAAACATACCAGAGGAAGGTTTTGTTCCATGGTGGTAGAAGAAAAAGAACTGTAAGGTAGAGTAGCTGAGTCACAGTAATACAAGAGTTCAGAGGGAAAAGTGTGCCAGCTAAGCACCAAAGGGCAACAAAGTTTCAGGTAGAGATGTCATGCTCCTCTGAGATACCATAGGAGCCTCAAAGAATTCATTTCCCTGCCTCTAAACGAGGTAACTCACAGTCAGGCCAGGTGTATGTCAAGAAGCCAACCCTTCCTAGCCATGCCCTTCCTCATCCACCACCACCCACCCCTATCTCCACACATTGGGCTGGAAACCACCTTTAGGTAAATGTCAAGATGGGAGAAATATGCAATGCAAGACAGGTTCATGGCTCTACTTAAATACCTGTTTGTTACTTGTCTAATTTTGGCAAATCAATCAACACAGTAGGTTTCCAATACCTGTTTAGGTGAGCACTTTCTAGAAATTAGGTACCTAGAAGGATTTGTACTAGGAGCCATTTTTAAAAGGACTATTAAGCAGTTATAGCTTGACACCATTTTCTTCCTCCAGTTCACACCAACCATAGAAATGTGACTCAAATGAGCATTGCTGTAGCAACACCTACCAGGCCACGTTTCTCTCAACACTTTGCAATAGCCACAAGGGAGCATATGTCCATTCTCTATTGCTAAGAACTTCTGTAGACAAGACACACTATAAAGAAGTTGATTCTATGACTGAGTTACCTCACTCGGGATGATATTTTCAAGTTCCATCCATTTGCCTGAGAATTTCATGAAGTCATTTCTAATAGCTGAGTAGTATTCCACTGTATAAATGTACCACATTTTCTGTATCCATTCCTCTGTTGAGGGACATCTGGGTTGTTTCCAGCTTCTGGCTATTATAAATATGACTGCTATGAACATAGTGGAGCATGTGTCTTTATTATATGTTGGAGCATCTTCTGAGTATATGCCCAGGAGTGGTATAACTGGGTCCTCAGGTAGTGATATGTCCAATTTTCTGAGGATCTGCCAAACTGATTTCCAGAGTAGTTGTACTAGCTTGTAATCCCACCAGCAATGGAGGAGTGTTCCTCTTTTTCCACATCCTCACCAGCATCTGCTGCCACCTGAGTTTTTTACCTTAGCCATTCTGACTGGTGTGAGGTGGAATCTCAGGGTTGTTTTGATTTGCATTTCCCTGATGACTAAGAATGTTGAACATTTCTTTAGGTGCTTCTCAACCTTTCAAGTTTCCTCAGTTGAGAATTCTCTGTTTATCTCTACTCACTGATAAGTGGATATTAGCCCAAAAGTTCGGAATACCCAAGATTCAATTCACAGACCACATGAAGCCTAAGAAGAAGGAAGACTAAACTGTAGATGCTTCAGTATTTCTTAGAAGGGTGAACAAAATACTCACAGGAGGAAATATGGAGACAAAGTGTGGAGCAGGGACTAAAGAAAAGACATCCAGACACTGCCCCACCCAGGGATCCATCCCACATATAGCCACCAAACCCAGACATTATTATGGATGCTGGGAAGTGCTTGCTGATGGAAGTTTGATAAGCTGTCCCCTGAGAGGCTCAGGCAGAGCCTGACAAATACAGAGGCGAATGCTCATAGCCAACCATTGGACTGAGCGTTGGGTCCTGGATGGAGGAGTTGGAGAAGTGACTGAAGGAGCTGAGGGGATTTGCAGCCCCATGGAGCGAGCAACAGTGTCAACTGGCCAGACCCCCGTAGCTCCTGGAGACTGGACCACCAACCAAAGAATATACACAGAAGGACCCATGGCACTGGCTGCATATGTGACAGAGGAGGGCCTTGTTGGACGTCAGTGGGAGGAGAGGTCCTTGGGCCTGAGGGTGTTAGATGATGGGAGTGGGTGTGTGGGTGGGGGGAGCACCCTCATAGAGGCAGGGGAGGGGGATTGGGACCGGGAAAGGGGAAAACATTTGAAATGTAAATAAAGTAAATATCAAAGAGGAGGAGGAGGAGGAGGAGGAGGAGGAGGAGGAGGAAGAGGAGAAGCAGGAGGAGGAAGAGGAAGAGGAAGAGGAAGAAGAAGAAGAAGAAGAAGAAGAAGAAGAAGAAGAAGAAGAAGAAGAAGAAGAAGAAGAAGTTGAAGATGATTTTAGCTTCTGTCTCTGGAAGCTCAAGGTCTAGAGGGTACATGTAGTTATGGTGCCATTGCTGGCAGTGTTGAGGTGATATGAAACATCACATGATGAGCAAGGGCATATGTATGTGTGACTCTATGGTGATCATGTATGTGCCCATACTTATACAGCTGACAGCATTCAATCATAGATTTCCTCCCTAGTGGCCTTATGAGACCCTAAATACCTCCCGAAAATTCTACCTCTACACACCTTAGTCTGTCCAGTTATGTTTTGTTGTCTGGATGCCTCACATTGGGGATTAGATTCTGAGTCTCAGAGGCTGCAAACCATATTTACACCACAGCAGGTGTGCAAATCTGCTAAGATGACAGTGCGAGAAATGGATCTTGGGTCCCCCCCAAAAAATGACTACAAAATCCAAAGTATTTTGGCTAGAGAAAAGTTTTAGTTCTGCAAAAACGTAGCCATGCCAACAGCAGTTTTTCTTTCTCATTCGGAGAGGTCCTGTGCCTTCCTGTGAGTGGTCAGAGCTTGGCTTCACACTCTTATGTGGTTGGCTGACTCAAAGAAGTGTAGCCAATAAGAACGCCATGCACCCTTGAGCATATATATTGATTTCAAAATGTGCCTATGAGGGAAGAATTTGAATATCTGCTGAGTTGTATTTTTGTAATTTTTAAAGTGGAGTTTTGTCTTGTTTAACCCTCTGATGGAAAAGACAGCACATTTTGTTTCCAGTTCCCACAGTAGGCCTTATTGAATATAGCTGTGTATTACAAGGAAAGAAGCCGCAATCTGCTCTCAGAAGTGCTTCAGACTCCCAGGGTCAGATACAGCACTGTATTAACTAGGGACATTCTTGCTTGACTTTCAATATTATTTTTCAGGGCAATTACTTTTTAAGCAGTCAACTTTTTTATCTTCTCAACTGAAAGGTATTGGAAAGTTCCCTGTCCCAAAGCATCCTTCTCAATTGTGAGACTCCACGTGCTCCTCTTGCTTCATAGGACTAATGGCAGCCAGTGATTCTGACTATTGTGAATTCTCAGGTGGCAGTCACAGATGAACCATCTTCTCCAAATGCCAAAGGCTCCAGAACAAAGTGTCCGTTTAATAATTACTACGTTATTACTTCTTTCCGTTAGAACTCCTTCCTCAACTTACCATCCGCTCTTACCGATGAGCTCAACTGGCCCCAACTCTCTGGTGTTACTGGATTTCTGGACTCGACAAGTGGGTATGTTGGCACACTCCCATACTGTTTGTACACTTGCACACTGTAGCTCACCTGTATAAGGAGAGAATAGGATCTGGAGCTTGCTCCCAAGATATTCAAATGAAAATCACTTGAGTTGCTTCTAGACCACGAATGACATACACAAAACCTGCCACTGACATGGCCCAGCCACTGCAACAGGGTCTGATCTACATGAGGAGGGAAAGTTCCTACTGGTAGCTACAGTTTACATTTGATAGAAAATACTCAAACACATCAGTGAACTTTTCTGATTCAAGAGACAGAGCAGTTTACTTGATGTTTGATTCAAAAAACTAATAGTAACAAAAATAATAGATAAAATTAATTGGGAAGTCATGGGGTCTGTTAATTATCTTAGCGTCAGTGCTCTGGATTTGAACACAGACCATACTCCAATAAGTCAGTTTGCTGTGTATGGTGGATGTTGACAGAGAACCAAAAGTGTGTATCCCAGGACCACACCCAGCTGGGACACCTAAGATGCTATGGAGGTTTGCAAGCATGTCTTCATGATAGAAAGTCCCAAGTATGTGATGGAACATCTCTCCAAACATGCCAATAATTACAGTGGGCAATAGTCATAAGGAATATTGCCATGTCTAGAACCTTCTTTATGTAAGTAGAAGAAAGGGGTGAGTAATAACAGGACATGGCCAGCCATTTCCAGCTCAGGCAACAGCCCAGAGAGCCAGAAGGTACCAGAAGTCAGGGCATGGTGATGATAGGAGGGTAAATGTGAACACGCCTATTTACCCAAAGTGCAAACAGTAGAATCTCAAGAGTCTGCCATTTATAGTTTTAACAAGTAATTTTTTTGGCTTGACAAAGATTATCACTTCTTATAAGCAATGTGTTTATTACCTGTACTCATTCACTTTAAAAATATTCATTAAACACTTATCACCAATCAAATGAGTACCATAGGAGTTGTGTCCTTTCCTGCAGTCAATTACAATAACAAGGTAGATGAGACAAGGGGCTACAATAACACAAGGTAGATATGCCAACACAGGTTTGGCCCCTGGACTCAGTGGGAAAGTGCTCATGCAAGTGATCAATAACTTCTTGAGGTACAAAGCAAGGAGCCCAGTATCCAAAAGACAAGAAACCAGAAAACATAATCAGCTTTAAGAAAATACATTCATGATTCTGTAAGACCTATCCGTGATAATAAGAAATGCAGAGCTGTCTTTTCAGTTTGTTTCATTGTCAAATTTAACTGTTTTTAAAGCTATTTCTTGTCATCCAAGTAAAATTTCTAATAATTAATAAGTGATGTTAGTAAAAAGTGACCCTTATGAGAAGTCAGAAGTAACTATATGCCACACACCAGTCAGTCCCATAGAGATCATCTTGTTCCATTTCACTTTGCAGCTAAAGATCTAAAGTTAAAGTAGGCATATTAAGAAGCTTGACCAAGGTCACACAGCTAATATAAATGGGTAGGGAAGGAAAGGAAGGGCCCCCAACTCAGAACTCCCATCATGCATTGCTACTTTCATATGAATGTGAGTCTCTCCAGCCACTGTCACTTTGAGTATACGGTCTTGGGAAAAGTAAGTAAAGTGTAACCCAGTCCAGATAGCTGTGTATGGAAATACATGGAAAGTGTCCTTAGTTGATGTTTGTGTGTTAATAATAGAAAGAACTGGTTGGATTTCTTGTTCTTCATATGCAAGCCTGAACTCATAAAGGAATATTATAAATTTCACCCATCTTTTTAACCTCAGAAAGTTGCCAAGAAGGAAATGACAGGCTGATGTTTAACATTAAGTAGTTTACATCTTTACTAGACCTGTAGGAAGTACAGCTTAGAGAGGCATTGGAGAAACTAAGATTCTTAATTATTCTGGTCTGTCTTCTTCAAAGGAAGGAAATGGGTCCTGGTCACTTGGATTGCCAGTGAAAGTGGTCAAACAACCTGGTGATCCTTTGCTATTCTACAGAGCCAGCTCCACCTGAGTCCCCAAATATCCTGAGCATTTTTTAACCCTGATTCTGAGCTCTGTCTGGAGGTGAATAGAACCCATCCCTATGAAAGAGGTCCCATGTGCTTTTCATCTTCCACCTACACAATCTGTCTTTATGCCTATCACAGATCCTTCCTCTAGACACTAGCCCTGAGCTCTGCTTATCAGACAATAGAATTCTTTCTTATTGGAAAGGTCATACATATGTTGCTGTCTCCCTAGGGAGTTTCTCTGTAGCTATGGCTAAAGCTTTGTTGTGATAAAATTGTCATGTGAAGACATTGTTCAAAAGTCTTACTATACTTGAATGTATAAGAAGTGTAAACCAGGAGGTCAGTCTTTGGCTGTCAGTCTCTGGAAGTCTTGATGCAGATCCTGTAAAGATGGTACTGACCGAATTTCACTCTTTACCTTGTGCATACTGTCTCCCTGCTGGCTGTGGGGTTTGTGAGGCATCCCAACACTAGACCCACTCAGAATGTGAAATAAAGCAATTTTTAAAACTTTCTGTGGAGCTAGGCATCAGATGCTACCCCTGGGAAGATGGTACCAGGTGGTAGAATAAAGCAAACTGAGCAAACTATGAGGAGAAAGCCAATAAGTAGCATTCCTCTATGGCCTCTACTTCAGTTCCTGCCTCCAGGTTCCTGCCTTGAGTTCTAGAAAAATGTACAAACCTGCTCCCTCATCCACATATAACTCAAACATGCTAGCAGTTGCTTTTCCTAAATCTAATGACACAAATTATACTACATTTAGTTTAGTTTTGTTTGTTTTTAGAACAGTAATATTTGGTTTTACCATAAGTTTCTGGGCTATCTAGTCTCAGGTTCTTGGTCACCCAAGCAGTGTCATGTATGGGTTCCATCTCATGGACTGGACCCTAAGTCAATTCAGATATTGGTCGGTTACTCCCACAAGCTTTGTTACATCATTGCACTGGAATATCTTGCAGGGAGGCCATCATTGTAGATTAAAGGGTTTGTGATAGGCTTGGTGTTTGCATTTCTCCACTGGTACTTGTTAATACCAAAGATTGGAGGAGAAACACCACCAACCCAAATCATCATGGTCAACCAATTAAAGCAAGCTGTTTTATTTGCGTGCACAGGCTACCTCTCCCTAAACCAGGGTGTGAGTGGTCAGTCTAAGATGTGATGAATATCATGGTGTCAAAAACCATGAGCTAACACTAAGATATTGCAAGGCAAAATTTTTAATTTTATGACCAGGCCAAGCTTATAGTCACCCTTTGTAGGAAGACGCAGTGGCATCTAAGCTGTAGCAGAGGAATTCTTACACAGGTCTTTAATGACTTTTGCAAGCAAAGCTTAACAGAAGTGAAACTTTTGCAATTAACATTTAGCATAAACATATTGTTACAAGTTTTTTGGAAAACCTCTCTTTCAAGTCAAGTCAACCTGGTTCGCAGAAGGTCGTTGTGGTCTGTTGTTTTTAAAAAAAAAACCAAAAAACAGTCTGCACCATGGGAACATAAATCTCATTTTACCTGAGAAATACAAGTACAAATGCCAAGACTTTGGAAACATTTCTGCAAGCTGAACAATAGAGAGAATGGGGGCCTTGTTAATATTTAAGCCACATTAAAATAACAGTGAAGGCAGAAATAGGGGAGTCAGCTTCTAACAAGGAAGACAAGGCGTTTAAAGCTCAGGGGTAGGAGGTTTCCAAATGGGGGAAATCGGCGGGATTACAAGAGCAGACAGATCATAAGAGGTGGTCAAAACAAGGTAATCTCAACAGGTAAGTCATGAAAAGGTAGTCACAGGTGCCCATATAACCTTTTGAAACAGAGGTCAGATTGAAAAATGGTTATAAACAACTTTTTGAAAGTATGCATGCCAATCCTAGAACATGCAGTACAGAATCATTTGTAGTTAAGGTTACATGGGGTTGGGAGAGTGCATGGTCCAATCCTTGAGGAACAGGGTTTAGAACATAAATAAGAATAAACCTAGTTTTTCTCTTTACTGTAAGATGACCTTTAAGCCTAAAATGGAGGCAGGCTGGTTCTTCACCGTGTGCAAAGTACCTCTCTCTACCAAAGACTCTAGAATGTAGAAGTGATAGTTCTCTGTAGGCACCAACTTGAATTCTGCATGTTCAGTGAGCTGTCTAGATGTTATCTTCAGCAATGGGACCTTGCTGTCGGTTTCTGGAGAACAACCTATATCTTGGTATCAGTCTATGGTGTTTGGGGGTTTGCCTGGGACTCTTTTGGCTAACAACCCAACAAGATGTACCCAATCCTGGTTCTGGAAGCTTCATGTGGTGACGAGATAACCAGTTGAGGCTCTGTCTCTTCATTATTTGACCTAATTTTAGCAGTTTCTCCTTGTAGCCTCTCTCTTAGCCCCTTCTTCCTTCCCCCTCCCCAGTTAATCCTCCATTCCAGTCCCTCATTTATCCATCCTTTCTAAAATATACTTATTTCTCATCATTTAGGAGGCCAGGAAGTCCAAGGTGAAGGTGCCACCTTCAGTGGTGGGCCTTCTTATTGTGTCCTTATATGGCAAGGGAGGGCATCACATGACTAGTCCCAGGCAGCCTATTAACTCAAGTCTCTTCGTCTTCTTATAAAGCCACTGATTCCACCACAGCATCTCCATTCTTGTGACTTTATCTAGCCCTAGTTATCTCCATAAAGCACCTTCTCCAAATACCATCAACAAATGAACTTGGGAATTAAAGTTTCCAGTCCATGAACATTCTGGGAACACATTAAAACCATAGCAACATTTCATTCTGGAAATGCCATCCAGCTGTGACTTGTGTGAAAGTCATCCTTGTTCTGCAAATTGTTATCTATAAAAGCCTGTCTGCTTGGGCTGCCTGCTCAGTGGGACTCTACATGCTGCTGCCTGTCATATTTCTAAGGCAGTGGAAGACACGCTGCACAGCTGGCTATTCTTGTGCTTTAAACCTGTGCCTCTGCACACGGTGGGGCCTCTGGCTATCGTTTCACTAGCTGTTCCTAAGCACTGCACCTGTGGTCCTTGTCATTCAGCTAGAATGATAAACAGGCTAACTCCTATTTGTTAAAAAGAAAATCCTCTGCTTGGAGTCTCAGTTACAATGGATTCCTCCATTAAGGAGAAGCGTTAGGAGCTGACACTCTCTGTGTGTACCACCATTCAATACCCTCCTCATGAATGGCACTACTATTAAACCATCTCATACGCCATCATGTAACTTATACCTGCAGATAATCTATGCTAGAAGATTATTACAATGAATCTAATAGAAGAGAATGTGGTAAAGAGTGTTTTTTAAAATTTTTGATGATTCCTTTCTTAATTTTTATGTGCATTGGTATTTTGCTTGCATGTATGTTTGTGTGAGGGTATCAGATCTCCTGGAACTGGAGTTATAAACAGTCGGAATTGGGAATTCCCAATTGATGGGAATTGAACCAGAGTCCTCTAGACAAGCAGCCAGTGCTCTTAACTTCTGAGCAATGTCTCCAGCCTTTGGACTGTTTTTTTATTTTTATTATTATTATTAAAAATGTTTAATGGGCGTATAAAATATCTAAGACAAATTAATGTATGGTCAAGCTTCTCTTCTGGTAGAAAGAAGACAAATAAATACTGAGGTCACTCACCTAGAATGTACGAGTTCCTGAGTGACCCAGCTGGTATTTTGTCATCTTGACCCAAGCTAGAGTTTTTGTCTAGGAAGAAAGAACCTCAACTTTCTTCCTAGATAAATTCTCACTGATAAAATTTTTCTGTGAGATTGCCTATAAACAAGTCTATAGGACATTTTCTTGATTGATGTGGAAAGTCCCAGCCCACAGTTGGGGCTCAGGGGCTCAGTGCTGTTCCTGGGCAGGTGGTTTTGAGTTACATAAAAAAGAAGGCTGAGATGGCTACGGAGGAAAAGCCAGTAAGCAACTTTCCTCCGTGGCCTCTGCTTCAGTTCCTGCCTCAAGGGTCCTGCCTGGAATTCCTATCTTGGCTTCCCTCAGTGGACTGTGACTCTTTTCTCCCCAAGCTGCATTTGGTCAGTGTTTAGTCACAGCAATAGAAAGCAGACAGAGACACTGTGTCTGATACCTTGCACCACAAAAAAAAATTAATAATTTAAAGAGCAGTAGTATAGATGAGTGGGGGTGTAGTTTGAGCACTTAATACAAACCTAATAGAGTTCTCGGTTCAGCTGGACCTCCGGAATATACTCTCTGGCATCTGCAATCAGCCTTGCAGCATGAGTATGAACGACAATATTTAACAATACACCTCATAAAAGTACAATCATGCAGTTCATAAGAGAAGCTGGCTTCTATCCTTCCCTTCTCTGTCATCTGCTTTACCCTCTCAGAACGTAGTTTGTCTGTCATAGCTGAAGACAAATGATAGCCCCAACATACCTCAAAACCCAAACATGATGCCTTAGTCTTAGGAATGTTGAGTTCCTTTAATAGTGTTGCTATTAACAATATCTGTTCCCCTGGCCCATGCTTCAGAAATTCAGTCAGCGGCTGACCTTAGAATAATGTGATTTTTCTTTTTCCTCCAGTGTGATTCAAGAACAAGTTAAGTAAACAGGATAAAACTACTGTAGGAGTTGGAAAGGAGAATTTAAAGTGTAAATGAAAAGTATTTTTATAAGATAAAAAAGACTACCTGAGTTCAGATAACTTTCAAATGCAGTTTTGTGCAACAACCAAAAAAAAAAAAAAAAATCCTATCTTTAGAATGAAAAGCATCCAAAACCACCCACAGCAGAGTACAACAAAGCCTGCATTCACTGTTACAGGTGCTCCTCTGGGTGGCCTACTCAGGTTGGAAACCCTGCCCTCTTGGCCTCTTCTGTGTGAGAAAGCTGAGTTGGGCTGAAGTTCCTCCAGCATGCATGTTCAGTGGTATAAGGAGATAGGGTCCTGCTTGCTGTATATCAGGACGTTGGCTGCTTTGCAAGCACTTCTTGAGGAAAGAGACTACTCATTCTCCTCTACACATGTCTTCTTCGAGCCTGTCCTTTAAGATAAGATGCAGACAATCTGAAACATTCTTAGACCCGTGTTTGACTAAAGCGGGGTTTATGAGAAGTAAAGGACATGCAGTAAGTTCTGCATGTGAGATACTGGACGTCAGTAAGAATGTCAACAAAAACATCACTCTGTCATTACTGCCATGACAATTATCACTATGTGTATACCCTTCCTTCACAGTAAAGTAAATCAACCCAGATTCTTAACAGCAGTAACTGCCTAGTATTGTTTCAGCATTTACTGAGTGACAGTAAGCAAATGCTTTCTACTTTAGTGAGGTTTATTTGAGAGTCATAAGCATTCATTCTTTTTTATAACCCATTGTGTCTAATTAGATCTGGCCATATATGTGTGCATGGCTGTGGTGTCATCCAGTGAGTGGGATATGAGCAATCTGCCAGTAGCCGTCTCCCAAAAGAAGAGTTGCTCTTCCTCCTACCACAGCCATCCTTACCTGCCAATAGCACCTCAGCTCAGAGTGGGTCCTAGTGAGATCCTCCCTTAGCCCACTGGAATCTTAACTGGCTTGATCTGTAACTGGTCTTATGCAGGGAACCACGGGTGCTCTCAGTCTGTGTGTGCAACAGCCAGGTCACCTCCAGATGACAGCATCTCACAGCTCTTCTCCCCATCCCCAGGTTTGTTTGTTTGTTTGTTTGTTTATACACATTTCAAGTGTTATCCCTTTCCAGGTTTCCCCTATCCCATCTCCCCTTACCCTGCTTCTATGAGGGTGCTCCCCCACTCACCTACCCACTCCTGCCTCACCACCCTAGCATTCCTCTACACTGGGGCATCAAGCCTTCTCAGTAGCAAGGGCCTCCCCTCTCACTGATGCCAGATAAGGCCCCTTCAGCTCCTTTAGTCCTTCCTTTAACTCCTCCATTGGTACCCCTGTGCTCAGTCCGATGGTTGGCTGAGAACATCCACATCTGTATTTGTCAGGATCTGGCAGAGCCTCTCAGGAGTCAGCTGTATCCAGCTCCTATCTGCAAGCACTTTTTGGCATCAGCAATAGTGTCTGGCTTTGGTGTCTGCATGTGGGATGGACTCCAGGTTGGGTAGTCTCTGGATGGCCTTTCCTTCAGTCTCTGCTCCACTCTCTGTGCCTGTATTTCCTTTCGACAGGAGTAATTCTAGGTTAAAATTTTGGAGATGGGTGGGTGACTTCATCTCTCAACCGGGGGACCATGCCTAACCTCTGGATATGGTCTCGACAGGTTCTCCCTCCCTTTTGTGGGGTATATCAGCTAATGGCATCCCCATGGGGTCCTGGGAGGCTCTTGCTTTCCTGGCATCAGGGACTTTCTAGTTGCTACCTCCAGTTCCCTATCTCCAATTGTTACACACCTCTATTCAAATTCCTGACCCTCTGTACACCTCCTCCATCTCCCCCCACACCTGATTCTTCCCCCTCTTCCCCTCTCCTCTTCCTCCCCAGTCCCCCCACCTCTACTTCCCTTGATTATTTTGTTCCCCCTTCTAAGTAGGCCTAAAACATCCACACTTTGATCTTCCTTCTTCTGGAGATTCATATGGTCTATAAGTTGTAACATGGGTATTCCACGCTGTTTGCCAAATACCCACTTATCAGTGAGTACATGCCATGTGTGTTCTTCTGTGAGTGAGTTACCTCACTCAGGATGAGATTTTCTAGATCCATCTATTTGCCTGCGAATTTCATGAAGCATCCCCTGGTTCTTATGTTCTCTGCCCACTCTTCCTTGATACTTTCTAAGCCCTGGGTTGAGGGAGCCTGACAAAAAAAATAAAATATTTTTGAAAATATTAAAATGTTTTCTATTTATTCCTTGATAGAAAGTGAAAATAAACCTAAAATTACAAATCATTTAAAAACATTAAAAATTCATTTTATTAAATTTAATGTCTGTCGCTATTTAATGAGAAAGTCATCTATGGACTTGTATATTTAAACACTTGGACCCCAGCTGATAGTGTGTTTTATAAGGGCATGAACCCTATAAAAAATGGAGTCTTCCTGAAGGAAGTGCATCACAGGGAGCTTACCTGGAAGTTTATAGTCAGGACCTCGCCTCTTGTCCACTGTCTGCTTCCTGATGATAGACTCAATATGACTACACACCTATGGCAATGTTTTCCTTCCTTAAAAGATCAAGGGTTTAAACCTGTCTTTCTTCAAAATGAATAAACAACCTGTGGGATCCATTAATGACTATCTGAATCACCTTTATCCAAACGTGGCACTCTGCAGGCCATGGCTAAATGACAATGTTTACAGGTGGTGGCGAGAGTGCAGGAGTGGCATAGGGCAGCCTCCAGAGCTAGAAAGAAAAGAGAGGAGTTGGGAAGGAGTCCAGGGAGGGTAAAGTGCGTGATGGTCAAACCTGAGGGACTGAATTCAAGTCCCAGTATCGGTGTAAAGCTCTAGGTGTGGTGGTGTGTGCTTATAATTCTGTGGGGAAGGCAGTGACAGGCAAATTCCTAATGCTCATGGCCAGCCAACTTAACCTAACTAATGAACCCCAGGTTCCAGTTCCAGTGAGAGATCTTATCTCAAAACTTACACACACACACACACACACACACACACACACACACACCGAGGAACTAAAATTAGCCATAAAATTCACAAAAGTCACAAAACTTTAAAAACTAAACCAGTTAGCAAATATCAGAGTCAAGCTAGAATGGTGAGAATAAAGGCCACAGATTAGTTGTGATAGCGGACACCCTTAAACCCAGCACTGGGGGATGGAGGCAGAAGGATGGCAAACTTAAGACCATAGCAAGACTCCATCACGAAGAATGAGGTCAGTATACATGAATCGAACCATACTGAGTTGTCTAGTTTAAATGTTGTCCTCTCTGCTTCCTGCCTAAGTAACAATATTAAACTAGAGACACAGTAAATGCTTAGAAAGAAACAGAGAAAGTGGCATAACCATGCCATCCAGGGACATTTTTTTAAATGAGAGGTATCCTAGAATCTTAGAGTTAAAGGTTATCTGTTCTCTCCATCCTACAGACATTAAAGGAAAGAGCAATTGTGAAAAATGATGTGTCCCCCTGAACCCGGTCGCTTGGGGAGTAAAATTGGAGAGTAGGGATTTACAACTAAGACTTGTTAACCTCATTTCATGTTTGTTTGTTGTTGTTGTTTTTTAAAGACAGGTAGGCACTAAACACTAATGGGTTTAATAACCTTATTAAGTCTATGATTCACAAATTACATGTGATACCATTGCAAATGATTAGCCCTGTCATTATTATGCTCACATGTTTGAACAAATGATTATCTATGAAGCTAGCCATTTGGATTGTGTGTGACTGATGGGCATGTTTCAGAAGCAGCAATTCTCCAACTGTGGCCTGTGGTTGCTGGGACCTTTTAGAGGGGCCACAAGGAACAGCCTATTTTCACAACAGTCTTAGAATTTGCCTCTGCCATGTAGCCACTGTAGTGGTGTTACAAAAGCAATGGGAGATAAAAACCAGCAACGTGTGAGGGTGAACCCTGCACCTGCCAGTTACATTCATAGCCATTGTGTTCTTTATCCTCCACTTCCCAGCCAAGACACAGGGTCTCAATCTCAATTTCTCATAAAAATGTCACCTATGGGGCTGGAGATTTGGCTTGGTTGGTAAAGTGCTTGCCTAGCAATCACAAAGCTCTGAGTTTGATCTCCTGTACCACATAAACTGGGCATGATGGTGCACACTTGTAATTCCAATGCTCAAGAAGATTAGAAGTGCAAAGCCATCTTCGGCTTTATAGTGATTTCAAGGCTATTCTGAGATACATGAGACCAAGTCTCAAAAGCAAACCAAAGCACTTGTGAAGCAGTAAAACTGCAGTGCTATTTTATGACTTTTATCCTTTAACCTGATAAAAATACAAATATGGGTGAGGACTTCTACTGCAAAATGAAGTGTTAACAGGGTGTTAGTGTCTAAAGGACAGCACACATGTAAGCTGAGAGCTGGAGTTATTTTTCATAGAACCCCATTTCTTTTGAAAAAATGAATGTGCGTTGCTAGATGTGGGGTGCTTGTCTTTAATCCCAGCATTCAGGAATCAGAGGTAAATGAATTCTATGTATTCAAGGCTAACCTGTAGTGAGTTCCAGGCTAGTCAGAGCTATATAAAGAAATCTTGTCCCAAAAAAGAAAACAAATATTTTTAAAAATGAAAAATGACTATATAATGAACTATGTTTTTCAGACTTTGAGATATGGTAAATATTTCATTTAAAATAAATGAATCAAGTGGGTCACTTCAAGAAAAATACCTAGCAATATTAGCTGCTAGTCATAAAAATTTAACTTAAGAGAAAAAACTCAATTACAGAAAATTTGTATTTCTTTCTATGAGCTTGACTGAGTCCTAATATTTAGACTTTATCTAATGAGATACATGACAATATTAAAAAATAAAATTTCTCAAAGATATTATGAAATGTACTAGTATTTATAATATTTTTATAACTCAGTGAGTCAATATTTTTTCCAGATAACCATGATACAATGTGTAAAATCTTAACAGGGGTAAAAGATCATCAAAGCTACAAAATAGGCCAAAGCATTGTAATGAGATATGGTAGAAAAGGTTCCTAATGTAATTTCAGATTACACATTTCACTTGACCAATCTAAAAGAAACTACCACTTGTTAAGTGTTGATGTAAAATCCAAAATGTTTACCCATCATTTTCTAAAATGCATATTAAAATGCAACTCCACTTTCCAGCTGCACATACACAAGGCGAGAATTTCTCCGTATACTTCCACAAACAACAACTCATAATGTCTGGATAATAGTGGAGAGCTGGAAGCAATGACTCCAAGCTAGCCAGGAAAGACATTTGCAAATATATAATAGAAGTTATGCCAACATGTAATGGATTCATTATTGCTATTTAAACATAATTAATAAGTAAATGTTCATTCAAATATCCTCACAAATAGTGACCAGTCTAATGCATACCAATGACTCTGTCAGGATCCTCAATAATTTTAAGAGTGTAAGTGATTCTGATCTCAAAACTTGGAGGACTTTGCTCCAAGGTAGGTGTGAAACAAAGAAGCCATGAGGATGAGGATAAGACAGCCCACAAGAGCAAAAGACTGAGCAGCAGTGGGGACAGCCCACAGGACTAGAAAGGAATTTAGAGGGCCTTAGGTAAAGAAAGTGCTTCTAGGACCTGGCCATCAGTCAATGCTGTTACAGGAAGAAGGTGAGAGAGGAGGAAGACCGGATGGGCATGGCAGTGGGTGCTGGGAGCCTCAGAGCCCAGGCATTCCATCAGAGTGAGGTGGGAAAGGAGGCTTCTTAGAGAGAATGGGTCGGGAGATGCTCATGAACACAGGTGGATTGAATTTTGCTACAAAACAAAGTGAGTAAGACCTAGAGGGGATCATAAATTAGGAAGACTTTCTTCTCTTTTTCTTTTTCTTTTCTTTCTTTCTTTCTTTTTTTTGGAAATTCTGTAGTGTTCTTGTAGTGGCAGGGTGATCTGAAAATCAGAAAGAAGGGCAGATCTAGGAATGAAACCCTAACAAAAGCAAGAAGGGCAGAATCCAGGCACACCAAGGCACCAGCTGGGAAGATCCCCTATAAAATCTGTGGCTCCAGCTGAAGTGACCGACCCTACCACATTCTGCAAATCCTTGCACCTATGATGACCTCCCCTAACCTCTGCTTATTTATAAATTTCACTTAATTACTCAGAATATGATACAGTTTTGTTTTACAAAAGGTTACTGAGAGTAAAAACTTAAAGTCCCCTTTCATGTGTGAATTTGCATGAAGAATTTTACCTCCTCCCAGAAGAAAATGCTGAGATTGGTGTAATGCAATTCCACCCAGATGCTTTCTAGGTATTACCATGCTGACATTTGTATTTAATTAATTGTGTTGTTACAATTTCTCCACAAATGCTATGTTGTATACAATAAACTAAAAGTAGTGTTTTACTTTAACAATACATTGAATCTCCTTGATCTTTTCTAATAGTACATAATATTTCATAGTAAGGGTCCTTTCTCTTGTGAACATTCGAGTTATTTTCAAAGTTTCATTATCCTCAATAATACTGCAATGAACATTCTGTACCTTACAAATGCACACAAAGATTTCTATAGGGAAAATTGCTGAATCAAACTATATGCATTATTAATTTCATGAGCCTTCCAAATTGGGCTTTACCAATTAATACTCTCACAGCTGTGTGAGAACATGATCCCACACATTCTAACAATACAGTATATTGGCTTTTTGTTTGTTTTGTGTTTTGGTTGTTTGGTTGTTTTTTTGGGTTTTGTTTTTGTTTTTAATGTTCTTCCAATTGAACAATATTTCATTATTGGTCTAATTTTCAATCTCTTGATTATGAGGGAGATTGAACATATTTCCATAAACTTCTGCCCACCTTTGTCCCAATTGGTTACTCCCTGACATCCATCAGCCCTCCAGTAGCCTCTTCCTATTCAACTGGATGATTCCCATTGCCATTCTATTGTATGCTCAGTGCCAGCATTACCTTGCTTACTGTAGCTGTCTACTCATTATCTTCAAGCCCTCCTGCCCTCCACCCAGATAGAGCATCTCAAAGGCTGAAAGCACACTACTCCATTTTGTAGCCTTAACTCCTGAAACAATATGCAGCATATAGTGGGTACTCAGCAAAAGAAATCCAAGCCTAGGGATAGAGAGATGGATTAGTGTTAAGAGTGATGAATGCTTTTGCAGAGGACCTAAGCTTAATTGCCAGACCCAGTATTTGGCAGCTCATGACTGCCTCTAATTCTAGAGAGTCCAATGACCTCTTCTGGACTCTGGAGACACCTGCACAAACACGTACATGCTTACACATATACATGCACACATGCACATAATTTAAAATAATTATAAAAATAAATATTAATAAGAATTGCCAATCTAGTGCATTATATCACTTTACATTTATAGTATGCTTTATAGTCACAAAGCTCCTTCATATGCATTTTCTTAGATTGTCTAAATCAAACCAGATTTGCAGGAATTAGCATTTCAGGCAAAATGATAGGGCAAGGGAAGAGGAGCATAAACAGGCTCAATTGAATCACCAGCTGCATAATGAGAGCTATGCCAAAGTCAATCAGCATCTCTTTAACCCCTAGACTTCCTAGTATATCCTATAAGCAATGTTGTGTAAGAATTAGCAGCATTCAGCCAACAGTAGGACAGTTATCAGCAAATGTGAGGGAATGAGTTTAAAGGACAATTACTAATTCAGTGGCCAACTAGAAAGAGTAAAGGAAAGGGCATATTTGTTATAGAGTGAATCTGGTCAATATCAGACAAATTAAGCCTCTCTTTGAACTTCTATAGAGAATGGTGTGCTTTCCAGCTCACAGCGATCAAAATAAATTAACACCCTCCAAATTCTCTAATAGGATTCTTAAAGCTAACAGGATGAGACTTTTAGAGCCTCCCAATGTTCAAATACAGAATCCACCAATTTTCTTCAAAAACTATGCTATGAAATACTAATTCTACTAGATGACAAAGGTTATTACATGAATTTTTTGGACACAAGGTCATACCATGTAGCCATGCCTATCCAAGAACTTGCTATGTAGACCAGACTGGCCTTGAACTCATGAAGATACACTTGCCTCCACCTCCTTAATGCTGGAATTAAAGGCCTGCAATTTTATTCTTTAAATTATATCGATGGTTTCTTTTTGTTATGCAGAGTTGTATATGGTGACTGCAATGCAAATACATAATGTACTTTAAGCACAGCACGCCATACCTACTCCTCCTTCTTCTCCCCTCTGCCATTCCTCATCTTTGCTCCCAGTTTCACTTATATTTTTATGTCATCAGTATTTACATAATTTTATGTATTTATGATGTTTAGGACCTATAATAAGAGAAAACATACAGTATCTCTTTTTCTGGGATTGACTTAATTCAAGTCCAATTTGTGCCGACTATATATACTTGGATATACAGCCTTCCAATATATATTGTTCTTCCCTCTGTCAACTATGGATGGAGGAACTTCCTGCTTACCTCCCTTCTCCGTGAGCTTGGGCAGAGCACATGTATGCTGTCACAAGATGTGAGTGCATATGCCCCGCTGCCCTGTTGTGTCCAGAGGATACTGTTTCCTGGTAATTATCCATCATCTGTGGATTTTATAATCTTTCCACTTTCCACAATTATCCCTTAAACTTGGGAGGAGATGGTTTGGTAGACATGTCCTATTTAGGTTTGAAAATTCTGCAGTTTCTTATGTGACAAAGATGATATAAAATCTCATAGCTCTTTTTTATTGCATTGCTTTGATGACTAGTGGGGTTGAACATTCTTTCAAGTCTTTGTTGACCATTGTACTTCATCTTTTGAGAACTATCTGCTCATTTCATTAGCTCCTTTTTTATTAGATTGTTTAACCTTTTGATATTTAAGTTTTTGAGGTCTTTGTATATTATGGATGTTAAATCCTCTGATGTGTATACATAGCAAAGATTTTTCTACCATTCTGTAGGGTATCTCCTCACCTGACTATTTGTTTTCTTTGTTAAACATTATGCACATTTTCTAAAAATCTTCATAATTCAAGCAAGTCTTGGAAATGCTAGTTTAAATAAAGAGAAACAAATTCATTGACTATGGGACATTAAGTATGCCCGAGATCTTTGTGTATATTAAAAATCAGCATAGTCTATTGGTCTGTCTTTGCTGCTGGTATGAGACATTTCCTAAATACATTTACATGCAACAATGTAGGACTGTGTGTTTAGTAGCATAAACTGTTTAAATCTGTGAAGAAGAAAAGCCAGAGTGATGAGAATTGTAACCTCCACAACTCACAGAACAGTAGAAGAGAAAGAAATATTACTGGGAGATTAATATAATAGATAGGCTGTCTTTCTGAGTCTGGAAGCTCGTGAATATTGAATATAAGGCCCATAAAGCCTATTCCCATGTACAAACTCAAAATGTATCCTGCTGATCTTTTCTTGTCTGAACCCTAGCACCTCCTCTCCGTAGTCACCTCTCTTCCTCTGCAGAATTAATTAGTCCATTGCCAGTCTTTCTGAATACTCAACAAGTCATATGTCCATGTCTACCCCACTCGGAGGCTGAATCTTGGTGGTTCTGTGATTTGGCAAGTAAAGTGAGGATTCTGGGATGTGACTAGTATCAAAGGAAAAGAAGAGTTTGTAAAGGTCTCTAATTTGTTTTCCTTAGTCTCCTAGTGGCCTGACCTCCATCCACATCTGATAGTAAACAATCCACCCTTTCCCCCAAAGTTACCTAGTAGAAAAGCCCCTTCCTCAATACAGCCAGCATAGTCTCCAAGTTGTCCAGTTTTATCTGAATTCCCTCCTCTGCACTGGCCTTCACATCCAACATTGCCTGTTATCTCTTCCGCAGCCTATTCCTAGCCTTCTCTGTCATCTCTGGGATTTATTCTCCATGCTTTAACTTAATGTGAACTCAAAATTTACATCCAAACTATCTGTGTTTGTGGAAAGAATAAAAAATGGCCCTAGACTACCTGCCTCTTGGCAGCTTCAGAGCTCCTTCTCCCTATGAGAGCCAGACCTCAGACTTCCAGGTCAGTTTCAGCTCAGTTCATCCAAATCTGCGTTTAAAGTGTGTGGTATCTTCAGTAATAGGGTCTACCCACAAGCTATGGGAAGGAACCAAAGGCAATGGCAATAGCTTATTTGTTATGGGATACTCTTGCGTTCCTCTGGTCAACAACTCAATGGGAAGTTTCCCATGCCTGTGACTAGGGATTTATTAGATAATTTTGGGTTCACCTAGCTTTAAAGCCTACCCAACTACATAATTATGAAAATTATGAAATTTTCATAAATGGAAATTTCTAAATAGCTCTACCCTTAGATGAAAAGTTGGAGGTGATGAATGGCTACCAAGACAGGGAGAATCTGTTTTCTCCAGGATGAGCTTTCATATAGGTTGTCCAATCTCAAGTGCTCACTGATGGACACATGTACATACAAACAATGCAAATAGACTCGGTACTTTATATATACATGTGTGCACATGTGTATTATAGATTATATAATATCTTGTTATATATAATGTTTTAATAATATGTGTAACATATATAGTATATATAGTATGCTACATATATGTGTAACAATAATAATTAATGAAAAGACCACAAATTTGTGAGGGAGAGGTAGGGGCCACAGA
The DNA here is from genome assembly GCA_019843965.1 of Rhynchomys soricoides. Lineage (NCBI taxonomy): Eukaryota > Metazoa > Chordata > Mammalia > Rodentia > Muridae > Rhynchomys > Rhynchomys soricoides. Next base: position 242,896 of record JADRCH010000130.1, on the reverse strand, counting down.
AGGAGTAGGGAGAGTCAGGAAGGATATAGATGCTGTCCTTATATATGAATTTCTCAAAAATAATTAATGCATAAGAAAGTTTACCAGGGCATGATAGATGACTGTTCCTTGAAGCTCAGCACATTTGATTTATCATAAAGAACTCTGATGAGCAACTAACACTTTAGGAAAGTGTTCTTGCCCTTCCTCAAGTACTTCTACTTTAAGGCAATACAAGATCATTTTCATACGTAAATCTGTACTTTTACCTACATTATTCTTGAGGTTCATTCTTGAGTTTACATTATTTTGCTTGATTTTTTTTTCATTACAATGTTTCATATGATGTATTTTGTTTGGTTGGTTGGTTGGTTGGGTTTTTTTTCAAGACAGGGTTTCTCTGTGTAGCCCTAGCTGTCCTGGAACTCACTCTGTAGACCAGGCTGGCCTTGAACTCAGAAATCCACCTGCCTCTGCCTCCCAAGTGCTGGGATTAAAAGCGTGCACCACCACTGCCCGGCCATACGATATATTTTGATCATGTTTTCCTCTCCCTCAGCTTCTCCTTACCACCTGACTCACACGACTATATATTCTCTCTCTCTCTCTCTCTCTCTCTCTCTCTCTCTCTCTCTCTCTCTCATTCAAAAATTTAAAAAAAAATCATACAAAAAACATACAAAAAGCTTCATTGAACAGAAAAGCAAACTCAATAGGCAAAAGACCAATAAGACAAAAAAGAAGGAAACAAAGAAAAAAAAGAAAAGAAAAGAAACAAAAAGTTTACAAAAATATCATTGAGTTGGTTTAGTGTTTGGCAACCACTCTTGGGCATTGGGGCTACCCTGGAGCATGGTTGATACACTGAGTGACGACACTCCATTGGAGAAAATTGATTTTCCTAGCAATTGATTCTCAAGCATCAATTGTAAACAGCTTATTGGTTAGCAGTGGGACCCCATGTATACTTTCCCTTCAAAGTGCTTGCATCCCATCTAGCTTGAACCAGTGCAAGTCTTGAGTTTGCCCCCCACAGTTTCTTTAAGTTTATATGTGTATCAGTCCTGTTCTGTCTGGAAGACACTTTCCTTGGAGTCATCCATCACTTCTTGCTCTTAAAATCTTCCCTCCTCCTCTTTCATCTATATAAATCCCTGAGCCTTGAAAGGAAGAGCTTGATGAAGACATCCTATTTAGAACTGAGTGCTCCAAAGTGTCTCACACTCTGTACATTGTCTTGTTGTGGGTCTCTGTGTTAAATTTTATCTACTTAATGAAGAAGCTTCTCTGATGTAGGTTAATTGAGGTGCTCATCTGTGTCTTGATTCAGTGTTGCCACTGGGTGTCTCTGATAGAAAACGTTTCTGTGGACTGGTAACTGACAAGAAATGATATAGGCTAGAAATGAGGGCTAAAAGGGTCCATGGAAAAGCTATGGAGACCCTGGGATTGCACCAAGGGGTAGAGTCCCCAGAGGATGGAAGTAGAGTGGGGAGGAGTGGCTCTGTACGTTTGACTTTAATGGAATGGGGGCTCCTGGAAGTCTCTTGGAGAAGTAATTTTGTTATGTGAGCAAACGTTGGGGAAAGCAATTAGAAACCATTCTATTCTGCATGTGTCTATTCTTAATTTAGTGCTAGAATCCAAAATGGGACCCTACAAAGCCAGCACTGCCTGGCTGTCCAGTACATGGAGCTGATAATACTAGGAAAGCATCCTGATTTACCTGTCCATACCTGCTTCCAGTGTGGAGAATGCCAGTCAGTGCTGCAGGCAGTAGGCCAAATGTGGGACACTACCGAAATACAGGCATGAAGCAATCGCCTCTTCTACTAGTCTTCTACTCTTGTTTTTTTTAGTATAATGAAACGAAAAGAACAGATCAAAAGCTCACACCAGTGTGCTTGAATCCACTCAGTCATCACAGAACAAGACAAGAGCTTTAAAATGAGAACAGTCTTTGTAGTCTAGCCTCATCATGGTTAGCATCCTAGTTAGTGTTCTCAAATTGTAGTTCAGCTCTCCTTGCATAAAGCAAACTCCCCTGTTTGTAGTCTTAACTTGTAGGCATTTCAGAAAATTGCTTTCACCACCCCCAAATCTGCCAAAATTCCAGGAAATTCAATTTCTAAAATTTATGAGGAAAATTACTTATTGGAATGACTACGAAAGAAGATAGAACTGCTAGTTATTTAAATACTCCCAGGATGTAGTGTAAAGACTTTAATCCCAAAATTATAGATGCTGCTTTTAGTCAACAATGCTAATGAATCTATCAGTGATTGGCAAAAATATCGTATTCTAATAATGAACAGTGCAAATGACTGTATCTCTAAGATTAATAACCATGTTTTTTAGTCTCCATGAGCTGAGCATGCCATGAGCAAAACAATATTTCAGTACATAAATTTCATTTTTAGAATTATTAAAAATATATTTATGACTAAATGTTGGTAACAATTACTTTCCCAGAGAAAATAAGCACTCTTTATAGACCATGAAATTATTTTAGCGTTGAACTCACATCTAATGTCCACTTCCCATATGTTTTCACAAAATATAATAAAGTAGTCAAGGCAGAGGGCATAAACCACACAGTATTCATTTCAGGCTTCTGCATGAGCGAGCAACTCGAAAACAAGCACTTTCTTCTCTCCCTGAGAAGCTTTACACCAAGAACAGTAATTGAATTCATCCACAAAGACAAAGAGGATAGGAAGAGTCAACAGCCAGAATCTGTTGGCAGCCAGAAAGAAACACAACAAATAGGGAACTCATGGTAGATTCCGGAGTGCTGCATCCCAAGCTGGTGAGAGGGACTGTCGGCCAGCAACCCCTTTTTACACTATAAACCTCCTCAGGACTGGAGGATTGTCTATACAGGTGTCTGTAAAAAGGAGTCTGCAAGCAAAAATATTGGCATTGACTGGAAATGCAGCACTTCTCATCACTTAACTCTACACAGGTGGCCAACTGTGCTCTCACCTTGGACGAAGAAGGCTAGAGATTTCCTTCAGAGATCCTAAGGTCAACAGCCTCTTCCACTCCACCCTCACGTCAGCAATCTGCCATGTATTCTCACAACTACCAGACAACCCTTCGCCAGCAATGAGAACAGACCTAGAAGAGAGTCCCAAAGACACTAAGAGCAAGTGTTCTAGTTTCGTCTCTGGTGCTGTGATAAACTACCCGTCAACAAGCTATTTAGGGAAGAGGGGGTCCCTAAATAGGTGGTGATAGTCCATCACTGTGGGAAAGACAAGCACATGAGCAGCTTGTCACAATGAACCCACAGTCAGAAGAAGAGAGAAACCAGCACACGTGGGATGATGGCTTGTTTGATTTCTCTACCCTTACACAATTCAGGACCTACTGACTAGAATAGTGCCACGCACAGTAGTTGACTTCCTACATTAATTAATTTAATTAAGATAATACAGACGTGTGCACAAGCCAACCTCAGATAGACAGTCCCTCAGACCCACCCAGCTCATTCTACAGCCAGGACCATATACAGCAAACCGATTTGGCAGCCCCATCCCCAGTCGACTAGTATGCAGAAGGCTCCAACGTTCCAATATAATCAAACAACCCAAGAACATTAGACATCTGACAAAACTTCAAACATGGAAGGAGAAAGGGCAGGGAAGGAGAAAGGTAGGGGCACTAAAGAGGAAATCTTTTTTTATTTTTGTCTTTTATAGGTTGATATTTTTAATTTTTTATTTCATATGTGTGGGTGTTCTACAGAGCCTGTGGAGGCTAGAGGAAGGTGTAGAGTACTCTGGAACTGGAATTACAAAGGTTTTATGCTGCCATGTGCGTGCTGGAAATTGAACCCAGGTCCTCTAGTACACACCTTTAATTCCAGCACTTAGAAGGCAGAGACCAGTGGATGCCTATAAGTTCCAGGACAGCCAAGGCTACAGAGGAACCCTGTATCAAAAATCCAAAACAAAAACCAAAAAAAATAAATAAATAAAACCTAGAACAATTAGAAGATCAGTTGAGATGTGCTATTATCCAAATGATAGTTCCAGGAGAGACAAAAGGAGATGGAAATATTATCTTTGAAATAATTCAAGAATATTTCTCAGAACTGTGAAACATGAATCTCTAAGTTGAAATGTCGTTTGAGTGTCTGATACTGTACATGGAAAGAAAGTCGCACCAAGCCTGCCCTGCAAACACTTCAGAATAGTTGATACAAAGTGATATTCCAGGTTACTAAAATACCAAGGCACAATTGCTTCATACTCTATACTAGGAGGCCTGAAACTCATGAATAAATTCCTTCAGTCATCTAAGGAAAATATCATAATCTAGAACTCCATAGTCATCTGTTCTAGGTATCTATCACATAACAAAGTACTCTGAACTTGGTGGCTTAAAACAAGCTTTTTTGGATATCTCATAGTTTTGAGAGGTGGGAATTCAGGCTGAGCTTAGCAGACCATTTGTTGTTGCTGTTGTTGTTTTTGTTGTTGATTGTTTTTTTCCTTATTATTTTTAAGATAGGGTCTTAGAGTATAGCTCAGGTTTGTTTGCTATTACCTCCT